>OX401406.1:40019456-40354456 GCA_947846245.1 Cerastoderma edule
AGAGGGACCCGTGGTCGAGCCCCTGTTGTTTCCCACCAAAACTCTTTCAGTCTTTCGCCGTTAGTCTTAAACCAAACTTGCCCGAATCATAATAATTGTAAATGCCCTCTGTGTTGGACAGACTAAACTAAGTCAATTGCTTTTTTCAACTTTTATGACAAGTTTTTCTTTTTTGGCATTTCTCTATAAATGTAACTTATGGAACTTAACCCTTACATAAAAGTGCTGGAACCGAATAAATGCTTATGCAAACAGGTAAAATCCAGGTCAGCCTCAAAGTAAGTCGACAGCTGGCCTGTGATCTAACATGTCTGCTACTCTGAGTATATTTCCTCATCAACATTAAGCAGATATTAAAGAGTTTGGAAAGCAGTCGACACAAAAATCTATATTTTGAAATATACCCAGCATTCAAATGGCAACAAATCAGACGCCAATTCTGTTTTAATCAGACACTTGTTATATCAAATGGTTCTTAACTACAAATGTCGCTACCGAAAAAGTGTCATATTGCGTTAACTAGAAAACTGTTAAAGATGATTAGCACTGATTAATATAGTCTCGAATTCTTTAACAAAGCTAGTTTTGCTTTATGTGATATCTTTTCACTTATATAATAATCGTTCTGTAAAATCCTGATTGTAGTCTTTATTGGCGACTTCTAATCATTTTGTTTTCAACTCTTTTGTCAGCATCTGAAAGAAAAGCAAAGTAATTGATAAACAGTCAGAAGCTTCAAAGAAGTGTTGTATGAGCGAGGAGAGCCAATGACATATTAACCCTTTCCCAAGCAACAACTTTTGGACTGTCCCAGATTGAGTTTGAAGACGACATTCAAAATGTGATGAAATTGAAAAGTATTCTTCAGATAGAGCAGAATACCTTGTGGGAAAAGAAGAATTTGCTCGTTACGAGCAATTTCTCCTTTCCCACAATGTTTTCTAAAGTCGTCTGCAACAAAGTAGTCAAATGTCGTTATTGTTTGGGATGGGTTAAACCAGGATCCCTCACCTTTTGTCAACTATTACAGACGTCTCTAAATCCACTTTGACAAAAGGAAAGAACGTACTTCTGTAACGAACCGAGCAAATGAACCTCTCAAAGACACAACACATCCGATCAGTGAAAGACACTGTCGTACGCTGAGCGGTTGTGTTGTCTTTATATATACCTGCATGTTCTCTCAAACAATACATTAGGTCCCTTATTTGCATAAGCGTTCAACGAACGTTACATTACTCCCACTGCCGAGAAGACTCGTCCCGAGTCTTGGCCCTTGGGAAACACGTGGGGAAGGCAACTCCGATAGCATTAAGTCCCTTATTTGCACAAACATTCAACAAACGTTTCACTTCTAATGAACTATTTATCCCTTTGTCATAGTGTTTTGTGCCGAATATCATTCGTAAATATACATATCATCCTTTTGGTGCTATTTAAATGTTTTTGCATTCTCTACCTTTCCAGTAAAAAGTTTGCAAGAAGTTTTGTATAAGCGAGAAAAGTCAGGGACACAAGACGTAAACACTAGCCATTACACTATCCAATTTAATTTCATTTGGCATGACATAGCCATAAGCGTATTTATAGCCATAACGAAATTAATGCACGCTAATTACAACACTTATATAAAGACATATATTCGAAATATGATAGTTACTGTTTTCATTTTTTCGTTTTAAATAAGACTGTCACTTTGAACAGAATTGAATTAGATAAACACATAGTCACTATACACAGGATAGAGCTAGATTAAATCACCCAAGAAACATCTTGTTAAAAGAAAAGTGCCCGTGCGAGAAGCTTTCTTTTCACAAGAATTGTTTTCCTGTTATTAGAATGTTATAATAACTATATAATAAACTTCACTTAGCCATTCTGTGCACTGTTCTATTATGTTTCCTAAAGCGAATATTTGGTCTGTACCCCGGCTATTTCTTTTTTTTTTTTTCGAAAGCCAGCTTGTTCTTCTCTTAGTTCTTTGTCTGCTGCTAAGTTTATTCTTTGCATGATAATTCTTTAAATTATTTTGCTTGGAATTGATAGGAAGCTATAACCACGCCAGTTGTTGCAGTCGTATAACGAACCTTTTTTTGGGAATCCTGATGATCTTGCCTTTTAGCCAGTCTTCCGGAATTACATTCCTTTTCCGAACTGTTGTGAAGAGAGATCGTATAATTTCTGCTGCAATTTAGGGTCAGCTTTGAAGAGTTCTGCATTAAGGTTATCTTGGCCTGGAGCTTTTCCATTTCTAAGTGATTTTATGGATGCTATTATTCCTTCGATTGTTGGCGGAGATAAGTTGATGTCTAGATCAGTTTCGTCTTGAGTGAATATTGCTTCTTCTGTTGGAGGTGGTCTATTCAAGGTCTCTTTAAAGAGTTCAGTCCAACGACTTTCTTGACCTTTCTCAGCAGTGGGCAAGTTACCTTGTTTATTTTTAATGGAGATATCGCAGGACTGGTATTCCCTACAATTTATTTTTTCAATTTTGTAGATCTCTCCTTGCTCTCCTTTTTCAGAAGCGTCCTCTCCTTGTTTAGCTAGATCATCAATAAGTTATCACTTGTCAGATCTTGTCATTCTCTTTACAGTTTTGTTTGCCTCTCTATAGTCAGATTTGTATTTCTCGTTCAATCTTTGAGATTTTGTGTGGAATATATTTATCCTGAGAATTCTTCTTTTTTCTATTGCTTTCCATGTGTTAAATTTGATCCATTTTTTTCATTTTACCATTTTGCCTGTAGCTTTAATTTCCTTCACTGCTTTTTTCAAAGAGGGTTCGAACATTTATCCCTTTTTGGTTTACTTTTGTATGTTGTTCAGGTAACCCGGAAAGGGCTTGATATCTGTTTCTTAGTTGAAGGGTAAACACATTCCTTACTCTGCTGTCTTGAAGCTTGTCAATGTCGAATTTTCTTTGTGTGGGTGCTTTTTTCCCAGTGTTTCTTAACTTTATTTTTGTAGTTGCTGTGACAAGATGGTGGTCACTTCCAATAGCAGCGTCCCGTTGGACTTTTACATGTAGGAATGATGTCAAACGGCGGTTGTTTAAATCGCTCAGTCGATCATTGGTATATGAACGCAGTCTGGAAACTAAACAAGGGCAATTAACTGCTTTCGTAGTATTTCAGACGTACACACACTAACAAACTTTGTTGAGGAATCCGAAACCTTTCCTGACGTGTTTGCAAGCTTTTATTGTAGATATGGGGTTTTTTTTGAAGTGGCGGATTAATGGTTTGGATATATGTATTTAAGTTTTCAATTTGAAAACAGTAAAAAAAGTTATTCACATATAGAATACCTTTTTTGTGCATTATATTTTATGGTATAATTATGATATCAATATTTTTCCCCGATTTAGATTTGATTCTTAGTTACTTTCTGTAGGATTTCTGAAAGCCAATGTTAAAAGGATCATGAACTGAAAAACATTGATTATGTAATTGGCAAAATGTTTGTACCTAGTACTACATGCACTTTAACCCATTAACAAACAATAACGACACTTAACCACTTTGTTACAGACAACTCTGGAAAACATTGTTGGAAAAGCAGAAATTTCTTGTCACGAGCAATTTTTCCTTTTTCCACAATGTTTTCTGACCTATCAAAAGATTTTTTTTTTATTTCATATCATTTTGAAAACGTCGTCTGCAAACTCTTTCAGTTTGGGACAGTCGAAAATTTGGCGTTTTGTAAAGAGTTACAGAAAATGATGTATGTCGGTATTCTCGTTTCAGTCACACAACATCCACTTTTTTCATTCAATCCCACTGCAAATATCAGAAAAATCTTTATCTGAAAATAGCATTTAGCTCATGATAACCAAACAGTTTGTACCTTACAAGAAACAGACATTCTTAGAACATTTATGATTCATACTAACTTACTTGAATTTTTAAGTATGAAGATAAGGCATGAAACGTTATATTAACGTTATTAGTCAATTATGCAACATCGGCTAAAGATGATACTAGATAACACTTTGACTAAAGGGATGAATTTTGCTTAATCAGTGTTTTAAGGCCTATCATTCTTCATTCTTCCAAATTTCATAACGAAGACAAACTTTTTCTTTAATATTGTCTGCTTTTGCTTTCAATGTGTTCCATTTACAGACATCCACATTGGAGAATGTCTTAGAACAACCGCTTAATTTATTCCAATATGCCAACGCCTCCTGTCGCAAAGTTGGTCTATAAAAGCCGTCGCGAACAACTAAATATCAGACTGGTTTCACACGCAAGTTGCAACGAGACTAAGCATTTGGTTTTAGTTTCTTTGCTTGCTTTGTTTTTGTGTTTGATTATTTGATTGAAGGAAGGCCGATTACGTCACTGCCCCAAAAGTACCAGGTAAGACAGGTTGAACAATTAGTATTCTTTTAACCCATTAACAAACAATAACGATATTTAACCAGCTTGACGCAGACGACTCTGGAAATCGTTGTGGGAAAAGGAGAAATTGCTCTTAACGAACAATTTTTCCTTTTCCCGCAATGTTTTCTACCCAATCAGAAGATTATTTTTCAATTTCATCACATTTTGAAATGTCGTCTGCAACCTCTTTCAATTTCGGACAGTCCAATATTTGGCGTTTTGGAAAGAGTTAATCAGTCTGAAGACTACTTCTCGTGAAAAATCAAATCTACCGCTTTTGCGATTTCAACGCACTCAATAACAGAGGTAACAATAACCATAAAAATGTGGATTGTACTATATATACAGTATATACATTTTCTTGTTACTGGTTCCTGTGCTAGAAAAGTGGCGATGTAATTTTAAGATCAGTGCTCTTATCTCTAGGCCAGGGAGGCTCTCGAGATTATTCGATTTATAATACAGACATTCATATTGTGTGGAATAACTTCATAATAAACACAAATCACCATATTCACCTTATTTGTTTTACATCGATTGTGAAGGAAGCTGAAAGCTTGTTTAAAGCCACTCTCGATATCCCGGATATTTTCACCTCGCCTAACGGTGATTCAAACCCGGGACCCTCGGTACAAGAGCCCGACACTCTAAATACGGAATAGTACTTGGTAATAAATGAAGAATGAATGGTTGGCTTTCTCTAATCTACCACATCCTCTATTTTCAGTTTTAAACGCTTACGATTGAAGTCTGGCCAATATACCAACAATCATGCAGCCGAAACTAGTTCTCATGAGAGTGTTGTTGGTGATCCATTGGGTTCTTAACAGTGATGGTCAAATCGCCGCTGCTAATACGCTTGCCGATAGACTCAGTCTGAACAACATTAAAGCACTGGAGAAACTCTGTCCGAAAGTCGACATTTGTATTCGGAATGCTCCGGAGCCGGTGGTTAGACGCAATAGGATCCTAGAAGATAGCATATACGTGTCGAGGTGTCTAGGTAAGCGACTTTTATTTATGTAATGTAAAACATAGCAGTTCGACTCAGAATACAGTGATTCTCGCATATGCCAGTGCCGTTTGACATTGCCTGTATCATCAATACATAGAATATATTGATATGAAAAGCATCTGAAACAAAATTGAGCGCTGTGATTGTTTTCAATTCTAGAATGCCGGACTATTATATACAAATGTACACGCTCGTATGTATGTCGTGATCCTTTCTTGCTTGTCAGTGTTTAATAAAATTCCTACAAAGATGACACTGCTTGTAAAATATAACGCATTGTTCAATGTTGAGATATTTCTAAATGAGAAACACTGACTTAAGCAAACGTAAACACTTGGGTAAACTGGATACGAGTCCAATTAAAACAGATACTTCCTAATCGTACATAAGCATAGCCACCGACTTTTGAGCCTCGGCGACATCTCCTTAGCGTTGAAGGAGATGCCCCCACTTTCCAGGCTAGCGGCGTTTTCGTACCTTTCAAACGCAATGTCTACACAAATCATTGACAAAGACAATTTTGTTTGTACTTACTTAAATGGTCTCGTCGAAGCCATTCTTTTAAGTACGAACATTACAGCATTTAAACAATCAATACAGATATATACGTTTAGTGAATTCGCAACTTACGTTCGTATCTGGATGCGGGATTTCCATTGTTTAATTTTTCGTCCCTGTATCATTAAATTCACAGGCTGTTCTTGTCACAAGGATTGTCGGGGTATGTTAAATTGCTGTTTCCCCGATGACAGGGACGAAGTTGTGGACGACATCGTGGCCGTAACACCTCCTCTCGCTAATAACTCGTCTGATAACCATACCACCAAGTCGGGTACCATAGACAACGTTATTACACCTGGGGATGGAACTACAACCATGAGGCAATGTGTTTATTTACGGACCGGCGTGCCCGATGCCAGTTGGAGAGACAAAGTTCCTGCATATCGAATCGTTTCAAAAGCGCCAGTGGGAGGATGTAAATCCGATGTTCAAACAAGTCGAGGTAACGGAGAAGATCCATGTTCAGGAATCGTTGCACCGTGGGGTGACTTGCATCCTGTGTACTCCAAGGCCCATGGTGTGATTTACAAGAACTCTCTATGTGCAAGCTGTCACGGTGCGAACGAGCACGAACACATGGAGGCAGTTCTGGTATGCGATATTATGGATGAAATGACAGATCGATTCCTGTCGGTTTATGACCACTTGGAGTTTCTTCAACAGGGCGGTTCGTCTCATGTCTGCTTTGTATCATTTGATTACGAGGATAGAGCAACGTTGCATGACAACCTATGTTTCGTGGATACAATAAAATCTTGTTCGGAAGACTATAATGACAATAATTTATTCAGGATTCCAGCTGGCGTCAATATAACGCACACAGAAGTCAGGTATGCTTGTCATAGTGGTATCAACGCGCCTGTTCTGGAAAAACATGCTTACCGAAATGCTTTCTGTGCAATTTGCAATAATGTCGTTGGAAGTCTTTATGCTCTACAGGAGAAATATGGGTATTACAGGGACAGAAAAACGTTTCTCGATAGAAAAACAACATATCTCCTTGACCTTTCCCTTCTCTTAGATTATGATAATCAGGAGAAAAGCGCGGGGAAAACAGCACCATATCCGGTAGTATGTCTATACGACGGCGCATCTCGGGTAAATATTTATCCGATATTATTTGCCCTTTGACCAGTGTGCCGTCTGAACTATCTATAGGTTACAGCATATAATTATCTAAGTTTTTTTTATAATCGTAGAAAAAGATCAATTACTTAATTACTTTTAGAAAGTATAGCAATGAGTTGTTATCAATGAGTTGTTCTCCAATGAATTAAAGTACTCACAGACCTGTTTAGTTGATATAAATGTGGCTTTTCTAATGAAGTGTTTTAAAACAGGTTAAGTTTTGGAAAGGTCAATGTAATACTACCTTCCGTGACTTAAGAAGATAACCGAGGAAATATGTATATGCAAATTGTCGCTTTAATATAACTTCAACTTTCTTGTACCGACATAAAACTCGAATTGATATGTACAGTACTCTTTATTAAATTTCAAAATTACAATAAATGCATTTCAACAGAGGGACATCTGACAAGTCGTGTTATATTACTTTAACGTGTAACATTGTATAATATGTTTGTTACAAAAAAGTGCGCATACAAATACAAAATTTAATGATATGTAGTTGAGCAACGTTTCGTATATGCAAAACATGCATGTTCACGCTTTTCCACCATTGTTTATCCGATTGCGGTAATATTTCAGATTGATATATCTATTTTTAACAGAAGATTATGAGTGTCATTGTGTTTGTAATACTTATATCAGTACATAACCTTTAACATCCTATTTTTAAGGAGAACGACAGCTGTAGGGAGCTATTCTGTCCGTCGGGTCAGTTAAGACAACGGGATGGAATATGCAGATATCCAAGTAAAACATGGTACACCGACTACTTTGAGATGACCGTGAAGTTGACCCGTATTAAAGGGAACATAACCGTTGATGACCTGCGCAATGCGGGACAGCACAGCACGAACGACCTTTTTGAACACATCCGTGCGACAAGTCCATGGCCATCTAGATGGAAAGTCAATAGGGTCCTACTGTCCTTTGACGATGCAGACACCGAACCTTTACTGGCTGTAGAATTTATAGTGGATATAAGAAACCCTTATGTGATGTATAAAACTATTAAAATGATCATGGTCCGGTCCTGGGTTTTGACGTTAAAAGGAATCGACATTGTATTCAAACAGTCATTTTTTGAGAACTCCCTTCAATTATATTATGACGTCTATATCCCAAAGTGGAAACTCAATGTGAATTCTGAGTTCTTACCCCAGATAGTAAACACAACAGCAGCGACATTTTTTAACATAAATCCAAATTTTAAAATCCATCCCTTTACGTTTATAATTTCAAAACTATTTACATGCGAGTCGGTAGCCCTCCGTGATGGTGAATATAGTCTCATTGCAAACGACGTGGTGTTGATGAACAACCTAACTGGAGAAGTACTGTTTGATAGAGAGTTTGAATTTGTGGGACAAGGGAACGGCCGACCGACTCCACGCGTGTGCGTGTCAGATACGCCATTAAGACTAAACTCGGGCTGTGAACTGCGATTGTCTGGGATGGCCTTACCTTTCGTCCTGGTCACGTATTTGTCTCTATATTACATAAATTAACCAGATTCATTCCAATGACATTCCCAAATACATTTATTCGTGTTGAAACGGGTTTCAATTCAAGATTTTAAAGAATGTCGTCAATATTAATTTTGCCGCATACGCTATAAACGTATGTCTGTCTTTATATAACTTGTTTTCGACGTTCTAAAGTGCAGATAGTTTCGATATGCCAATTGTTTCGTATTTTTCTTTCATTAAAAGTTATAACTCTTTGGAGACAGTCTTCTTTAGTGACATTCTATTCACATTTTCTTCTTCAAAGAATGCTTTTTTGGTGTGAGCAGTCGTTTCTAGTTGCTGTCCGTGGTCTTTTATTTCTATGGTTTTCGTATAGATCGCCCTATTTATCAGCCCATCGCCAATTTACAATCTTCGGTGCCTAAAGACTTATCCAGCTAAGAACAATCAGGAATTATTTGAATGACATTTGAATTTCATTAGACTTTTGATGGTGTTTATTAATGAAGTAAGGGCTTATGAAATGTATCATTCTAATTCAAATTTCTGCGTTCTTTTGCTATCAGAGAGTGTCAGCTAAGTCCAAAACACATTGGACATCGACATTATAAACAAATGAATATTTAATCTGTAATAACTTGTGTTGTTGTTAGTGGTGGTGGCGATGGATGTGGTTGTGGTTGTACTTATGTGTCTTTCGTCGTTGAATTACAACCGTCTGAACTATTGTTGAGGGCTCAAACTACCCTAAAGTTGCTTCAAAGTCTAATGAATACTTTAAAGGTGAAACATATTTGCATCCTGATAAATATTTATTCCAAGTTGAATTAAACACATCCATTGTTGTTGTTGTGTTTTCTTTGTTTGTGTCGTTTTTAGTTGTTGTTGTTGTTGTTTGATTTATTTCATTTTTTTGTGTGTGTGTCTGGGGGTTTTACCTCCGCGTGTTACCAAAGCATCTACAAACGGACCTAGCTGGTACGACTGTAGACTGGCGGTACAAATCTACCAGTCAGAAAACTGGCTGATAACGGAAGGAACGAATGCAGCATACTGTCCTTAGCGACGAACGTTTGCAGGTTCAAACGAAGGGTTAGCCGAGACATAAAGTTTTCTTCGGGTAAATATTGTTCAAAATGATTTGAATTCGGAATTTTGACAATTGGAAATCGCAAAACAGTGATTCAGGGAAAAACATTTGTTTTTTTCTTGTTGTTTTCGTATTTTGGAACGTTGCATTCTGACCAATAGAATAGCTCAGAATTTGTAGGCTGCCCGTTGTCTATCTTGTGGAACATAGTGGAGCTTGTAGATAAAGGGGGGGGGGCAGTTTAGTATGACTTATCTCAGGGTGTGACTGGCGCCTGGACGCGTAGACTGGTACCCCTTCTGCTGTAATCAACATTACCAAATATATTGTAGAACACATCATAGGGTGTAACGTTACGCCTGCTTTATGTGGGTTTTACATCACGTCAACATTTCATCGTTATTGTGATACTCGTCTCGTTATTGACAAAAGAATTGTCGATGCATGACCGGTCAAGACGGTATAACCATTGATATTCCGTTAGTAAGCCGTGGGACTATATGAGAAATCTGCTTTAACATACGGCGATAGGCTTTATGATTTCACCGTCGGAACTCTAACCATCAGGCCAAAGAAGCCACTGAGTGTGTATCAATATATTGGATATATAAAATTGTCTAATGTTTGAGTAAGACAGAGGTACCAGTGTGGTTCAGTGGTAAATGATCTGTAACTTTGGGGATCCTCGACTCTATCCTTATGAACATCTATGGCATTTCCCGTGAGAGTGGTCATCGGCAAAGCATTATAGAGCTCTGCCTTGTTCTGGTTAAATTAAGGAAGATCATAAAATAGCTGGAAATTGTTGACAGGTGTTAAAGCCAAAACAAACAAATTCAGTTAGGTAGAGCACCTGTTTTATTGAATCAGCAGCAATCCATGTGTTGCATATCTGGGAGAAAACACTCACTTCGACCTTATATAATCTTTTCACCACTAGTTCAAATAGAAGGCTCCGGAAATGGACGGGGGATTTGCTTATGGTGGATGCACTTGCACTTGCACTTTCTAATCAAGGTTTGAAGACAAAGATGGCAAGTACAAAATATTGGAACTTCTTATCCTTTTTTATTGATATATATCTCTGTATTTGTAGAATAAAATCTAGTGCATGTACATGTATTTGTTTTAGGTTTTTTTTGCATTTTCTTTTCTTTTATTATTTTTCCCAGCACTTTCTGTTTCATTACAGCTGGGGTTGCGAAATCAATTGTATGCATTGCCCAGCATGTCCAAAGGCTTTAACGAACACAATTTGTTTAACCGAAAAGTGATTTTTCATTTACGGACAAGTAAATCAAAACCGGACTTCGCCACCCCTGATTACACATGTTCATGATTCCAGTATTCCCAAAGAGTATGTGACCATGATAGCGTGGCGTGCGGGTCACAGACCATGAAAAGATTAACCAGGATGTGCGGGTCACAGACCATGAAAAGATTAACCAGGATTCGGTCCCGAGTAGGACTATAAGTTCACATGTAAATACAGAAAAGTAGACATACAAATAGTGCTTCCCGTTTAGTGCACCATTGTCCGAAACGAATGACCAGATAAAAGGAATGAGTCAAGAGTAAAGCACACATTGGTAATACAAAAAGATGTTAAAGCCAACTGGGTGAAAAATGATATTTTCTAACCCTTCCGGCAATCGATACATGTGCATCTTGATAATTGGTTATTTGCAATATGAAGCAAAAACAGAGGAACCCTTTAGTTGCAACTCACCGCGAAACCATTTATCTTTAAAAAGGTTACGTTCTTGTATAATGAAGAGCGATATATTTTCAAACAATGAGTGGAAAAGTCATCGACAACAATAACGTATAACCCCTGGGTCGTTTTTATAAAGGATCATAACTCTGTAATTGCCAGACTGTGAACTGTTAAAGACAAAAGCAACTACCATGTCAATGGGTAACTTTAAAATCAACACAATAAAGGCGCTTATTCACAGAAGAGAACATTTTAAAAGTCAAAATAAAAGATTGTTGAAACAATGCAACTTTTGTATTTTTGTTTGATATACACTTTAAAATTAATTCAGCAAGCGTAAATGTCTCTAAGTATATACTGTTTATATATGCTGCGATGATACGCTTTTGAATTTAAGACATGCTTATTTTCTGTATAATACTTTAAATAATTACGAACGACCTAATTTTGTTTCCAATGACTATTCTTCAATTCGTATCATATAGAGTATAGCTGTTGTGCATTTTAAAAGAAATTAATTCAAATTCCCAATTCCCTCACATCTATGAAAAAGCACCTGTAATGCCATTTATTAGTAATTGTTTAAATATTACCAATAACGTGTGTCCTTCACGAATTACATATGAACTCGAGGCGAATTCATTTAGATTCCTTGGTCAGATGTGTTTCCTGAATTATTACACTCACCAATGATTTACCCATTCTTTCGCATCTACTCACTTTGTCACTTTGACACATTTGAAGCAGGAGACTTGAAAAGAACCCAATGTGAAAAATGAAAATGTGTTCAGAACGAGCAATGTTTTATCAAGGTTTATAGGTTTTGACTCGACATTTTCTAGATGTACCCAAAGTATGGTATTCTATTGAATGTTAAGTCAAACTGGGTCTTTTAATTTTAAAACGAGTTCTTTCAACTGAGATTCGATTCCGCTTCTTGGATGCATAACTAGTACTCGCGTCGAATGTTAATTAATGACAAGTCGCAAGGAAGGTCCCGCTACACCCGGGATACGAACCATCAACCGTCGTGTCCAGAAGCCGCCGGTCTACCCCTGGACCACTGTACTTCACATTGAACTCATGTCAGTCACATACTATGGTATGAAAGAGGAACAAAACAACAAAGGATACAAAATCAAGCTATCGGTTTAAAAACAGTCGATCTGGCCTCTCTTGGTAATCGAACAGTTTGAAATCCTGAGCGTACACGTTCGCCAATTGTTCAAGCTTCTCTAATGGTATCGTCCTAAAGAGCTCGTCAAATATTTTACATTTTACTTCTTTCCTTTCTTGAGCAGTGGACAGTGTCCGTGCGTCCAATGCCATTTTCAAAAAGCTGGTAAACGTCAGTGTATCAATTTGCGTATCATCTATATCGAATCCTTTCCGCCCAATCAAACCCCGCGCCTTCAATTTTAACCATGCCTTTTCGAGAGACATTCGCTTGGAAATACACTTATCAATCTTTGGCTGAAAGGCCGGATCAAATGGTTGATATGTCGTGTCTTTTATAGCGTCTTCAGCCGACAACTCTTGTCCTTTTTCTCGAATCAATTCTTCAGTTTTGTTCATCCCTAGTTGCCTGATAAGAAAGAGTGAATCTTCCTGGAAATTCTCCATCTTCCCGATGAAGTTGTAATGAACTTCACACGGTTTGCACTTTGCACTCATGACGTCAAAATGGCCGTCGGCTTTCAGTCCTGTCGATGGGCCCAACAAGTGGACGATGTAATCCACATATTCTTTGAATGAAAGATCGTGGCCACAACTTAAACTAAGGGCCGTTGCATTCCTTCTAAACAATTTGATTGCTGGTACGCTGATGAAACCCCAGTAGATAGGGGTTGGTGCCAGTAGTTTGTCGACGAAGCCCGAGTATACCCGATTGTATGGATTCCGGACAAACATGATCCGGCCGTCTGGTGTGTTTGTCTCGATCTTACTGGGCCCGGGTTGACTGTACATAACGTCGAACGGTATCTCGTACGGGTTGTGTAGGCCGCTGTATTCCTGCTGATACTTCAGCATAAACAAACGCTTGATGAAGGTTGTGCCAATCTTCCAGATACCACACACTTGGACTTTGTTATCGCGAGTTGCATACCTTGAAAATATGTTCACTTTAGGGCTTTTGGGTTGAATTGGGGAACCTTTGTTCCCCCCACAAGTCTGCCATACGTGATCTGCAAGTTCCCTGCCGGTCTTTTTGATTTCTCTAATGGGTGGGTTAAGCTGCAAAGCCTGTAATAATTTGGAAGAGACCATACTATGTAGATTGTTTAATTAAAAACTAAAAAAAAAAGTTTTCACTTTGAATGAAGATCTTATTTTCTTTTTTCTTTATTTTATTTATATATTCTTATTATTGAATCCTCGATGGAATCGGTTCATGATTCGAAACTCTAAGCTTGATCTTGATCAATAATGAAAACATTCCAAATCTGGTTCAAACTTTTGGGTTAAAAGCAACCATTGTATCGGTCTATAAATGTATAAAATATACTTATTTTCTAAAATGGTAAACTCTTTCATTTACTTCAATACTGTCTCATATAACAAATACATGTGCTTTAAAAATGAAGATTATTAAAGAATGAGATATGCTTGTAACGTGTTTTTTATTTTCCATAAAACAAGTGAATGCATGCTAAACTTAATAGAATAATCCAGCTTATTTGTGGATCTATTACAAATGTTTTTATTTCTCACCATCTTGAAATAATGGGAAACTTTCTCACATTTTTTCTCCTTTGGCGAACCTTAACGACCGCCAATTTCAGAGGAATCCCTAAAAAGTCGGTGTTGATTTCAGTTGTCGATTGCAAGGTCTCTCGTTTAGTGAGGTTTAAGGACACATTGTTGGACAGAGAGGGGAAGATTCGATCAGCTTCGTCTATCTTATCCGAATATGTGACTCTTCATTTCTCCAGTTATATAACGGGACATTATCAATCTCAGACCTACATGTAGTATTTGCACTCTGTGCTTTTTGATTACACATTAAAAGAAAACGTCTTCTATAAATTACTTGTCTTTAAAAAATGCCGACCCTAATGTAAATTTCGATATTGAATTACAAAATAAACTTCTGATTGATAGCTCCTTTACTTTACCTGACGTGAGTTGTGAAGGACGGGGATTTCCACTGGTGAGGTCACTCTTTTATACGTTTGAATATATTCTGTAAATAAAACCGATCAGAAATAAGGCATGCATCGCACACAAAATTCAAAGACAGTTAATACATAACCACCTAACGCCACATTATTGCGTCTTGCAGTAGACGACTTTCATAAAGCATTGTCGCAAAATGGAGAAATTGCTTGTCATAAGCAATTTCTCTTTTTGCCACAATGCTTTTTTCAATATATTTACAAATTACAACAGCAGCACTGAAAGTACAAAGATGTTGTCTATAGGTGGCAAAGACTTAAGATTCCGATTTATCTCTGATATTCTGAATGGAAAAACGAAAAAAAGAAAAAATGACAAAAGAGGTTCAAAATGCATATCCGTATATAGACTGATTTATTTGGTAAAGTATGAAACATCTCATTCCAAAAACATAGTAATATAAATCTCAAAACGTGTATCACAAATGCAATAATGATGATAACCATGAAAGCAGACTAAATACCAAAGATAACACAGGATAAAAAGGAGAGTCGCCCGAAATGAAATGATCAATTCATTCATAGTTGAGACTGATTTAGCAATGTTGTGTCATTCTATAGGAAAAGTTCATATATTCACATCGATTTTTGTTATAATAATACTTTCCCCCATTACCAGAATCCAGCGGAAGAAACATATTTATTTTCTTTTTGTTCTGAGATTGTAAACCACGTCAAGCCATGTCTATCAACCAAAGAATAAAGGTATCGTAATTTGGCCAGTTATTTGAAGGATAGAAGAAAAACGTTTAAGTGACATATGTTCATCTTTTATTGTATCTTTAATTGGCCATGGAACATATTGATTATACACCGGTAGACATTCATAACAAAAGATATCGCAAGATATACAAGAGAAATTTCTCCTTTTCCCACAATGTTCTCCAGAGCCGACTGCAACAAAGTGGCGAAATATCGTTATTGTTTGGTAATGGGTTAATCCTTTTTTCGATGCCGGGCATAACAGTTTCAGATGATAACCTATCCGCCATGGAATACATGTTTCCTAAGTTTGACCTAATATCTTGTCGCCCAGTGAAGTTAATGCTTTATTTGTTCGTCAAACATTCTGCACAGCCGTTTGAGAGGATATAGTTCAGTACTGATATGAAAATACCAGGAGCATGGATATGGACAGAGACCCCTGCGGTAAAATTGAAATACTGTTGAAAGAGACTTTAAAACTACAATAATTCTATATTGTACTTTCAACAACCGATTCCAAACGTTATATATAACGAGGCAATAGTAATCATAGTAAATTTTGATTTCTCACATCGCAAATAGATAGGTTAATCATTTTCACAATGTTTTCATCGACTTATTTACAGTAGTTGCAAATGTGCATTTTTCGTTTGTATGAGCCGGCGGGGTGATGCATCTGACCAATGTTTACGGAATAAAACAGATTGCAAATGAAGGCGCCCAGATTACTTTTGTTTTCCACTAGTTTATATAATCCTTGTTCCGACGATCAATTTTCCGCAAACGCCAGTAAATGTTCTTTCCAGTTTGGCCGTGCGTTCTCTCCAAGACTTACAAGAGAATTTGGAGTTTTGGGATTTTTGGATGCCCTTAACCTCAAAACATCACCAATCGGCTGCGATTTCTCTACAGAGTGTTAGACGTAACGCCGATATAAACCATGGGTAATCATATACCACCAGAACAAAAATAGTGTTGGTAGGGGTATAAAGAAGCAGAAGACTTTAGAAAACATTGTGAGAAAAAAAGGAAATTGCTCTAAATGAGCAATTTCTCCTTTTCCTACAATGTTTTCTGCCCTATCAGAAAATTATTTTTTCACTTTCATCACATTTTGAAATGTAGTCT
Organism: Cerastoderma edule; assembly: GCA_947846245.1. Lineage (NCBI taxonomy): Eukaryota > Metazoa > Mollusca > Bivalvia > Cardiida > Cardiidae > Cerastoderma > Cerastoderma edule. The sequence goes on from OX401406.1 coordinate 40,035,831, forward strand.
GCAAACTCTTTCAACTTGGGACAGTCGAAAATTTGGGGTTTAGTAAAGGGTTAACTCCACATAGGCTGCATAGATACATGTACAATCGTCTGGTTCCCCGATCCTAGAAAACATAAACTTAACCAACTTCACCTTGGATTCCATTACAAAACCTCAAGGTAAAGGGGGGAAGTTGTTGAATCTCGTTTGGAAAAGAAACTTACCGTGTACAATAAAAGTGCCATTCAGTATAGAGATGATACCAACCAGAACAACAACCGACAGGGTTGTCCGTCTTCGAAGCAATGATCCGATCCTGGAATGAATAACAAATTCATAGACCTTGTTAATATTACCCCTTGAATAATTCAATTCTCGGAGTTGCTTTAATAGTTTACGTCATGAATAATTTTTGGATCAAAATTCTTATCGATCTTCTTCAACTTAGGAGCTTTGCTTTGCCTCGATTTCAGTCAAATACTTCAAATTTAGTTTAATGGAAAAAAAAAGAAAAAAAAAAGAATATAAAACGAAGATGCAAATTTATGATATGTATGGTTGTATTATTAGATATGCAACATATTGAGAACTGAGTCGAGGTTTGCAATATTTTGACGACAGAATCGATGTTTGCTATTATAAGCTTAGATCTAATAAGTTTCGAACTAGTTATAGCTGCACCACATTAATGATAAGGCTGATATCTCATCACTTCTTGGTATATATCCATCCGATATGTCTTAGGTCTACATTATTTGCAAAGAAATTCAGTAATTAAACATTTTCTAAGTAGAGCAAATGCTTATTTACACAGGCTATTTGTCAAAGTGTTAGTGATATGTATCATGTGCATCTTCCCCCCTTTACCACTGTTTAAACCATAATGTCTACTACCATAAATGAATTTATGTAAGTTTGTCAAGAACTTGCGAGCGTGTAGCAGTGAATATGTAACCATGAAGTGATGGACAGTCGTTTATTTAACCTTTTACCAAACGATAATTTTGGTCTGTCCCAAGTTGAAAAAGTTTGCAGGCGGCATTTCAAAATGGGATGAAATTGGAAAATAATCTTCTCATAGGGCAGAAAACATTTGAAGAAAAAGAAAAATTGCTCGTTCAGAGCAATTTTCCCTTTTCCCACAATGTTTTCCAGAGTCGTCTGCAACAAACTGGTCAGATGACGTTATTGTTTGGAAATGGTTAACAGGAAAATTATGATCACATCAAAAGCCGCGGAGTAAGGGTCATATATATATATATGAATATGTAACTGTTGGAAGAAGAACAAATGGATATGTAAGCATAGAGTCAAAGGCATTTCAATAAAACATTAGATTGAGAAGTACATTGTATATGAATAAGTAAGGAGTGAGTAAGTAGCCGTGGGCATTTACGATTGCAACAGTGGAATAAGGAACATGCGAATATCTAGCATTCGAATGAGGAAACTGAAGACTTCACTGTTGATTGAGAAAATTGTACAACTATAACTGTTGAACTGTGAGCATATGGATATGTTACCGTTGCCGAGACCTGAGTGTCATGTTGAAATGTTACAATTGAGTGGTCGGTATGTTAATATGTAACAGTGAAGTGAGGTCATAGAAATATGTTACAATTGAGTGCTCGGCGAATTGTCGGCATGTTTGTAGGTAACAGTGAAGTGAAGGGCATGGAAATATGAAACAATTGAGTGGTCGGCATGTTTGTATGTTACAGTGAAGTGAGGAGCATGGAAATCTGTTACAATTGAGTGGTCGGCATGTTTGTATGTAACAGTGAAGTGAGGGGCATTGAAATATGTTACAATTGAGTGGTCGGCATGTTTGTATGTAACAGTGAAGTGAGGGTCATGGAAATATGTATCAATTTGGTGGTCGGCATGTTTTTAGGTAACAGTGAAGTGAGGGGCAAAATTATATGAAACATTGGATTGGGAAAAAAGAATATGTAACCGTGGAGTGAGGAACATGTGAGTATTGTAAGCTTGGCATGATGAGCAAATGCATATATAACTGTGGGAAGGGGAGCATGTACATATTTGAAAGAGGAATGAGGAGTCAATATGAAATTAGTTAGTGAGAAGTGAATGCACAAAAGGGTATGATGGCGGTAAGTATGTATTAATGTTCTCTTAAACAATGGATTAGGTTTCCTAATTTGCAAAAACGTTCCACGAACGTTCAACGAACGTTCCATGAACGTTATCTTTTCTACAACTTCCCTAATTTAGTTAAATTGTTTTAGGAATTCATTAGTCACGTTTAGATATTATACCAAACGTGTAGATGCATATTCTTGAATAACTAAATGGTGTTTTGTCTCGTGTTCATATCTATCTCGTTTTATTGATTGAGTTAAACTGTTGAGGAAATAAAGCGGTGAACTTTGCAGCAGGTGCTTTACCCGGTATAGTGACTTATTATTGAACAAAGGGTTGATAATTGGCAAACTGTACATGATACATATATTTTTTAGACGAATCTGAAAGAGGGGAAATGCCTTATCACAACCCTAAAACGGGCTTTTCAATCATTTTGAGGTGGAAAATCATGAAACTAAATGAATCAATTTCAATGAAAACATTTCTTTTTTTGTAATTTTCATTTTTTGTGCTTTTATTTTTTATCAATAATGTGGGTAGAACCGACAATAAAACCCGTGTAACTTTAAAAAAGTCAGTCGAATTCAGAAAAAAATCTCAAATTAAGACTTACATGATTAACACGCTGTTCAGAGTCCTAGTTATTCCTCTCGAGTGCAAAACACAATGACAGCAATCAATATTGATATCTGTATGTGTCTCTGCATGTCAATAAAGTTTTTTTTACCATGTTATATCAACAAGCCAACAGCGGAAAACGATACTGATACAATTTATAATTATGAATAAAAAAATATGATGATGATGATATCAGTGTTATGTTAAGCCTTATAGTACTGGAACCGACGAGGGAGGGAGGGAGGGAGGGAGGAGGAGGAGGAGGGAGGAGGGAGTGGGAGGAGGAGGAGGAGGAGGAGAGGAGGGGAGGAGGAGGAGGGAGGGAGGAGGAGGGAGGAGAGGAGGAGGGAGGAGGAGGAGGAGGGGAGAGGAGGGAGGAGGAGGAGGAGGGAGGAGGAGGAGGAGGGAGGAGGAGGGAGGAGGAGGGAGGAGGAGGGAGGAGAGGAGGGAGGAGGGAGGGAGGAGGAGGGAGGAGGAGGGAGGGAGGAGGAGGAGGAGGAGGGAGGGGAGGAGGGGAGGGAGGAGGGGAGGAGGGAGGGAGGGAGGGAGGGAGGGAGGAGGAGGAGGAGGGAGGGAGGAGGAGGGAGGAGGGAGGAGGAGGAGGGAGGGAGGAGGGAGGGAGGGAGGAGGAGGAGGAGGGAGGGAGAGAGGAGAGAGAGAGAGAGAGAGAGAGAGAGAGAGAGAGAGAGAGAGAGAGAGAGAGAGAGAGAGAGAGAGAGAGAGAGAGAGAGAGAGAGAGAGAGAGAGAGAGAGAGAGAGAGAGAGAGAGAGAGAGAGAGAGAGAGAGAGAGAGAGAGAGAGAGAGAGAGAGAGAGAGAGAGAGAGAGAGAGAGAGAGAGAGAGAGAGAGAGAGAGAGAGAGAGAGAGAGAGAGAGAGAGAGAGAGAGAGAGAGAGAGAGAGAGAGAGAGAGAGAGAGGGGATTTATATTTCAATGCGATGTCCTTATTATAAATAGTTTTGTCGTGTGTGGACAAATATGGGTATCATGTAACTCTAAGTAACACTCAAACTACTATTTTTCTTTCGAAGACCTTAGAAGTACTTGTTCAAAGATGAGAGGAAATTTGGAAGCTAAATATGAACTTCTTTAAAGTTACACAACAGCTGTACTGTTGTATGATACGGACTGAAGAAAAGTCATTTTGTTTCCAAGATAGGAAAGAAATGCTGACCATGCGGAATTATTTATGTAGATAGAAAATTGTGGGACACCGTAGTTGTGTGGTGAAATGCCTCTTTTCTTCTTCGTAGGGGGTTATTAGCGCATTTCTCCGAGAACACCCCCTATGTCCGAAATTGAGAAAGAAGAAAAAAGAAGACATGGTGTATTTTACCACAACATCAGAGGTCAGTGGGCGCACTGCATGATCTTTTAACCATTACATGGAAAATTTCAGATCATCCAAAGAAGGATATGTGCACCGAGTTTCTTCACACACTTTATTTTTTGCGTGATTTAATATCAACAGCGCTGATTAAAGTTCTTGTTAATAACCTATGTTAAACCAAGCATGAGTTGCGGTTCAATGACACAGTAAATAAACTGTATTTGAACAAACTGTATTTGAACATGACATCCCATCATGGATAGAATTATTTTAAATTCTTACAAACCCTGCTTCTAGAGCTATGGTTCCCTGTTTTATGTTCACATCAGATGGAACGTAGTTTGATCCTAACTACTGAAAGCAGATCGTTATTTCTTTTATCATTAAAGTGTGTATCCAGTGAATTAAAGTGTATTTCAATCCAAAAGCATGACATCGATTTTAGCTCTACCGCATACAAATTGTATACATGCATATAGATGCTTCCCGATTTATTTATGCTTTCAATGGCTACCCTTTTAACTGTATAACAAACAACAACATAGGAAATGTATTGTTTCAAAGACATTCTAATTTGACATTAAAATTCTCTCTCCTGAAAACGTAAAGTTAAAATGATACCCTAAAGTTTATAATACCTTGACCAAGTCATTACAATTTTAGGTAGTTGTTATCCATTTCAGATATTTATTTGAGGAGTTTTGGGAACCAGAGTCAGGAATGAATCAGGAGATCATGAATGATCAGGTAATCTGAAAAAAGTGAGCTTATTTAACACAATTTAACGTAACGTGGTCGCAGCGATCAAGTGAACTTATAAAGGACTATAACAAGGGAATTAGTGTGACGATGAAATAGAGACCTTGGTCGCTGTTCTCATGTGAAAATTAACAATGGGTCAAACTCGGGTTGCGGTGAACAAGTGAATTATAAAGGACTATAACCAGGGAATCAGTGTGGCGATGAAATAGAGACATTGGTCGCTGTTCTCATGTGAACATTAACAATGGGTCAAACTCGGGTTGTGGTGATCAAGTGAATTATAAAGGACTTTAACCAGGGAATCAGTGTGGCGATGAAATAGAGACCTTGGTCGCTGTTCTCATGTGAACATTAACAATGGGTCAAACTCGGGTTGTGGTGATCAAGTGAATTATAAAGGACTTTAACCAGGGAATCAGTGTGGCGATGAAATATAGACCTTGGTCGCTGTTCTCATGTGAACATTAACAATGGGTCAAACTCGGGTTGTGGTGATCAAGTGAATTATAAAGGACTTTAACCAGGGAATCAATGTGGCGATGAAATAGAGACCTTGGTCGCTGTTCTCATGTGAACATTAACAATGGGTCAAACTCGGGTTGTGGTGATCAAGTGAATTATAAAGGACTTTAACCAGGGAATCAGTGTGGCGATGAAATAGAGACCTTGGTCGCTGTTCTCATGTGAACATTAACAATGGGTCAAACTCGGGTTGTGGTGATCAAGTGAATTATAAAGGACTTTAACCAGGGAATCAATGTGGCGATGAAATGGAGACCTTGGTCGCTGTTCTCATAAGAACATAAACAATGGGTCAAACTCGGGTTGTGGTGATCAAGTGAATTATAAAGGACTTTAACCAGGGAATCAATGTGGCGATGAAATGGAGACCTTGGTCGCTGTTCTCATGTGAACATTAACAATGGGTCAAACTCGGGTTGCGGTGGTCAATTGAATTATAAAGGACTTTAACCAGGGAATCAATGTGGCGATGAAATGGAGACCTTGGTCGCTGTTCTCATAAGAACATTAACAATGGGTCAAACTCGGGTTGCGGTGATCAAGTGAATCATAAAGGACTTTAACCAGGGAATCAATGTGGCGAATGTCGTGTGGTGTTGCTTTGAACTTTATAACACACTTTTCGATATTTGGGACGGGTTAACCACATATGTCACTCTGTAACTGATCCCGCAAGAGGGTAGAGTCCAATCCTTTTTCAAATTAGTGTGCTGTCTGCCAATTCTTACGATTTTGGACGATTACCGCATTATCGTTTGTTAGAATTCAAAATATCATTATACATCTTTTTCGTGTGTAACGGACGTCATGAAACAAACCAACATTGATAACAATAAAAAAAGAAAAGAAAACAAGTAAATCAAAGTTAATATATATAGATATAATAGCTGTTCATTTTCAAAATATTATCATTTTATCCATTGAAAGCATATCGTTTGCGGATTGAAGATGGCTGGCTGGTGGGGCTTTAAATCTAGAACCATCATTGACAGCAGAAATCGTTACAGAAGTTTTAGAAAAGTATGTGGTGATGAAAACTATTCTCTGTCAATAACGGTCCCGTCAATGGGGGAGTATTTCCTTCCGTAGAAATGATGAGCATTGTGATTATGAAATATGCATTCATCTTCAACTTGTAGACAGTGTGTTGTCATTGATAACAATAGAGTGCAAGATGTTACATTTCCTAAATTCGTACACGCGTTGACGTTGTGTCATGATTGAGACCCTTATTCTATAAAACAAACGGCCCGTTTTTGGCGTCTGGCGGCAGAAGGCTTTCAAAAAGCATTGTGGTAAAAGGAGAAATTGCCTTTCACGTTAAGAGCATTTTTTCCTTTTCCCACAATGTTTTCGAGAGTCGTCTGCAACAAACTGGTCAAATATCTTTCTTGTTTGGTAATGGGTTAAGGATATATCCACTACCTCTACGATACGCTTCCAATGATGTGACACATTACAATAGTGTAATTTTTGTTTAAGATCGTATCCATGGATATCGGTGCATACATACGTAAATGATCTATTAGATTTTTACCACGCATCCTCAGTGTTTTCAGTTATATTGCAATGGTCTGTGTCATCATGAAGTAAACAGACGCCTATCCTTTCTGCCCATGAGGACTGGTTAACCCTTAGAATGCTGGGTAATTTGCTAATAAATACATGTTTGTGTCTTCTGCTTTCCAAAACCTTAAATATCTGCTTAACATTGATGAGGAAAGATACACAGAGTAGCAAACAGGTTACATCACAGGCCAGCCGCCAATGCTTGCCTATATCTAACCTGTTTACATAAGCATGAAGTCTGTTCAAGCACTATAAGGGTTAAGCTAAATAGAACCGTCCGCACTCCATTAATCAGTATAGAGACTCAATTTCCTTATAAACAATAATGGTGTTTAAATTTAATGTCCAAACATGCATTCATCTTATTTGAAGCCAGTCAATGATGTTCATGCTTTGAATATTCTGTAATGGTTTACCATTAGAATGCTGGGTAATTTTCTAGAAAAAGAATCTTGTGCCGTTTGCTTTCCAAAACCTTGAATATCTGCTTAGTTGATGAGGAACGCCACTCAGTAAGTAGCAAACAGGTTAGATAAAAGGCCAGCCTCCAATTTACTTATGCATGAAATCAGTCCAAGCTCTATAAGGGTTAACGTCAAATGAAGCTGCAGGAGCGTTGCTTTTACTACAGCAAATGACAGCTTTGAGGTAGATGGCCTATAGAATGATATAACCCTTTACTAAACGCATGATTTCCGACTGTCCTAAAATGAAATTTTGCAGACGCCATTTAAAAAATGTGAAGAAATTGGAAAGTGCTCTTCTGATAGGGTAGAAAACATTGAGGTAAAAGAAGAAATTTCTCGTTTATTTTCCAAAGTTGTCTGGAACATGTCGATATTGTTTGGTAATGGGTTAAGGCAGCAGCAGTATGGTGTGTCATAAACCCTCGCCAATAAGTTGACCCTTGTTCATATACCGAAAATAAAATAAAAGTAATTATTGGGCAATAAAAATTGAACTCCATATGTTGATTCTTATCCAGCAAATGCGTTGAAGTAATCCATTGGATCCATTTTCCCAGAAAGCTGTTACATAATGAAAAATTGTTGATAAGGCATTAAACATCATACAAACTAATTGTATCCTTTCTAACAAAGTTCTTAAAATTTGGCAAAAATGATAGGCTACAACTTTGGAATCTTCAGGGGAAGTTGAACCCCTTCTTTACAAATGATATTTCAAAATATTATGACAAAAGGGGATTTAGCTTATTACAATTCCTTTTATGTTTATTTGTCTATTAAATAATTATATCAAACAGTAGGATACAGAGGATGGATGGAATAATTACAGAATCAGTGTTTATATCAATGATGCTCTTTATTCAACTTGTAATCCATTTTAGCAGCTTTTGAGTTGAATAAGTTACACACTACGTATTCAACTATATCCAGGGACATCACTCAATAACAAACCTTTAACCCTTAGAATGCTGGGTAATTTCTTAAAAAAATATTGGTGTTGTCTACTTTCCAAAACCTTAAATATCTGCCTAATTTTGATGAGGAAAGATCATCAGAGTAGCACACAGGTTAGATCACATTTGCAGCTCATTTCGGTATGTCACAATTATTTCAAATGTCTGGGATGATACTTCTCCTATATTTTCCTCCACTTTAAAAATTTAATTCTGATCATAGATCTATGGATAAATGTCTTTTAACAAACCATTTTCGTTCACTACACAACATGCAGAGATTGTAATGAAAGCTTCATTGAAACAATTCATTCTAATATCAGGAACATGAGACCCAGATGTTTGAGACCAGAATGAAAACACCAAATATAAGGGTCGAAATTAATGCTGCTTATCTTTAAATTTGATTAAAACAAATTTTGTAGCTGTATATTTTGTCAAGTTGAAAAACTTCAAATGAGTACCAATAGCAGGTGACTTGGTAAATTCATAGCACAATACAGCATGAAAAAGACATGGATATCTCAATTTATCTGGCTTCCTGAAAGACATTCCATAGAAAGCATGATTTTGTCTAAATTTCTATATCTTGACCTTTATCTATCATCAGACCACTTATACATCTCCAGCTATTTAAACATTAGTCTGGTTTAATTTCTTTACCTTCATTTATCATTGACCTTTATCTATCATCAGACCACTTATACATCTCCAGCTATTTAAACATTAGTCTGGTTTAATTTCTTCACCTTCATTTATCATTGACCTTTATCTATCATCAGACCACTTATACATCTCCAGCTATTTAAACATTAGTCTGGTTTAATTTCTTTACCTTCATTTATCATTGACCTTTATCTATCATCAGACCACTTATACATCTCCAGCTATTTAAACATTAGTCTGGTTTAATTTCTTTACCTTCATTTATCATTGACCTTTATCTATCATCAGACCACTTATACATCTCCAGCTATTTAAACATTAGTCTGGTTTAATTTCTTCACCTTCATTTATCATTGACCTTTATCTATCATCAGACCACTTATACATCTCCAGCTATTTAAACATTAGTCTGGTTTAATTTCTTTACCTTCATTTATCATTGACCTTTATCTATCATCAGACCACTTATACATCTCCAGCTATTTAAACATTAGTCTGGTTTAATTTCTTTACCTTCATTTATCATTGACCTTTATCTATCATCAGACCACTTATACATCTCCAGCTATTTAAACATTAGTCTGGTTTAATTTCTTTACCTTCATTTATCATTGACCTTTATCTATCATCAGACCACTTATACATCTCCAGCTATTTAAACATTAGTCTGGTTTAATTTCTTTACCTTCATTTATCATTGACCTTTATCTATCATCAGACCACTTATACATCTCCAGCTATTTAAACATTAGTCTGGTTTAATTTCTTTACCTTCATTTATCATTGACCTTAATCTATCATCAGACTAAGTTTACTTCTCCAGGGGCCCGTTTTACTAAACAACTTACGGAAAATGTTTGCGTAAGTCATAATTGATAAACATGGATAGTATCTTCAATGAAAGTACAATGTTGCAATGTGGCACTTCATTGGAAGCGTCTCGGAGAGACGATTCCAATGATGTGTCACTTTGCAATATTGCTTCGTCCAATATTGAAATAAGAGGAATTTTTGTTTTAGACTTACGCAAATCTTAAGCGTAAACTGTTTAGTAAAACGGTACCCAGTTATCTAACATTTTTATTTCTCTCACTTCAGCATCATACCGGTTCAATTTCTCCACCCTTATGGTCGATGGATAGCACCTCTTCATCCTCTACAGGCGTTTTTAACTTAAACACAATAGAAGTCTGTTCTAATTTTGGGTTTTTCTGCTGTAAGTACCGTATCCAGTCTATTAATGATTCCTTTGAGCTGGTTTCCGTTATACACATGGCGAGGATGGTTCCATCTTCCTGCTGATGTTCACTAGGGCGGGGCATTACCTCTTTGGGACTCTCTGTGTCAAACACTGTTTCAAAATGGAACAAACCTACATGAAAAAGAAACATTAAAAACTGGCTAATGGGGACAATCAAAGATTGCAAATTAGACTTCTTCATTTTGTGTTTAAACCTTTTATTGTAAGTATTCATTATAATTGCCTAGGTGTGACAATCCTCATGAATACCTGTTGTATAGGATTTATTAAATCACTTTCACAACACTACATACAGAAGAGTCTAGAATACAGACTGTTGGTTGGCTTTTACATCATATCAACATTGATTCAATCAAATACACATATTTCACATGACTCTGCTCTTATAGATGGAGGAATGCAATGTTACTGTCCATAAAAATGAATAAATTACCTAGATAGAGCAATTGCTTCCTCTGTCACATTGGTTTTTTTGCTTTTTTGCATATTATCTTGAAGAAAACAGTATTTCTAAAGTTTTATTACTATAATTTGCTTTTGCTTTCATTTTACACCAATCACCAAATCCCATATAAGGGTGTTGGTTAACCATTATGGCCACATAGTATAATGCTCTTTTAGTAACCGTAGAACTGCTAACTTTTTTTTTTTATGAGTTTTACATCACATCAACATTATTTCAGTTATGTAGCGATGCCCGACTCTTAATGATGGAGGAAGACCCCATACTCAACTGCCCACAAGGGCTGGTCAAGGTGAGTAGAACCATCGGCATTCCGTAAGTCAGTCGGGAGACTGCCTCTCATGAAAATCCATTTCCCTCTCAGGTGAACTGCTAACTAATTGGGAGGAAAGTAATATAGGCAACAGCATTTGTCTGATCATAATGTGTCTTAAGTCATCTGTAAATGTCACATTTAATTTGGATAATTATTTACTATTTTATAGGCAGTAGTCTGTGCAAGCTTTAACCATAGTCAAATGGTCAAATTCATACCTCTTTAAATTCTTTCTCATATCCCAGGTATTTTACTGTCACCAAATCTAAGATATACATGTATACAGATGACAAGCAAAAGTAGAAATAGAATCATTCTAGTTATCTATGTGAAAGATAGACAATTATCTAATTTTTCAAGCTAAAGAGTTGTTATCAGATAAAACTTCAGATCAGGACCAGTCACGAAAACCCAATGAAAAGGTGAGAAAATGTAAAAGTTTAACCCTTTACCAAACCCCAATTTCGACTGTCCAGAATTGAAAGAGTTTGAAGACGAAATTTCAAATGTGATGAAATTGAAAAACAATCCTCTGATAGTGCAGAAAACATTGTGGGGAAAGAAGAATTTGCTCATGAAGAGCAATTACTCCTTTTCCCACAATGTTTTCGTCATCTGCAACAAACAGGTCAAATATCGTTATTGTTATGTAATGGATTAAACAAACTATTACCATCATCGTTTTCATCGAGGACAGGATCTGGAAACAATGCCGGATCACTGTCTGACCTGAGAACAAAGTAGGTCAACGATGTATCCCTCATCCACACATGATAGCCACCTTCCACATAAATTGGTTTCTCTGTGTTATGTTGCTGAACAAGGTTCCTCTGATTACAACTCTGGGCAGACGCAATGAATACTTCCTTATCCGCCTCTTTCGTCTGCAAGCAAAAAAATAATTCGTGAACAAACTGGGTTACTTACAAACTGCGATAGATACATGTCATGCCAGGCTAGTTCCCATATTTATACAGGCAGACATGCCTCAATAATTGCAGTACGAGAACTGGCTTCTATTCCAGGTCCCTTATGCCATACATAATTGGAAAGAATATGGTTTGTTACTTTTTTTCTGACTTATATAAAAAGCATACTAGTGCTCAGAAAAACTGCAAAACTGGGTAATATGAGTTATACAGTATGATAGAATATGCTGAAACATAGCGAAAAACCACAGGATCATGATAATATAAACGCCTGCACTATTTATTAGCTTTTTTTCAAAGAGCTATTTTCACAAATTTGGTGCCCACCAATTCAACTTCATTGTTTACATTCAAGTAACATCTAAAATAGCAAGGAACGCTCGGATTAATAAGTGGCGACACATGGTTAGAAAAATCATGTGAAACGCATAGCAACACTGTCATATAAATCCAATATTAACACATGAACATTCAAATTGGAGAATGTCTTGGTTTTTATAGGCTCCCATCGTTTCTCCGATGACCTTGTTTTATCGCAAAATGTAAACAAACCTTATAGTATTCACTCTTTTAAAAGCATCATGTGAACATGTAACAGTCTCAATTCCTCTGCAAAAGGGAATTTAAAGTCCTTCTGAGTTAAATCTCAATTATTCTTGAACTTTCACAATTTAAGTGTAAATGAGCTCAAGTATGGCTTTAATGAAACTACGCATTTGGTAATATTGGAGACTGTCAGCATAGGTTCTGATAAACAGCCCTTTATAATTGCCAGACTTGATTTGTTTGTTGAGACTTAAAGGATTAATTTGGCAGAAAGAGCTGTGCATCATTTAAAATATTTAACAGAAGTTGAATGTAGAAATTCCTTAGATTATGAGAATTTGTGAATTAGAAGACTCCTTCAACTAGAGAACGTCTTTTCAAATGCTGATTAGTTTCAAACAATTTGGAAAGGATCCATATATTAACATCTGTCTTTATCCTTGACTATCACAACTGACAGTGACTTAGTGTATCAGGTATCAAATCTTATCAACAGTGTTTCTGTTACAATGCCTGTTTTGTAAAAGTTGGAGGACTTGAAGAAAGAAAATAAGGGGTCTAGATAAGTAGATTTATTCCATTTTTTTTTTGCAACCTTCCAATTGATAACCCTCATTGGAATCATATCAAAGACAAAATTCAAGGATTGAAACATATCTATTGAGACACCACAATATAGGGTGTTAGAGAAAAAATGATATTAGAAAGGGATCATTCATCATACATCATATATAGACCTTAATCCATAGGATAGATTGTTCAGTTTTAAGTGATTCATTGAATGTATTTTCTATTTGGATGTTAATGGAACCAAATAACAAAGTAATTGGGATGTAAGCCTATAAGACAAAAGATGCATTTACCGTCCATATTGTGATTTCATTTTGTAGATCAACCGCCATTTTTCTAAGAGCCAGGGCAGCAAATTCCGCTGGATCATCAGGCAGATAAAATGGAAGCTGATATGGGTTGGCGTTATTAAACTTGCGGGCCCAGTATATGGTCCTCCGTATCTTCCTGAACACATGTGAGCGGGGACCAAACAATGTCTCGATCTGCTGACAAAACTGCTCGTCTGGTATGAGTCCTGATATAGAAACAAAGAAGCCCATGATGTTTGATGCATTAACCTTTAGAATGCTGGGTAATTTTCTAAAAATAGATTTTTGTATCGTCTGCTTTCTGAAACATATATATTCGCTGAATAATGTGGAGAAAAGATACTCAGTGTAGCGAACAGGTTAGATCACAGGCCAGCTGTCAATTAACTTGGCGTCAGGCCTAGATCTAACCTGTTTGCATAAGCATGAAGTCTGTTTCAGAACTATAAGGGTTAAAGGTATTTGTTCAAAGAAGAAAACATTTGAAAGTCAAAATTAAATGTAATAGATTCAGGAAGCGTCAATTAATCTAAGTATGTACAGTTCATATGCAGCAGATCTCGATAGCGATGTCACTTAAATCACTGGTGTCAGCTGTTGCTTTCTAAAAAAGACCAAATTAATCATCAAGAATAAATTATAAATCGAGTCAGTTTACTTGTTACCTCATTTGGGACATCATGATTTTCTTCTAAATCAAACAAAAGGAGATGACATTGACACAATAAGAAAATGAATGGTAAAAAAAAGATTAAACTGATCACCACTAGCAATTCAACTGTCAAACTATTACAACAGGCATCTGCTTCATGCGTGCACAAAAAACACATAGATGTGTTCATATGAAGGATGTGTTTGAGCCCTAGTCAATGTTTATTTACCATTCTCATCCATCTGATTCAGTAAGTCCAGGGCGCAATCCTGTTGCTTGGGATAATACTTCGACTCAACAAGCCACTTACTTTTGGCAACCATACGCCCATCTTGTGGGAAGGCCTGAAAATATACAACAGGATGAAATAAGTTGCAATGTAATTCACCCTTGGAATGCTGGGTAATTTTGTAGAAATAGATTTGTGTGTTGTCTGATTTCAAAAAACGTAAATATCTGCCGTATTTTGATGAGGAAACTTAAAGATACTCAGAGTAGCAAACAGGCTAGCTGCAAATTTACTTGGCGACTTGCCTGGATCTAACCTGTTTGCATAAACATGAAGTCGGTTCCAGCACTACAATAATAGCTTAGGGTTGACAAAAGATACAATAGAACTAGTCAAATAGCTAGTTTCTCATCGAACGTTACGATAGAACTAAACAAATAGCTAGTTTCTCATCGAAAGTAATAAAAGGACTTGATAAATACCTTATTCCTCATTAAAATAGAAAATGACTAGATAAATAGTCAATTACTTATTAATGATTCAAAACTACTAACTTATTTCTTTGCAATACATTATGACATACAACATGACTAAATATATAGCTAGTTACCTGGTATAAAGGAAAACTAAATGAATAATACATTCAAAGATAGCAATTTCAAACCTTTTGACACCAATCTACAAACAGACATGGTGATACTATGTCTCACTATTTGGGCCTTTAGGTGAAATTAAAACAAAACAGTAGACCTTCAAGATGAGTATATGATAAAAATACATACCATCAATATTTTTTTGTATGCTTCCAAGTCACGCCCCAGTCCTAGACTTATGATGCGATCAAGACCTTCATATATAAAATCAACATGTCTCCGTCGGTTATGATTGTTTCTACAATAAACATCAACCACTTGCTCAAATGTCCAACGCTGCATTGCCCTCTTTTTATCTGCATTGCTCAATTTAGATTTCTGAATTTTTTGTATTGCCAAAGGATTACTCTTCGATTCTGACATGGCAGCCTCATAGAACTTATCAAAGAAAGCTGCTTCATCCTGACTACTATCTTCCTTGTCCTTAAACCAAACTGGACTTGTACTAAAACAACAAGAGTTATTCATCCTTGATATATTTTGTTCCAACTTCAAGAGAGTGGAGACTATTCGGCAGTAATTCAAAGGTCTTTGGTTGTGTTTAACTAATCCAGACAGTGAAGCTTGACTTTGAATTTGCTTCATCACGCATCTTCTTCCTACATTCATCTGCAATATAAAAAAGACGTACATGTGTATCAGACAATTATATGTATAATTCAAGATCATTTCCCAATGAGACACTATCCTGTTTTGAAACCATAGACATAGACATAGACATAGACATAGACATGTTTATTCAAGTACAGAGGCCATATGCCCATAGTACAACATACAGTAACATAATATACATGCACAAGAGTGACAATCCACAAACAAATACATTACAATAGTTCTTCAATTAGATTTTGTCTAAGTTCAAAGGCTTTTACAAGATATGTTGATACTTTGAATATACTTGATTTATTATTACATTCCAAAATAGAATAAAAGGTTTGCTGATTTACGTGTCTAAGCCATGACTTTTGAAAATACATATTGCGCAGCAGTTGGTAACTTTTGCATTCTAAAAAGAAATGATATTCGTCCTCAATAATGTTAAAGTTTAGTTGTTTACAAAGTTGGCAAAATCTCTGCTCTCTTTCTATCTTTAAATGTCTACCCTTTTCAATCATTAAATCATGGGATGAACACCTAAAATTAGATAATGTCTTTTTTTGTATATAGGATAGGTCAGTATTAAGATATAATTCTGGAGTTAACATAGATTTAAAATATCTATAGTGCAATGCTTTTGGTGACTCATTTAGATCAGCAAACCATTTTTGTGTATAACAATCCTTAATTCTCTGAGAAAAAGCCTTTAAAAATTCATCAATATTTCCCACATCATGTACTATCCAAACGTGTCCAAAGCCATAAGAAAATAAAAGATTCTTTACATATGTAGCCCATGTAGTTTTACCAGTTTCATCCATGCGAAATAACATGAAATAGCACTGCTTAGGATATCTGTTATTATTCATTCTTACTACATGCAGCCAGTATTTGACACAGTTCGACATATATGTTATACATAGTGGTAATCTTCCACATTCACCTAGAGCTAGGAAATCACATGTGTTACAAGATAATAAGCATAGTTTTTTACAGAACTTTATATGAACCTTTTCTATCCTATCAACATATTGATATCCCCAAATATGTGATCCATAGCACAAAATTGGCTTCACTGAGGCATCAAATATCTTAAACATATCCCGTGAAGAAATGTTACCCATATATCTACGAAGCATAAGAATGCAATTCATTGCTTTTCTACCTTGTTGGGCAAGCATTTGATGTGTTTTGACCAAGATAATTTACTGGTTAAATAAACACCTAAATATTTGTAACATGATACTTTATCGATGCTAGAACCATTATAGAACCATTTTTCATTTTGTTTAATTATACCTCCATTTCTGAATACCATTATTTTTGTCTTATCTATATTAACGTCCAAACCAACTCCTTTACTAAATTGTTCAATAATGTTGATTTGCCGTTGAAGTTGTATTACACTATCTGCAAAACTGGAAATATCATCTGCAAACATTAAAATGTTAAGATTTTTTATGTCATTTGTAACAAAAACCCCTCTGCCATTACTTTTATTATCAAGAAATGAAACTAAGTCGTTTATAAAAAGAGAGAATATTTTCGGACTTCCTACACAGCCTTGCCGGGTTCCGATTGTGCAATCAAAATACTGTGTCAACTCACCATTGAGTTTAACACAAGATTTTAATTTGCTATACATCGACTTTAATGTATCTAAGAATTTACCATTAATACCCTTACGACTGAGTGCTTCCCAAAGTTTATCATGTCGTATAGTATCGAAAGCCTTTGAGTAATCGATAAAAATACAGTAAAATCTGCCACGTTTTTTACATAGATATTTCTGGACCAGAGACATTAAGGTAAAAATATTATCCATTGTGGAGTAGTCTGATCGAAATCCGGCTTGGGATTCATCAATAATACTAAATGTATCACACCAATTTGACAATCTTCTACTTAAGACATGAGTAAAGATTTTACAAATTGAATCGATTAATGATATACCGCGATAATTATTTGGGTCCAATAGAGATCCCTTCTTATGTAATGGTGTGATAATACTATATCCCCATTCTTGAGGGAAGCAGGCACTATCAAATATCTCATTGAACAATTTATGAAGAAAAGGTAAAATATCGTTCAAAGTTGCTTTGTACATTTCAAGGCAAATACCATCCGGACCTGGGGATTTATTAATAGATAATAAATTTACGCTATTGACTATCTCTTCAAGTGAGATAGGTATATTAAGGTCGTCGCAGTTATGAATAGCTTCGATGTCCTCTAAAAAAGACGAATCTAACACTCGAGATGACAAATCGGGATTTAAAAGCGATTTAAAATGTTTATAAAAATCTTCGTTAGATACTAACTTTGAGTCTGGAGTCCTTGCATTAAAAGATTTTATTAATGACCAAAATCGTCTTGGGTCATTTCGACTGTTTACCAATTCATCTCTTTTCTTTTGTTTCAAAAAACATTGCTTATCCCTACATATAGACTTAAACCTGTTTCTAAGTATTTTATAATTGTTAAGATCGCATAAGCGATGTGTCTGTCTAAACATTCTTAGTGCCTTATTTTTCCTGAATTTTGCTACAATACAATCATAGTCCCACCATTCTGCTTGGACGTGATGTGAAATTTTTGCTTTACAGCGCATCATAATAGCAGACGATTTAAATACATTGGTAAAATTATCTAAAAGAGATAATACAGACGTTTCCTCATCTGTAACATTGACATCAGACAAAAATATATCATATAACCTAGTAAATTTCACATAGAAATCATTCTGATATAATGGGTTCCATTTAAATCGTTCCCAATTTGAAGAAGTTGAAGAAGTTGAACGATCATATGTACACTCTTCATCACCGACTCTGAGTTTAAAATCTAAAGTGCAGTGTATCGGAAAGTGAACAGATGCATCATTCTCCAGTACAGTAAAGTTGGAAACATAACTAAATAAATTCGAAGAACAAATAATATAATCTACAACGCTAGAACCGTTGTTGGCTAAACAAGTAAAGTTGCCCACTGTATCTCCAGAGAATCTACCATTCAAAATATGGACATTGTATGTGCAACATAGATCAATAAGTGATAGCCCAAATCGGTTATATCTCGTGTCCATTGATTGTCTAGGTTTACTAAAATGATCTGATGGATACTGGATATCATCATTAAACACATGTTTAACGTTATCTTCATAGATATAGTCATTGAAATCCTTAATTCTAGCATTTAGATCACCAGCCAATAAAATACTTGCATTAGGATATGAGGATAAAATAGTTTGAAGCTGGTCACTGAGAATCTCTATACCATTGTCGTCACCTGTATTATATATAGGTGAATATTCTGGAGATACATACGTAAATATATATACAATTTGGTTAACATCAACAATATGACCCTTACAATCAGAATACAGAACAACACAGTTTTCAAAGTTTTCGAATATTCTTTTGAATTGTAACAAACTCAACATTTCGTCTTTAACAAACACTGAGACACCCCCAGAGCTGCGCCTCGCAAACCTCGTCTTGGATCTTTTAAAGTCAAAATTTGAATATCCGGGAAGAAAGTTACTAAAGTCTGTATCTTGAACAGCCCAAGTTTCACACAGAGCTATAATGTCAAACCGTGAGCAAAAGTATTGGAAATTTGAGTCATTCGAATACTTCGTTAACCCTTCAATGTTCCAGCAGCACACATCGACCGTCAATCTATGGGAATCCTTTTCATCACTATGAGCTTGGCCACACCCCTAGTCTTGTGAAATAACTGGTACAGGTTGTTTTTGTATCTCATCATAAACATACATTTTTCCCTCAATGCACAGTTTATCGTATCGGAGAAAAGCTCTCTTTCCAGACTCTATAGCCTCTTTCATGAATGGAAACAAAGAGGTCCGTTGCTTTCGAACACGCTCAGGAAAATCCTCTCCAACCCTTACGGAGTGTTGACCGATTTGTGACCCTATGTTGCGAGATCCTCGTCGTTCTGACTTGACTTTCTCTCTATACCTCTGAAGCACTCTATCTTTATCCTTATAGAATGAGAACTTGACGATTATTGGTCGTGGTCTTACTTGCGAATATAATCTATGAGCCCTCTCAATACTGATCTGGCCGCTATCCAACCCTAGCTCAGTTTGAATATAACCTCTCACTTTCTGTTCGGTCTCGTCCCATGACTCTCTGTGGCTGTCCTCAATATTGTAGAATTTCAAGTTCTGTCGCCTCGATTGACCTTCTAGATTTTCATATTTTGCAATCATATCCTCATTTTGTTTGTCCATTTTATTGACTCTTTCTTGAAGAATTTGGATATTAGCATTTAATTGTTCATTTTGGGATTTCAGTTCTATGTTTTCAGATTTGAGATCTTTTATTCTTCTGTCCATTTTGTCTAACTTCCTATCCATTGATTTGACACCTTTTTGAATGTCAAGCAGAATCGACACTGGCAGGCTATCGCTGTTAACACCTGTTAACTTGGTTGTTTCATCACTAGTTTGAAACCCATTTTCACTCTCAGAATCTGAGGATGAAATGTTACCAACATTCTCTAGTAAACTATCATCATGTTGTTGACTCGATGATTGTGTTTGCGAAGTTGTTAACCATTGGTTTAGAGTAGGCTGATCATTTACATTGTGAGTTTCTGGAGAGTTGAGCTCGACATTAACCAATGTGGTGGCGGAATTTCCTATTGTGGGAACACCTGTAGGAGAAGGACCACTTCCAGCACCTCTACGACGTATTACTGCGCTATCTTTGGTTTTACCGGAGTTACATGGTAGGATTTCATCATCTGTATTCGATTCTCTCGAGATCGACTCACTTCTTACCTTTGCTGTACGTCTTTTTGGTTTTGGCGATTTCTTTCTATTTGGTTCTTGATTATTTGGGAACCAGTGTCCGATGGTAGGCTGCCCTCTTCTGGTTTGTCTTGGTTCCAAGATACTTTGGGATTGGGACAGTACTTCTTTTGGAGAATTCGGTAGTGTTTCGCTGTTGGGAACATTGTCTGTAGTTTTACCTCTTCCCGCACCTCTTGTTCTTCCTGCGTTACTTCCCTTGCCTTGGGTAGGACCCGGATTCAACTCTATCCCTTCAACAGCCAGCAGAAGAAAAAGTACTATACGTAGGCTGAGTGATAAACCTTTTAAACCCGTAGAACTGCAGCCGGTTGACAGTCCTTTTCTCCTGGTCATATGTGCTGAAAAGCAGCCGATTCCCTTTCAGTATATCATAAAAAACAAAATATATATCTCATATCTCTTAAATTATTAATTACCTTGAAGGTACTCCCAAATCTTAAAATTAGAGGGTGAATTAAACAAATAAGACATTAAAAGATAAAAAGTAAAAAGAATTGAGACAATCGAATCTAGCTCCTAATTATTTGTTTAATTCAATGCCTTTATATGCAAATCTAATAACCTAATGCATCGTTATGGAGAACATATATATAAATAGACCACACAACTGATCAGTGGATGAAGAAGAAGAAGAAGAATAAGATACAATGTTTAACGTCTTGTGGCTAATATTCGGTTGGCCACCGACTTGATAGTGACATTATATTACTTCTAAATAAGTAATATAAGTGGTCACACATTCCTTAGTTGGAAGCAACAAAGTCAATTTGAAATCTAGACAGTTTACAAGAAGATAAATAATTACTCCAACAGAGTTTGTAAGATTTAAAAAAGAAGAAATGTTAATCCTGCTCAAAGACATTAGGAGTAAACGACAACCAAGTCTTGAAATAAGGCTAGTTCATCATAGTTTTAACAACATTTTGGATAAGATGTTAACTTCTAGTTACCATGAATGAATTGATGATGGTTTAATGCATCGACATTATTCTTTCCCCAAAGCTACATGTATTTTTCATTCAAGGCTTCAGAATGATCAGTCCTCGTTACGAGAAATACTGAGAACGACAGTCTTTACTCCGACTATAAAACTATTCCCTAGGGAAATCATTAAAAATACCACTATGTTAAATATTGTACCATCCATTTATATTTCTGCAACACCTTAGTTTGGTCACTCTTATTTTTAAAGCATTGACATCTACCGTAAGTTGTCAGACATGCGAGGTGACATTGGAAAAGGATCATATAGTACAAACTATTTTGAGTACGAAACCCATCCTTCATGGTACCCTGCACGACCGCTGACCAACGGTAAAGAGATATCTAGCATATATTTACAGTTATATTCTTTCAACCTCTTGGTTTGTCATCTAATCAAACGTCTAAAAAGGTATGCTTGTTAGTCATAAAATATATGTTAATAATTTCGCCTAGGCAATTTCACCTTAGATGATGAGAAAAACAAATGTTTCGTCGAGATTCGGACCGGCGTGGACTCAACCCCACGAGAACCAACAAAGGATTAAGTTGGTTTTAAATATTATAGATGCAAACAATTTGTATCATATGGTCACCGTATCAATATTTCTGTAAAGAAAAATTGCCTGGAAGGAAAGGTTATAGTATCAAGTATGGCATAACAAGTAGAAAATTGAGTTCTAATGCCAAGGCCAATTTTTGATTATCGTCGAAGATAACAGGTCAGTTCGGTAAATGACTAGTTCGGTAAAAAGGTAAACTAAATTAAGGGATCTGGCTGGTTCGGTAAATACCTATACTAGAGAGAACATCAGTTTAACTGGATGTGAAAAACAGTTTAATCCCAAATTAATTTAGTGTAAATTAACAATTACATACTATTATTTACAAACATGCAAAATAGTTTATTTCTATTTTAATACACACTGTAATCCCTGTAATTTCCATACTTACAACAATTATTTCAGGCATTTCATTTCAATACACACAAAATAGAATCAATAATTTAATCAGAGACATGGATGTTATCTATGTCTCAGATTTGATTAAAGTAAAATCTGTGCAGTTCGTTTTATAATGCAAACACTCAAATTAATCAATCAAAGTAGGAATTTCACACCCTAAGTATTAAAAAAAATAAAAGTAGTTGTTTAAAGGAGGAATTTCATAATTTAAGTGCTAAAATAAATACATTTCATACACTACGTACAATTACTTTTACTCTAGTATAGGTTTTTACCGAACAAGCCAGACCTTTTACTCTAGTTTACCTTTTTACCGAACTAGTAATTTACCGAATCGACCATCACCCTCGTCGAAGGCCCTAATTTCATGAGAGTTCTAATTCCAGTGACCTCTGTTTTTATCTCGTATCGCGAGAGTTTGTTTAATCTCATGTGCCAAAATTTCAGTAAATATTACCAGGTCCTGAACACAACTTTTAACACCCAAAAAAGCTAAATATGAGACATAGATTGCTAAAGCTCTTATAAAATTGTTTGCATGTGTGTTTTTTTATGTTTTCTACTATTACCAAATTATGACCATCTTCGAATTCGTTTCTATAGCCACAAACAAATATTTTGGCATTTTCAGACCATCTGCAGTGTTAGCCAACCTTTCCCCTCTAAAAGTAATCCGGAAGTATAGTTTACTTTCGGAGGCCAACCAAAGATTTTTAAACAATTTTTAATCCTATCCCTTTCACAATTTCTTTCACATTTTTTCAAATGACAAGCAAAACTTAGCCTTATATTTTGCCATCTTTTACACCACTTCTACAAATCAATTGAGGACAATGTCTGCAACCATTGGTGCTATATGGTGTTCTGTTCTGTAATTAATCGTTCTTGGAAGGAAGAGGGAATTTTCTTTCTTCAATGTTGTTATAGAGAAGAAAAACCTAAGACTTTTTAAAAGCATAATGTGCATATAAATTTTAAATAAGTTTGATATACATGTGTGTGTTGTACAGTGCAAGTTAAAAGAAATAAAAAGTGTATAACTTCCCGAAAACCCCAAAACTATCAGTATTAAATTCCTTTGCCTTATTGTGTTTGTTTGGATAGTTTCCCTTGAAAATTTATATGAGTAGCTTCCCTTGTTTGACATCAACGAAATTAGGTCACTTTTTCAAACAGCGTCTAGCTTTAACCAGGGTTTGTTTAAACTACCCGTTCTCCTTCACATTAACATATTTGTATTAAAAAATAGCTTAGGGAAAAAAGGTAAAATATTGCTGTATTACATAAGGCATAAAAAGCAAGTGCTGCATTTGTATTCAGTCTTTTTTTAAAGAGATCAAATCCTATATCCCCGGAATTCGGCCCTTCCAGGATAATTTAAAAATTTGCTTGATTTTTTAAAAGATATGTTAAATTAAACTTATTGATTTTACATTGATTATGAAACAAGTTCTATCAACTAAGGTTAATCACTCCCGATTTTGCTTCCTGGATACATAATCAGTACTTGTGCCAAATGGAAGGTGGCAAGGTGGAACCTGCTTCTCACGGGATTCGAATTTTTTGCTCTACACCTGGACCACTTTCCGTAATAGAGAAATGGGGAGTATAACAATTTGTTGATTGGGGAAACAACATCGTTTCTATTAAACTTATAATGTGATGTTACAGACAAATTATTGAAAATTATATTGATAAATTGAAAATAATGAAGTGATGGTCATTTGAACAAATAAGGAATGAATTCAAAAGCAGTGTGAGATTCAATGTGCCTAGGCCTGCTTTAGTAAGAATAAAATAGAATTAAGTCTGTATTCTGGTATCCCCTGAAATAAGTGTGTCATTAAATTTCAGAATCTGGTTTGTAATGTCACAGTATGGATCTGCTGGGAAGAACCCTCCATGGGCAAGGAATGGTAAGTTTAAGTGTAAAAGGGACGGATTGTTGTTTAATTTTGGGGCTTGGGATTGATAAATGTTAAGTATATTAAATGTAAATTTCAAGCCACATTTGTGAACGTTTGAATAAGATAAATCTGTAGAAGGGGTCTCAATTCGGGAGTTGAAGGTAGAGTTGAATGTGAATGTTGGCCGGATAGCTCAGCTGGTAGAGCGTGCGCCACTCAGGGATGGTCTTAAGCCACTGTAAATCCTTTGAATTGAGAGGATTGAGTAAGTAAATCTGCCATTAAGCATGTAATCATTTAATCACTGAACCTTGTTCCTTTTAAAGAGTAATTTTAAGCAGATTTCATTCAAATTCATTGTCATTGAGGCAAAAGATATTCATTTTAGACTACATAAAGATATAAAATGAGAATCATTGTAACAGAGGTGGATTTTGTAAGATTATCAAATAATTATTGTGATATGCAATTTTTCTCAAATAACTCACTAAACTGTTGAACATTTTTCTCAATAAAAATTGGTTGAACAGGCTAAAGCAAAATCGGAATAGGCCACTTGAAGGGGTCTGGGGCTACCCCTGCTGAGTGGGAAACACATCTCTGCAGATTTGAAGCGGTCATTTTTGCCTGCAGCTGGTTTTTAATGAGAACACTGACTGTTAACAATTACAGATTACCAGGCCGGGGCCGCAATGAATCAACAACTTAACCAACAGATGCTGGCACAAAATGTCTCATCACAACAAGCTGTTTATAATCTAGCAGCTCAACAGAGTCTGCAAAATCAGTATCAAGCTCAACAGATGGCAGCTGCCACCATGCAGGTAAAGGGGCGCCTGAAAAACTGATACTTGTAGCCTACTAGGCACTGTTTAACCCTTTACCAAACACTGTTTTCCACTGTCCCAAATTGAAAGAGTTCAAACTATATTTCAAACAGTGATGAAATTGAAACGTAATCTTCTGATAGGGCAGAAAACATTGTTGGAAAAGAAGAAATTTGCTATTACTAGCAATTCCTCATATTCCCTAAATGTTTTCCAGAGTCGTCTGCAACAAACTTGTCAAATGTTGTTTATGTTTGGTAAAGGGTTAAACATGCTTGTTTAATCTTGCTAAGTCAGGAAAACTTTCTCATACCTAGACTGAAATGCTTTAACCTATTTCCTGTTAAATGTTAATCAAGTCCATCAAAGTAAATTCTGGATAATGGAGGTATAAACTGAACACTAAAACAGCAAATATCTGCTTTGATTCACACTCTTCTGCAAACGGTTAATGCTTAAAGATGCCAATTACATGATATCAAAGTTTTATACAGTGTTTCTAAACTTTGATGATAAAACCTTTCTATTTAGTTCACATCAGAATCATTCCGGTGAGATAGTTATAACGAGGATCATCATTAAGGGTTAAGAGAAGAAACAAAGAGGTATGCTGCCAGCGATTCTTTTTTAAATGTTGTGAATGGGTTCAGGACCAGACAAATTGGGGAAAATCATGGCATTTTCTCTAAAATTGGAAGCTTTTAAGGACTAACTTAATACAAAACAAGTTTTATTGGGAAATTGTGATTGTGAAAGGGTACCGACCATATAATGAAAATATTCACTGGCTGCATATGTGACCTTATAAGATATTGATGTGATTGTATTTGTATTCCAGACGATACAACAGCAAGCCTTGCTGCCTCAGCCTGGAATAGCAATGCCCACATCACTTGCTTCTCCCAACATGGGGACAATCAGCTATCCTAACCTTAAAACACAGCAGCAACAACAGCAGCCCAAACAGCGAGTGTTCACAGGGACCGTCTCTAAACTGCATGACAATTTTGGGTTTGTCGATGAGGATGTATTTTTTCAAACTACGTAAGTTATTATTCTCGTTAAGTGTGTATTTCAGATGTTTGTTGGAGTGACATTGATGATCACAGAATGATAAGTTTTAGGAAGTATCATTCTACTATCATATTGAAGTACTATGGTGTTGTGTTATTTCCAATCATGCTTTATTTACAATACTGAAATAAGGTATAATATTATTGTAAAACAATCTAATGATCGTTAAACCCATATAAACAAAAACAGATATCAATAAATAGAATGTATTAAAATCATTGTGACAAAATATTGGTGTGGAGCTTGAACCTTGCTCTTGTGCAATGTTTTTAAGGAAGCAGGATTACTTACCATGAGTTATAATAATCAGTTTGTATGGGTGAGTCATGGAAGAATTACTGAGGGCTTAATTGTTTATTGCTAATACTTGTTTTTCCAGCTGTGTCAAAGGAGCTATGCCAAAAGTTGGAGACAGGGTGTTGGTTGAGGCTCAGTATAATGCTAATATGCCCTTCAAATGGAATGCAATGTGTGTTAAAGTACTGAATTATCAGGTATGTTAATTTGATTATCCTATTTGCAGAGATGAGCTTTTTTTGACTGAATCAATTTTAAAGATGCTGTAATTGACATTAAGAAGTATTTGACAAAATAATATTTTATTATTGAGAAGGAACAATTGACACAGACAGGTAAAAATGCTCTTCTGCTACATTAGTGTTTGAACACCTAGACATAACTGAAACTGATATATTGCTTGTGACAAGCAATGTCCATTATTTAGAGCTTATTTGTTTTACGTCATTGATTGTGAATTACATGTTAAAGCTTTGATTAATCACTCTAAATTTCTTCCTTTTTTCAATACATAACTAGTACTTATGCTGATCGTGCATAAATGCCAGTCGATCCAACTTCTCATAAAAACTGAACCCATTTGACCAAATATGTTTGTTAGATGTTCTACTTCATGGATTGAAATGAGTTGATATGGACTTTAAAAGGATAAGAACTAATGCGCTGAACTAGTCTTGTAAGAAAGAAAAATGATGTTAGACAGATGTTTTTTTCTTATTTTGTAGCCTACAACCAATAATAGTGGCATGGGTAATTCCACATACAACACTGGGACTATCATGAAAGGGTTTGGAAATACAGCCCATAAACAACCACCATCTTTGTTGGATCAGAACACTGGTGGGTACTTTAGTGTTGTAATAGAAATAAAAAAGTAACTTACATTTTATGCATTAATTGGGAACCCTGTCTCAATTCTCTGTTACTAGAAACACCTTTCATGTGTACAGGTGCTTTTAATTAGATAGCAGCTGATAGCAAATTGAAACATTTTGTCAAAAGTAGAATATGCTTATATATATTTTGGCCAATAGTAACAATGATTTTTATTAAATCACATTTTTAGAGTGTCGTTTTGAAAGAAAAATGGCAGATTTACTAGTCATTCCTGTGTCGGCATTGGTTTGAAGATTGTCTTAAGGTGCAATTATCTTAACACGTTTCTAAATGAACAACTCAAAAAATAATTCTCTCAGCAGCATTTTTAGAATGCTCCTGTTTAACTGAGAAAATTATATATCTTCTTTTTTTAATAAAGTTCATCTGACTATAAGTCTGTGTTTCATTTCTTGATACAGCTATTATGTATAGTTAAAGTTTGCATAAATGAGTTGATATGCTAATTATTTATAGGTGAAAATATAATTGCTTTCTTGGTATTTGATTAAAAAGTTTATATTTATGTTCATATGCTCAAACAGTAAGGAACTTCATTTTAGGACGCCATGATAGAAACAGGTCGGGTAACCGAGATTTTGGGCGTGACAGACAGAGGCGTAGAGAAGAAAGAGAAAAGCGTGAGAGGATAGACAGAGATAGATCCAAGTCGAAGGACAAGGACTCATCAGATAGAAAAAGGTCAAGGTCACCAAAACGCTCCCTGTCTCCTGCCAATTCAAGGAAGAGATCCCATAGCCCATCCAGAAGGCGTCCAAGGATAGTCCCCAGATATGTGGTACAAGTCCCCAAGTTCTCACTTGACATGTAAGTTGTTTTTCTCCACATGGAGGGTTTGGTGAAAGATAGTAATTTCTTCATATGCTTTACTAATCCTCTCCACTAATTATGTTTCTTTTTTAATATTGATGCTTGTTGAACCTAAGATTCTAACCAATTCCTAAAAAGGTTTTATCACTTGGTTTTTGTTTGATTTTTTAATGCCATTCATTTGTTTTCATTTTGTATCTCGTTGATGTTCTATTGAAATTAATGTTCAATTATTCATGTGTCATAGGTAGTCTATCATATTGAGACTGTCCCAGTGCCATACTTCAGGATTTTCCAAATTATAGAGTTAAGAACTTGCATGAATTCAAAATAAAATTTTCTTTTATCTCTTTAAAGGGAAAAGCAATAATACAAAGTAACATGTTGTTAGACTTAAACATATATTTTCCTCAAGTCGTTAAGTACAAAGATTAATTTGGTCTCATATCTCTGGAGCTAATCAAGTAATCCTCAATGTCTCAAGTGAACCTTAAAACTACCAGATTATTGGCAATCTATTTTGAAGTACATTGTATTCTTCCGTATCTCTGAAAATCAGAGATTATCAAAAGTAGAACATTTTCTTTATTACAGGAAGGAGTCAAGCGTTGTATCACTTAGGTCAAGATACAGTAATATGTACATTCCTAGTGACTTCTTCAATGCTGATTTCCCCTGGAATGAAGCCTTCCCACTGAGTCGACCATTTCAGCTGGGGAAGCCCTGTCATTTCCATGTTATGCATAAGGATGTGGAGCGGGTAGGCCAGACACCAGCAGTACTGGATCCACCAGATGCAGATCATCTCTTCAGTGCAAAGGTGTGTAGCTTTTCCTTATCTTGTTTTATATTAGTTTAGTGCAGTATTTAAGTAGATATTGTAGTTATTTGTGCATCCTGAGCCTTGTTAGAGGTGGCAGGTTCTCAGAGTTGCTCTATTAACAGTCCCCAGTTTTACTAAATTGTGAAGCAGGAAACAGAGATCAAATTCCCCAAAGCACCATGTTTTTTTGATGAGGCCCGGCCTATTATTTCCTTACCCATACTGATGTAATGATATTTAATTTGATACTATCAAAGAATGCCTGATGATTTATATGCCAATGATGGGAGAAAACTTAAAATGAAATTTGACCCGCCAGAACATGAACTTGCTTTATAATTTGCTCTTTTCAAATGGATGTGTTTGTATGATAATGCACTGACAGATTGTCAAACTAACATTTTTAATTATCCATAGAAAATTATGTGTAAGTGTTCCCTAAACAGAAATGATTTTCAAGCAAATAGATAAGTTTAAATTGTATTTGTTTCCATTAGGTGATGTTAATTGCAAGTCCAAGCCTAGATGATCTATACCACAAATCATGCTCACTATCACAAGACCCAGAAAATGTTCAGGAAGGCTTTGTTCACCCGACCCGTCTTATCAACTTCCTTGTTGGCGTAAAAGGGAAGAGTGAACCGATAGCAATTGGTGGACCTTGGTCCCCATCTCTTGATGGGGCTAACCCAGCAGACGACCCGAAAGTTCTTATTAAGACAGCAATCAGGACAACCAAGGCATTGACAGGGATTAACTTGAGTGGCTGCACGCAATGGTATGATATTAAACATTGTCCTTTCTCTAATTGATTAAAAAAAATAATTGCCTTTGCTAAAGATGGCATTTAAATGTTCTTTTTTCAAAATTTTCTTTGATTGTGATATACATGTCTATTAATCATTTTTACATGTCAGGCATTTGTCATTTCAGTTGATGTTATTGATATTATTATTTTTTTGAAAGGGGAAAAAGATTTCCAAAAGTTTTTATTGCTATTTGTATAGTTCTTAAAAGAAAACAGCAAGATTTCTTTTTTATCCATCTACATTGTCAGACTTAATCTAGAATAAGAAAATGATTGTCTTAATATAATGTAACACACATACAAGATTTATTAAGTATAGTGATTATATATAGGCTATATGAGATACATAGCATTGCTTTAACTGGCCAATTGATTTCTTTGATAATCATTGAGATTATGTAAACTCTTCACATACGAGGGTTGGTAGGGAAGTTCGTGGACTTTTATCATAATCTTTTTATTATCCGTCATAATTCATTGAAATCTTGAATAAACGCTGTATAACTCTTTGTCAACCCAGAGCAGGTGTACTGTTAAGTTTTGTCTATCATGTGCCGAATTATCAGTCCCCATAGTAACGTGGGTCGACGCACCCGGAGCATGTCAAAAATTACATGCTATTCAAACTTTTTCATTTTGACTTATCACTCAATAGAAAATGTTCACGCCTGTGAAAATCTTTGCTTATTAGTTTGCTGTGATATTGTACCTCTGACGTCATAACTTGAAATAGTGATGTAAGTCTGGTTCCGCGTTCGAAAGTTACAAGGATTTTCATCACCGCGGTCGTAATTTAAACTAAAGAAACCATGACGTCAACTGGCGACGTTGAATTAAGGTCGGTTGTTAAATTTTGCGTTGGTCTTGATCGGACACCAACTAAGACGTTCGACACGTTAAAGAGCTCCAGCACTATTTGCAAATGTAGCAGATCACTAGCATTCAAATGGCATAAACAGTTTAAGGAGAGATTCGATAGAAGATGATGAACTATGTGGTCATCCACCGGTACTTAAATACTCTATCAAAGACAAAGTAAAATACTTGGTTTTACAATGAGAGGAGGCACACTTTGAGAAGTTTAGTGTACGGAAATATACTAGCTAGGTGTTTCCCATCCAACTATATATGATATTTCAAATGTTGTATAAGGAATGTAAAACGTGTGCGCACGTTGGGTTCCGCGACTATTGAAGGACCATGAACGGGAAGCCAGGATTCGCTGCTCGGAAATGTTTATCAAACGAAACAAATGTGAAGGTGAAGGATTCTTGATCGCATAAAAAACAACGAACTGGACATGACTATGGCATTTCGATTCAGAGACAAAAGCACAGTCCTGTATACGGAAAACCCCAAGAACTCCTCCCCCGAAAAAGGCACAAGTGCAGAAAAGTGATTGGAAACATTTATTTGTTATGTTTTTCATGGACCGGGAAGCATGACTCTTCAACACCAAATTCCGAATGGGCATAAACTCAAAATCAGGAAAAATTTTACGACAGTTACTGGTACCTTGTTGTCAACAATAAATGGGTACAAAGACACATAAAATGCATTCAAACACCGGCTGACTACACGGGAAAGGTTTGAAAATACATTTAACTTTATCTTGACGTTTTCATGACGTCACGTTTTGTACGCTGCCATGCTCCGGGTACACAATACCGCATAATTATTTTATGTTATATTTGTTTAAATGTTAATCACACATTCATGAAACTGATACAATATGGAGATCATAGATCAAATTGTATGATTATATACTTCTTAGACATGTATACTGCTGAGTATCTTTTTTCTAGTACCAGTCCACGAACTTCCCTACCAACCCTCGTAGTGCTGCAGACCATTGTAAATGGCTTAATTCATCACTTCAAATGAAGTCCTTATATTGACCCTGATGCATTGGTTGACAACATTGTTCAGAATTTGTAATGGATATGGAACTGAAGAAGTTATTGATAGCAAGAAGTTTCCTCTTTTGGGATATTTTTTTTTTTAGTCTGCTGCATGCACCATAAAACCATGAATTCAAGACAATGGGGACATTGTGGGACATTAAAGGATATGTTTAATCAGGATATATTACCTTTCGGAATCCTTTCCGATGGACCTTATTTCAGGGCATGATAAGAGTTGTACCCATATGTTTGTTAACATCTTTAAACCCTTTACTGTCTGAACTCGCTGTAATCTTCTGTACCAACAAAATAGGTTTTGTAAGAGATGTATGAAAATCTAAATAATTTCATTTTATCGGGAGCTCTATTGTTTTTTTGTTAGTGTATATATAAATGAAGGTCCATCAGAGGAACTTTTGACAGGGTCAACAGCATATTCTATATATTATGATTGGTTTTACTTCCAAAATATCAGTTTATTAGTTAAAAAAGTTCAACAAACCATGTACAGTAATGGAAAAAAGATTAGTGTGCTGCAATCTATATGAGAGTTAACTCAATTATCCAAGTCAATAGAAAACGATAATCAGACAAAAAACATCCTCAAATAAGGGATATAATTGAAAAGCTAGTTAATTAAGCTTGTTTTTGCCGTGATATTTATTATTGGGATAGATGAGGTAAATGTTATCTGTATGGTAGGTTTTGAAGTTTCATGTCGAGGGTTCAGTGCATGACTATAGAAAGTGCTTCATGTTTATGAAGCACTTACTATAGTATTGCACTGAACCCTCGATGTGATATTACTTTTTCTGTGTCTTTCCTGAGGTAAACATTAGTCCAATGTTTTTTCTGGTACATCTTATTGAATGTTTCCAAAGGCTTTTTACTTAATGAAATTTTCTGAAAACTTATCTATGTAATCTTTTTGATGGCATCTGGTGTCAATTACTCTGTACAAAAAATACCGAAACATGACAGGTAAAGTCTCATGAGTATGTATGATTTTCTTTTTGTTAGATTCATGGAAGGCATGCATTGCTTAATCAATTCCATCTATAGCAATCAATACTTGCAATTAAGCAGATATGCTAAACTCAGGCTTGTATGAAAAAGATTTAAGCAAAACTAATTTGATTAAAGAAACAATTTTCTACTGTTCAATGATTTCCACAAAGTATGATATTAACTGCCAAACCCCTTTATATTGGACTTTTAATCTGTCTAAATTGTAAACATCAGCAGTCTTTATTCATTTTGAATTTGATAATTTGAGGGAAACATAACAAAAAGAAAGATTCTTTTTTAATTTGATTTTGTTAATAGTCTGCTGCATGAGTATGATAGGTGTTTAAGGAAGAAAGTTAATAATCCATTACATCTTGCATACTTCAGAATTTGTCTTTTACTTTGAAGTTTAAACTTATTTTCTTTTCATTGATTGTGAAGCAAGTTTTTACAACATAGACTAATCACTCTTGATTCTGCTTCCTGCATACACAGTCAATACTCGCCCGAAATGTGGATTAATAAAAAGTCTATGGAGAATCTTGCTTCTCACCGGATTTAAACCCACAGC
The DNA here is from genome assembly GCA_947846245.1 of Cerastoderma edule. Taxonomy (NCBI): domain Eukaryota; kingdom Metazoa; phylum Mollusca; class Bivalvia; order Cardiida; family Cardiidae; genus Cerastoderma; species Cerastoderma edule. The sequence goes on from OX401406.1 coordinate 40,069,041, forward strand.
TCTCGTGTCCAGAGGCAGACAATCTTACCCTGGACCAATGTCATCCATATCTTTTGCGTTAATGTTGTACCAGGTCTTGTCATTGTGTAAAGCTTTACTTCATTTCTTTTGCTGAATTTTGATAGTGTTTAGAAATTGACTTTACAAGAATTTTGCAAAGTCACTTAAAGATACATATGCTTGCATATCAATAACGTTTGGGCGCCTCTGATAACTTATTGGATAAGTATATGTAGCAAATACTGGTACTGTATATGTAGCAAATACTGGTATATGTAGCAAATACTGTAAAGCTACTACACAATCACTTCTTAAAGGTTTTTGTTTTTCTTTGATGGAATAGAATCACAAAGGTTTTTTTTACTTCTTTACTTGTTTCATTTCCTACTAGATGATATAGCATTATTTAGAATGGTTATTTTAGATGATTTTGTTGAAATGTCTTGAAAATGGTAAATCTGTAACCGTTCAGCACATTCTCACTTTGAGGGGTTTATGACCACCTCTCTGGCCGAATGTAATTTGGAGATTTCCTGATCCCTGTTTACATATTATGTCCCTTATTTAAACTTCTGCTGTTATAAGTATGTCTCTCTTTCAGTTGAGGAAAACATGTGAGTAGATGACCATATATGTTTAGACTATACTCTAACATTGAAATAGGAACCCTGTCAAATAGTCTGGTAGGCCTGATTATCTCCCTTATTGTGTGGTATACCATAGCAATCAGCTTTATTTACCTGATTTACACAGGTACAGATATGCGGAGGTACAGTACCTACGCCCTGAAGAGACCCACAAAGGGAAACTTATTCCTGCTCGAGTTGAAACAACGGTCCTTTTCTTGCCTGATGTTTGGAGTTGCCAGCCCACACACCTAGAATGGGAAACTGTCCAACTCTCCTTCAAAAAGCAGCTGCAGAAAAAGTTGGCACAGTTGGAGGGAAAAGAAGACATTCAGGCAGATGTTTATATAACACTTAATCCATATTTGTTTCTTTAACTAGCTGTAATACATGAGAGGAATCTGAGAGGTTTTACTCCCATTTGTTTGACAGGCTGTATGTAGTCACTTATTAGACTAGGTCTGCGGAATCTTCGTCCATGCCCAAATTTACTTGTTTTAGGTGTGTTTATTTGTTTCAAATCCACAGATGGGATCACAGATTACATCAGCCCTCTATAAGTTGTGTATGCTTGTAACATTCCTTTAGTAATTGTGTTAGAATGACTGCATCAATGGTTACCTGTGATAAAGTATTTGTGTAAAACATTTCAATTATATTGATCAAATTATAGCCCTAAACTGACTCAATGCTTATGCAAACAGGTTGGATCCAGGCCAGTTGCCAATTGAATTGGCGTCTGACCTGTGTTCTAGCCTGTTTGTTACTCTGAGTATCTTTCCTCATCAAACTTAAGCAGATATTTAAGGTTTTGGAAAACAGGTGAAAAGTGTGTTTGGATGAGACATGCCCACACTTTTTCCAATTAAGAGGTACTTTTTAGCAAATGCCACCAACAGCTTTGTTGTCAGTGTTTGTCATCAGAAGTAAAGTAGAGCATATTTTTAGTGAAGTCGATATGTAACTTTGCTTTGCATAAATACTTTATTGTAGGTCTTATTGACCATTGATTTATGTCATTTGATGTTGGAATGTAGGATGCAAGTTCAGCATAAACAAATATATTGGAAGCTTTTCAACCCATGTTCATTTTCTATAGTCTTTTTCAAATTCCTCCTTTTCAATCAGACTTTTTACAACAAGCAGCTTTTTATTTATTCCTACAGGATTGAGTTACCAGATTAAGCGAAATGTCAGATCGTTTTAAAGCATCCAAAACAGCAGAAACTGATTTGTTATTCGTCCTTTTTTCTCTTCTACACTTAACATAATACCCTGCAAGAAGGCTTCTGTTTTAACATTTGGAATGATGGTCCTTTACCATATGATCCTATTTACATGTGAGTTTCAGTGACTTATTAGGTGGGGTTTTGCCACTCCCTAAATGCTGATTAGTTGATTGTTTGTTGTTCAATAGGAGGAGGAGGAAGAAGCAGATGAAACGGTTATTGAAAAGACTGACCCGACACATTTTTCTGAGCTAGATCCCAAATCTATGAAGGTAATTATTTTTTTAACTTATTCCCCATAATAGGCTTTGTGACTTTTGAAACTTGAAGATAATAACAATGAAATATAAATTCTTTGCTTTTTCCTGGTATAGTGAAGAATTATTACGACTAAAGAAGAAATCACTTGTTTAATATGCAATTATATAAATCATGGCAAACTGAAAAAAGAAGTTGCAGATGACACCTTTATGTCGCAGGGGCATCAGAGAAATTATTGTTTTCTTTTTCCTTTATTCTGACTAGTTAAGGTATTGTTGAGCGTTTAATATATGGAGGATTCAATACTAGACTAGAGTTAGACCTTGGTTAACATCGTGCATTGAAACCTGGACACAAAGGTAGTTCTGTCTAAAGTTCTCTGACTTGTCAAAATCTGCTTTATCTATCTAGCTGCAAAGCATGTTCCATCGATAACCACTCAAGTTTCTTTTCCATCCAAGAATCCCTTTGGAAATATTGTTACAGTTTTGAAGAAAAAAGACCTAATTTTTCTTTCTTTCTAACAATTGAGAGATTAAAGCAACGAATTGATAATGAAATAGTATATCGCCTCTTTTCTAGTAGAAGTTTATGTGAAAATAGGACAAATCGCACATCATGAGCAATTTATTATATTACAGCGCTTTCCAAAGTCTTCTGATGCAGATGTGTTTATTAATAAAGATAAGATAATCAATTGTTTTATATGAATATATCTACAGATCCTTGACCTTCGCCGTGAGTTGGAATGTCGGAATCTGAGTTCCAAAGGGTTAAAGTCTCAGCTTGTAGCAAGGATTACCAAAGTTCTGAAAACTGAGCAGGAAAAGGAGGAGAAAGATGAAGCAGATAAGCCAGAAGAAATTGTAAGCCATATAACTCTAAATCCTTTACAACACGCAAATATTCTCGACTGTCCCAATTTGAAAGAGTCTGCAGAAAACATTTCAAAATGTGATGAAATTGAAAAATAATCTTCTTAAAAGGAGGATGATAGGGCAGAAAATATTGTGGGAATGTCTTCCAGAGTTGTCTGCACCGAAATGGTCAAATTTCGTTATTGTTTGGTAAAGGGTTAACACTTTACTACCTAGCGCCATATTTTTACGTCTTGCAGCACACCACATTCACAAAGCAATGTTGCACAAGGAGAAATTGCTTGTCACAAGCAATTTCTCCTTTTGCCACAATGCTTTTTCAATCTATTTACACATTACAACAACAGAACTGAAAAGTCATGCACATGTTTACATAGCATTTCTAAAGTCCTCTCCTTCAAGTTAAAACATGTTGTTTGCAGGTCGTAAAGAGTTAAACTGAAACGGGTTCATACAGAGGTTTTTTACACTAAACATTCTTTGTCTTCCATAAAATCACAGGCCCTGTGGGTATTATACCGAATCTAGTTGATCTTGAATTCTATGAGAGATAATTTCTCAGCTGACTGTCCTAGTTGCAGAAGTTTAACTTAGCTTGTCCCAGCCTTGGTAAGATTTAATCTGAATAATTATTATTCAGTTTTAACCCTTATAGTGCTGGAACCTACTTCATGCCTCAGTTTGCAAAAGTAAATTGGTGGCTGTCCTCTGCGAACAAACCTGTTTGCTACTCCAAGTATTTTCCACATCAAAATTAAGCAGATATTCAAGGATTTGGAACGCAGACAACACAAACATCTTTTTATAGAGCATCAGAACATAACCGGATAACAGGATATCTATTGACATCAGGCTAAAATCCAATCACGCAAACCAACACAATTGTTAAAAAGGTTGTTGTGATAACAGAACTTGTATGGAATGGAAGACTTGTTTCTCACAGTTTATTTACACTGTTAACACTAAATAAAGTGAGCATAAATGCATCAGATGTATAATTTTCATTAGGTCATTGATCAGAAAACAAAGTAAGACATACCAAGTACAGTTAACTTAAATGTTTTACTGTTTGATTATTTATGATTTATCATTACATTATACTAAAAAATGGGTTGCAGTATTTCGGGATACTGCCTTAAATTTTCAGCTTAACATGACAGATGGTGTACAATATTTAAAGTTCTACTCATAAAGTTCTGAATTTGGGGTGTCATTTCAAAGAAATATAAGTGTAAATTCTCCATTATCATGACAGGATTGTTTTTGTTTATTAGGAGGAAGTTAAGGAAGAGGAGAAGATAGAGACAGAGGAAGACGAAGAAAAGAAACAGAAAGAGGTAAACACCATCAGCTAGAGTAAAGTGGGGGAATATTTGACAAATGGGGTTTATTTGCTGATATGAAAACTGGTTAAATATGATATCTAACAATTCGCCACACATTGTTTTTGTTGTATTGCTATTCCAATTGAAAAATTTGATGAAAACGTCATGATTGGTTGACTTTTGTTTCAAGTGTTTTAATTGTACAGTACAAAACTGCAATAACTGACTTCCCTTCACACTACTTAAACGAAAACAAGTCACATGCAAATTTGAAAGGTCAAATCTTTGACTTTCGGTGCATAGTAATGACGTTTTCTTATAACAAACCAAATAAGGACTAGACATATTTATGACCTATAGCACCTTTTTTGTATGTTTATGTATATAGAAAAAGAGCAAATTGTCAGGTAAACTCTGTGTCCTAATATAGTGTCCGACAAACCCCATTCGGTGTCTGATAAACCGACACTTTTGTCCTGTACTACCCAAGCTTAACCTTGCATTAAGTTTTTAATAATTGTGCGCAAGAATTTTGGGTTAGAGTAAAGATGTGAATTGAAACATGCCCTGTAGGCTTTATAGTAGGGATAAAACCGTGGTTAATCAATTATCATAAGTTGCCTGTATACAGTGAGCGGTACGGACCAGAGGTGTCTGATATTTGTGAAGGACATGGTCAAGTTTTGCACTAAGCCATGGAAATATTTGATAGAAGTGAGACAGTTTCTGCTTAACATTAACTAAATTAATGTGTCTGGCTCAATTGCACATTTTAGTTTTGTAACAATATGAAAAGAGATATGTATCTGAATTCATGTTTCTTTTAACACAGGAAGAAGAACGTAAGAAGGAAGAGGAGAGAAAGAAGGCAATGTTGGAGAGACGATACACATTGCCAGAGAAACCTTCGATCATTGTGCATCCTAATGCCCAGGCTAAAGGTGGAAAGTTTGATTGTTCTGTGATGTCCCTCAGTGTACTCCTAGACTATAGGCCAGAGGACAACAAAGAACATTCCTTCGAAGTGAGTCAATCATCCTACATGCATTTGTCATGAAAAGCCACTAGACATTGCTCATTGATAAAACTGATTGAATACAGAATTGATGTATTTTGTGCGAAGAATTTTATAGCAGTTCCTGATATTTCAATTCAAGAAAATATCCTCTTATGGGATTTGTAAATGGTTCAATTTGAAAGCTGCAGAAGACTTTGAAAGTTTTAATTTTAATATTTTTTTTGGTGATATTGGATATACAGTCAAACTTGTGTTAAGCAGCCATCCTTTTAAGCAGCCAACCTGCCTTAAACAACCACTACAGAAAGTCCCATTGTTAGATTTATAGTGTACATCAATTTGTGTTAAGCAGCCAACCTGTCTTAAACAGCCAATTTACTCTGCCCCATAGGCTGGCCTCTTAACACAAGTTTGACTGTACACTATTGTAGCAAAAGGAAAAATATCTTGTATTTGGCTTAGCTCTTATTCATGTAAAACGAGTTAACAGGTAGGAGAAAGGGAAAGAATAATTACTTCTTTTGCCACATTAGTTTTTTAAATCAAGTAGATTAGAAGAGGCCCTTTTACAAGAGAAGACAGTTGATCATCTTGTTTGGATTTATCTACTTAGGACAGACTGCTGGGAATTAAAGTTATAGGACAACCCTATACAGATAAAGAGACTAGTTTTGCCAGTATTAGATTGTTAACTCTTTACCATCTGCAGACGACATTTTTTTATTTGAAGCAGACGACTTTAGAAAGGCTTTATAAACATGTTAGAAACCTTGCAGTTCTGCTGTTGCGATATGTAAAAAGATTGAAAAAGCATTGTGGCAAAAGGAGAAATTGCTTGTGACAAGCAATTTCTCCTTTTACCACAATCCTTTTTGAAAGTCATCTGCAAGACGCCAAAATGTGGATTTAGGTGGTAATGTGTTAAGTCAGTCCTCTAGAATTTAAGCATTAATTGGATTAATTACTTTCCTGGTACCTAGACACCATAAGTGCTCTATACCAACTTTTTGTAGTCTTTGTTAAAGAAAGATCACTTGGCTGTATTTTGTGTGCACCGTTTCCTTGTTTGATCTTTGTTGTGGAGAGGCAATATAAAACTATTTTTCTACATTTAAATTTCACAGGTCTCACTGTTTGCTGAACTATTCAATGAAATGTTGATGAGAGACTTTGGATTTAATATATACAAAGCTATCTGTATGGCCCCAGAAAAACCAAAAGAAGACAAATCAGAGAAAGATAAAGACAAGAAGAAAGAGAAGGATGAGGTATGGTGATTTATAGGCTACTATTGGGCTAAGTGTCAATAGGAGATCATAAATATATTTGTGCATCTGGAAATTTCAGATTTAAGCTTTTGTTACTGGTCAAATGAATGATAGAGTTGGATAAACAATCTGAAATGGTTAATGTTTATTAGCTCACCTGAGCACAAAGTGCTCAAGGTGAGCTTTTGTGATCGCCCAATGTCTGTCGTCCGTCATGCGTTGTGCGTCAACAATAATTTCTTTAAACAGCTTTTCCTCCTAAACCTTTGGGCTAATCTTAAGCGAACTTCACAGGAATGTCTGTTGGGTGATGCTCTTCAAAAGTTGTTCAAAGAAAGAAATTAATTCCTTGCAAAACTTTGGTTGCCGTGGCATGAAAAAAGGGGAATTTCTGCAATTTTTAAAAAAACTTCTTGTCTGAAACCACTGGTCAAAATTTAAAATAATTTCACTGGAATATTCTTTAGGGGGCTCTTTTCAAAATTTGTTCACAGAATTTTGATATCTCGAAAATCATGGCCACCAGGCTGTGTTGAACTTTGAACGCGCTTTTGTTTTCACTATATACATGAATTGATATGTTTGAATTTTAAAGATTACCAAATTGATGTTTGCATATTGTTTTCATATTGGTCAGTTAAGCTCTTCTTTTTAATTCAAGGAACCAGCTGCCAAAAAGAAAAAGGTTGATGAAAAAGACAAGAAAGATTCAGATAAAAAGGTATTTAGTGTTCTGTTAAAGGGATAATGTGTATCTTCTCAACCCTTTCTTTGGGTTACGCTTATTAACATACTGAAGTAAGACAGCTATAGAAAACATGGAGGTATTGCTCCAAACAAGCGATTTCTCTTTTTGTTACCATGATTTCTACAGGATGCCCAAATTTACAATGACCCCAATTCATATGCTAATTTTCATTTCCCAATGTATTCAAATTGGATCAGTCACAAAGTGTGATTTTAGGTTATGGGTTTAAATGAAAATAGTCAAGGGTCATTCTGTCAAATTCTCAAAATAACAAACAATTATCGAATGAACTCAAACTTATTCAACATATTTTTTGATACTGTTTTGCCAATTTACAGCTGTGTACATTTCCAAAAGTATCTTGATAGACTTTTCAACAGAAAGTAACTTAAGCAAGTTTGATACTTGTCTGCATACATAGTGTTATCGTATAGTACATCTTCAGCTTTCCTTACTTCAACCTTCCCAGTGTAAAGATTCTTGATCAATTGTCTCTAGAAACTCTGATTCTATTTATTTAACTATTCACAAAATAAATCATTTCTAGCAGGGTTCTATTTGGAAGTCATATTTACTTTTTTCTTCTGTTTTATTCTCAGAGTCCTATATGATAGGAATCTTCTAGGATACTCAGAAAGATACAATTCTAATGAACACTAGCTAAATAGAAATAAACAATAATTATTTGAAATACTGTATGAACTAGAATGTCACTTTATCTCTCAGGACTCAAAGGAGGAAGATGAGGATAAAAAGGATAATTCCGAGAAAAAAGAGGATAAGAAAGAAGAAAAGAAAGAGAAAGATGACAAGGAGAAGAAAGATCGTGACGAGAAGAAAGAGAAAAAGGAGAAGAAGAAATACATGACAGTGAAGCCTGATTTGTTATTGTCGTGTATCTATTTTGATCAGAATCACACCGGCTATCTCCTGGATAAGGACACAGAGGAGATAGTTCACTCAGTGGGGTTATCTCTGTCTAGAGCACAGGTAAGATAGAATAGCTCACAGTCTTACTGTTTACTTACACTGAACACGTGTATCTATTTTGATCAGAATCACACTGGCTATCTCCTGGATAAGGACACAGAGGAGATAGTTCACTCAGTGGGGTTATCCCTGTCTAGAGCACAGGTAAGATAGAATAGCTCACAGGCTTACTGTTTACTTACACTTAACTACCATACAGTCTCAATACTTCAGCGGTGGCTAAATCCATTGTCCAAATTGCCCTGCTTGTTCAAAAGCCTTCATGGACAAATGAGTTTCTACTGAAATTTACTTTACAAGCATTATATGGAGAAGTGCAAAAACGGATTTTATATTTATTGGCAGGCATATCAAAATCAATTTTGTTCACCTCTACCCTCAAGTTATTAGAATCTTAATGTTTGTCTTTTTCTGATGATTGATAATCATCTTAGTCTTATTTGATTTAGGTGGGTTGAATATTTACCTATCAAAATTTAGAATGCTGGTATACTTGAACTGGGTGCTGGCTCATTTATACCCTCCAGCCAAATATGTTTGTTTAACACATCAGTTTTAGTAGAGAAGGGATTGAAGTAAGTTAATTCAAAGTATTGGTTACAGTTCACAATTTACTTTTTATCTTTATTGAACCTCGACCAAACTTCCCTAGGATACAATACAAGTTCCCTGCTGACGTTGGCAGTTTTAAAGGGAAAGGGGTAACTGCAACAATAGTTTCTATCTTCACAGATGAATATCTTCCAACATCATTTCTATCATAGTGTGCTTTCTATTTTAGTTTCAAAAGAGCTTAATAGCTCAGATAAGAGAAATATTTAAAGCTTATCTCATTACATTATGCTATAACCACCCAGAGAAGTTAAAGCTAATTTCATTTCACAATACTTTACAGGTGAAGAAGCTGGTACAGAAGGTTTTATCTAGAGATACATTTAGCTACAGAAAGATAACAGATGTTTGTATTGGAGATGAGGAGAAAACTCCCGAAACAATGGAACTTGAAATTGATATGGATGTCATCGCTGCAGGTAATTAATATTCCTAAAAAGTTTGTAGATGACTTTTACTTGCTGCTTTCGATTCATTAAAGCTTTTACTGTAAGAACTAATCCTAATTGCCTCAGTTCTAATGCCTATAAGTAAGGTAGGAATAAGATAAGAAATGTGTTATTTTGCTCTAGAATCTCACTTAATATCTGTCTATCTGAACTCTTCACAAACTTACTAGTTTTTGTTTGTTTGCTATGACATATCACTCTGAAGGCTTGAGTAAGTCTTATTATCAACCAAACCTTGGTTTATTATAAACTCGATACTTTATTCATGTTATTTGCTGTTTTCACCTTCTTCGTGTTTATCAGGACAAAAGAAGAAACTGCTTAAGACCAGCAACTCCATATTTTGTCAAATTCTTTCTTATGCAGAAACAGAATTATTTTTTTTCATATGATTTAATGTTGTCTTCCGTTGCTATTAAATTTGATCAGTGTCTAAATTGGTATGAGCGAAGCCTTTAATACTGTGAAACAACACATTTTCAGGAAACACTAACAAGATGAAGCAAAATACAGAGACTCCCAGTAAAGGCAGACCAACATCCAGGGGAAAGAATGAACCACTGACTGGTATGGTGATGTATAAAGGGGCCATGGTGGATATTGACAGTGTTCTTGACAGGCTGGCCAAGGGAGAGAAATCAGAGGAAGATTTACAGAGAAAGGTGGAGGAGTTGATAAAAGAAATGGGTAAGAGTCATATTGTTTCATAATATCTCCCTTTGTTAGCTTGTAATCCATGAACCCACCCAACAAAAGAAAGGGGCAAGTAATTGTTTCAAACTACTTTGTAAGCTCATAACCCATGGTTCAGCTCAGCACAAGAAATAGGGTAGGAGCCAGTGTTTAAAATAACCCCCTGCAATTTGTTTCTCATTATTTTTCCTATCACAAAAAAAGGATGGGAGATGTATGTTATTTTGTGTGTGTGTTGGGGGGTGGGATAATATGTTTCTGCTTTGAAGTAATAAGGGAGGATACAAGATAACTTCGTTGTTCTACAATTTTGTGACATTTCTTTTATAGATCAAGTGAAGAAGGATCTGAAGAAGAAAGAAGACGCTAACGTAAAGCAGTCCTCAGACTTGAAGTCACTGAAGCATGAACTGACGGTTCAGGAGAAGATCACAAGTAGTTCAGAGTCCAACAGCAAAAGGTACCTGTCTGTCTTGATGGAGTCTCAGAAACTGCTCAATACCCTGACCAGTAAGGTGAATGGTGCTCTTGATGAGGACTCAAAAACAAAAATAGAGAAGCAGGTGAAAAAAGAGGAGAGTGTTGTGGAATAATGTAACTTTGTAACAGTGCTCAATGCTTCATGTGTACATATTTTGAGTTCTACCATTCCTTCATGAAAATGGATACGAGTGCACCTCTTTGTAATAGACAACTCATTAAACAATAGTGAAACACAACAAGGAAATTGCTCAACACTTCTGGAATAACTTGTTAAAACATAACAAACATTTTTCTTATATATAGGTTAAAATGTGCTAGAAATAATGAGGAGAAGAAACTTGTTTTCTGCTTTTATCACAATGGTTTCTTTCTGATGTCACATCAAAAATCTATGTTTTGATCCTGTATTTTTTGCTTTTTCTTTCAAGTTAGTCCAGTGACTAAACCTCATATGTATGGATTGAGTTAATATGATAACATTTAAAGGTGTATAGGTAGTTGAGAGAATGTGATTTAAAAGAAAACTTCTAAAGAAAATTATTTTGTCAACTCATTTCCATTTCCACACTTAAGTAATTGTTTGGGGTGAATATTTTTGTCATTTTACTGATTAATGATTTGAAAATGATGACTGAAATTTAGATTAAGAGGAATGCATTTGATGGAATGAGTTGTTATTAAAGAATTTTACTGAACCTTCTTTTTTGTATTTGTACATGTTTGACTTTTTGTATATATTCTTCAAACAATGTCAAGAGTTTTCTGAAGATATCGATTTTTGAAAACTAATTTCATGTTAAAAAATGTGTTATGGATATACAATTTGCAAGTAATGTTGACTGACATAGTTGTCGTTGTGCAAGATTACATAGTTGTCCTTGTGCAAAATTAAATGTAACTAATGTACATTTCTCTGTGATTTCTATGGCTGGAAGAGCACTCATAAACAGGAAGTCTACCCTTGACTATATTTTGGAGAGAAAAAATCAGATCCCTTGATCTTAACAGGATAAAGATAACATAAAATTTTAATCAATTCTGATCGTTATCTTCAATTGTTTGTTGTAATAAAATGATGTATCCATCTTGTTAAATCAGATTTGTTCCTTGATATGATTTTATGGCTATAAGAGTGATTCATTGTTTTGTCTTTGTTTATATGCTAATTTTCTTTCTCATTAATTGTTAGATTTTCTAAATTGTTCATTAAAAGAAATATAAAAGAAAAAGTACAGTTACAGTATTAAGCCCTTTGTCCTTTTCTAGCAAAGCTTTTAATATAAAATTGTAGTGCAATGAAGAGCTTTGAAACCTAAATCTAGAAAATAATTTGAAGACAAGGACTTAATAAATGATGTGATCTCAGATCATAGTAGATCCAGGATAAATGATTTTCCAGTAATAGTACATTTGATGTTCCATGTTTAATAAGACAGGCAATTTAAAATGTTTTAAATGTGTCTTGGAGTAAAAAGAGTTATGGAATAAATTCTACCATTTCAGAAATTTAGTCTCAATTCTTTATTTCCCTCCATTTTCACACAATCAGTAATCCTTTACTCCAGTTTACTCCTTTTTGATGCCTGTGCTTTAGGTTTCAGAACCCACCATGACTCAATGATAGATTGTTCCTTAGAAGGACCAACTCACAGATTGGGATTTTAACTTAAATAAATCATCTTCTAGCAATTAAATGACAACAAAGATTTCTTTAGTTACATAATATTCGATTATTGACAGCTTTTCAGCCCCATTCATAACTGCATAGAAAAGATAAGGAACATTTATAAGAGGTGGTTATTTTGGATCGAATCATCCCATGGGTCTTCGGAAACTCGTTCTCTTGTCACATGACGCTAGCAAGGTGGGGGAGAAAGATTTCCTGTGTTAAGTGATAGTCCTGCTTCCCCACAGAAGCACTGACAGGTGAAAGGCTCAGTTGACATTATTAAATGAAAACACAGGATTTGAGCACTTCAGAAGAAAAGAAAATGGTCTTTGGTTTATTGACCATGACATTTTGTATAACGTTTATTACTCCCAGTTCACAAATCTCTGAGTTAGTCCCTTAGCTGGTTGTCCTATAGACTAGTTCTGGTTCAATGGTAGAGTACTTGCCTACTGACATGAGTGCCCCCCCAAAGAAAAGAACCCATACACTTTAGCAAATAATCTTGTTGTTTGAACTTATTTTTTTCAATGACCAATATTAAGACTAGCAAAACACCTGTGCTGATGCATAAGATACTGTAACCTGCAGGTGACGCAGCATGAAGAATCCACTAAAAACCCATTAACCCTTATAAGACTGGAACTGATTTCATGCTTATGCAAACAGGTAAGATCCAGACGCCAAGCAAATTGGCGGCTGGCCTGTAATCTGACCTGTTTGCTACTCTGAGTATCTTTCATCAACAAAATTAAGCAGATATTTAAGGTTTTGAACAGCAGACAACACAAAAATCTATTTTTAGAGAAATTGCCCAGCATTCTAAGGGTTAATGACAGGCTATGTGTAAGATACTTTGCACAAAGAGTATGAAATATTTGAGACAAACAGATTATAGTTATGTTGCATTTTATCATCACTTCATTTGTTGGTGGTATATACGAGGAAATTATTTCTCAAATTATTTAACTTGCAATAAATAATCTCTGTCTCAGGATTATTCGTTCAAATAAATACTTCTTAGTGATAAAAAAGGACAAGAATTATGTATAACAACAAAACACGTAACATACTTTGATCACTGACTTTAATCATAACATTTTTTATATATAAATAATGCAATAAATTACAAAAGATTTACACAAGTGGCACCTAGACATATCATTCTTCATGATTTTGTAATGCACTTTATAGCAATTCAATATGAAAGTTGATAACTTATCACATCTAGATAATTGGAATAGATTTGATGAGAAATTTGAATCGCAACTATTTACTTTGTGGCTTGCCTGGATCCTACCTGGTTGCATAAGCATGAAGTCGGTTCGAGAACTATAATGGCTTACTACACTGTGAATGTCATGGCTGGAGATATTGAATTACTCCTTAACTTCATTTTTCTATTTCAATCATTTCTACCAGCAGTCTGATAAAGGGGAATGGATAATTCAATCAAAATTGTCTGTTATTTGAAGAACTAGTCTTTTATCCTTGGCGTCAACTGAACCTCAATGCCATCCTTTGGACGTAGAATCAGCTCTGCTAAAGGAAGTAGGTCTTCACGCCTTTGAGTTGCCTTCACATTGAAGTGTCTGAATATGGTGGACAGGATTACCTTCTCTTCTAAAATAGCAAACTTTTGGCCTGAAATTGAAAACACATTAAGGCTTGAAATATGATACAATAGATGTGTCCATGTAGGAAACGTCAAAAAGCCTCAATTTAGCAATATGATAAACAAATACTATCGGGGTCTCCATGGCCTAGTGGTTAGAGTACATAACTTGAAATCACATGGCCCCTCTCCGCGTGGGTTCAAAATCCTGAGAGGATATGGATTTTCATAAAAGAGGTAGTCTCCCGACTGACTTGCGGAATGCCGATGGTTCTACCCGCCTTGACCAGCCCTTATGGGCAGTTGAGTATGGGGTCTTCCTCCATCATTAATAGTCGGGCATTGCTACATAACTGAAATAATGTTGATGTGATGTAAAAAACCAAATACTATCGTAGGAAAATACAGACAGCAAAGCCAAGACTTGATAATCTGGGAACACTCACCAATACAGTTCCTGGGCCCGGCGGAGAATGGCATATAAGCAAATGGATGTCTTTTGGTGACATTCTCTGGCAGGAAGCGATCTGGATCAAACTTGTCAGGTTCAGGGAAGTACTGCTCATCCATGTGTAAAGCACTTGGGCATATAACCATCGTCTGGCCCTTCTTAAAGGACATATTACCTAAGATGCAAGAAAAGGACTTTTACATAAATATCCTCATACTGTATATCAAATTCAAAGTGGTTGTTATTGATAACAACAGCAAAAAACAGCTATAGTGAGAATGTTTATCTTGTTTTGTTGTCAAAAACATTGTGACTAATAAAGAGATAAAACTACTCATTATGAATTATTTTTAACAGGTAAGCTCAAAATTTCATTTCCTCATGACCAAGTTCCCCTGTTACTGTTACAATAACATCTAGGGATGGCAATGCATACTCAATCAGGTATTCTGATTTGTAATCGATTGAGCCATTGGTTTCTCATTAGATTGGGATATTTTTATATACAATCTAGAAGAATAAACTAGATACCCCAGCAAAATGAGTCTATATAATCAAGCTTAGGCAGAATGGCCTGATAAATATTTTATATTTGTGAAACGATTTTTCCATGTGACAGTATACATACCACTCAATGCTCGTGAAAGCTTTCAAATTTTGCTCTTTTGATTGTTTTTCATTGTCCCAATCATTGAACAGGTGTTTAAGAGGAAGTGATGCAGATTGTTCGTTGATCCATGACATGGTAATTTTAAATTCATTTTCATTTAAATAAATGGCAGAATTTCTGCTTGTACATAATACCTGTTTATATTTTTACCAATATCAGTATTTTGTTTGTCTAATTCCCATATACTACAGTTGTTAACCATGCAATACTCTGGTAATCTGAGTGAGTTACAAATTGACCAGTTACTGTTACTCCTTGCTATTGCTCATAATTACAAAATATAAGTTATCCATACCAATCTTGCAATCTTCTGTTAAACTTCTACCAAAGAATGGAACTGATGGGAAAAGACGGAGGGCTTCCTGAAAAAAAGGCAAAAAGAACAGGCTAATAAGATTGACGTCGAAGAAATTATTCATGAAGATTAGTAAGTGCTAACTGTTATGAAAGCAATGGAAGGTCCTGCTTTCTTTGATTGTTAAAATATGAGATTTACATCACATCAACATTATTTCAGTTATGTTGCGATGCCTGATGATGGAGGAAGACCCCATACTCGACTGCCCATAAGGGCTGGTCAAGCCAGGTTATTCTGTAAATAAGATAGGAGACTACCTCTCATGAAAATCCAAATGCCGTCACTAAATCATGCAATATGACAATTTGTTATGAAATCAATCCCAATCTTTCATTTAACATAATTGATTACAATGCTGCCTAATCACAACATTTACTGATGAATGCAATATTGATGCTCAACTTCTTTTCTATTGATACAACTTTTCACCTATTACTGAAGCAAATGAATATTCATTACTAAATAAACCCATTTGATTCAAATGTTTCAAAAATATTTTCAGCCCAGAAAGGTCACAAAGTACCGGTAATTTGTAAATCATAGTGTTCACATTCAGACCTTGATACAGCATTCAAGATACTTCATCTCCTTAAGGTCTTCCATGGAAGCATCACGATCTTCACTTCCTGAAAAACGTTTAAATTTATACTTTCAATGAATACATGCCGAAATAAATAGTTGTAAAACCCATTACCAAACAATAACGACATTTGACCAGTTTGTTGCAGACGACCCTTGAAAACATTGTGAAAAAGGAGAAACTGCTCTTAAAGAGCAATTTTCGACATTCTTCATTTTAAAACCAAATTAATGCACTTGACAATTGATTATGAAGATTATCTCTTATAGAATACAGTGTATGGTGTGAAAAAAAGATAACAAGAACCTATTTAATCAATGTCATTATGATGGCCGATGTTGTCTTCAGCAGACTCGAGAAACCTATATAATATTATGTTTTTTGGTAAAGGATTTAAAAAAGATATTCAAGTCAATTAAAAACACATATGACTAATTCACAAGAAAAACTATCATTTATTCAGTATAAGAAATCTGTGGAATTTTAGCAACAGGTTTGTTCATCATTTCAGCAATGTCTGCAATAATTTGGACATCTTAGTGTTCAAATTCATTCATACTGTTGTACTTCATAAGTGATATTTAAGAAACCTTCAACTTTTGTTCAGTTAAAGCTCTTCTCAGTTAAATTCATTAGTAGAAATGATAATTGTACGGAACTATCCACATAGCAACAACAACATGGACCAAGTAAAGTTTGTCCACAGGGAATATGCTTAAACATTCTGGTCTTTTCTTTTCTTCAGAAACCAATAAAATTTGGTACAGACAGATATGCATTCACTTCTAACTCTATCCCATTGACCCAAGTAGAGACATAGTCTTTTTTTCTTTGCAGCAGAAGAAGACAAAACATTTTTAGTTTCTTTTTAGGAAATTCTCATCTTGTCACAATAATTGAATTGTCAATCAAATTTTCTTTCTTTTTGTGGGCATATTACACCATGTTGATGATCAGTGTTAATATCATTTGCTACAACTTAATTAATGTAAATCACCACCTACCAAATATTGTATCCATTTCTTCATGCACTTTGGCTTGAACTTTTGAATCACTGCCAATCAAATGAATTGCCCAGTTAGATGCCATCGCTGTTGTATCATGACCCTGAAAATACAGGCTAAACTACACACTGTAACAAAGCAACCCATTTCTAGGGTAATGGTGGGTCTAGATTAAAAAATATTGTAGGTGAACATTTCAAAAGAGTGAATAAATGAAGTCTTAAATCTTCTACTTCTATTGCATAAAAATGAGAAAATTATGATGTGAGTATATAATGGAGCCATCATAAATATGCTTCTGAGCAATTGAAAATTTTCCTCAGCTTCTAATTGCTTTTATTGTAGTTTACCTGATGACTTAAAGAATTTTAAATAGTTCTGCCCAGTTTGACCATCAACGTATGAGGTGTTTAAGCTTAACAAAACAAAAACGAAATACTGTCGAAACTGGGGAAAAGTAATCAAATCAACAATAAATCTTTAATTCAATAAAATATCAAGCAAGTTCCTAACCTCAAACATAAAAGTGTCAACTTCTTCACGAATATCAAGGAAAGACAGTTTCTCCCCTTCTGTGGTAGCACATAACAGCATGTCCAAAAAGGCCAGTCTTTTCTTCTTGCCAATTCCATCAGTATCAGCTTGTTCTAGCAACATTTCCATGGTTGTGTCTTTGCCGTAGAGTTTGGAAAATTCTACACGTCGCTCCCTTATTACCTATCATGTAATGGGAACCAAATTCATTATACACTATACAAGGAATTGGCAAAATGACCAAATACATGCAATCTATTCTTTTGTACAGCTGTTGTCTACAGAATTCAGCAGAAGATGTGCTAAACTGAAGTTTAATGGTTAACAAGGTTAAATCAGTTAATCATGTGACAATAATTGTTCCTAAAAATTCATAGATTTTTATTTTCATTAATGAAATCTGAAAAAAAAAATCTGCACAAATGTTCAACCCCTTTGTATGTATAGGGATGTCATTTTCAATCATGCCTTTGAACTCTCACAAGTCACAACCCATTACCAAACAATGACGACATTTGACCAGTTTGTTGCAGATGACTCTGGAATACATTGTGGGAAAAGGAAAAATGGCTCTTAATGAGCCATTTCTCTATTTCCCACAATGTTTTCTACCCTATCAGAAGATCATTTTTCAATTTTGTCACATTTTGAAATGTCGTCTGCAAACTCTTTCAATTTGGGTAAAAAAATTGGTGTTTGGTAAAGGGTTAAAGCATATGCAGTAAAATCTCTTAGAATCAACTGTGTCAAAGTTAAATTGCTCATTATAAGAAACTCCCTCTATTTTTACAATAAATCCTTTGAAAACAAGTAAGGTTCAGCACATTTCCATGATAAAATGATGACATAATATGAAATAAAAACAAACCTTTTCTGTAAAGCCATGTAAAGTGCTCAATGTTTGTTCACACTCTTTTCCTGCACCAAAAGTATCATACAACAATTTTGGCCAAAACCACGGTGTTCTCATCCTTTGGAATAGGTACTCTGAAGCCCTGAAAAGAAATAGCCAAAATGTTTGCTTATTTGCATATAGTTTAATGCTATTTTCAACAATTGCTCAGCTATATCATTGCAACCCCTGGATCGTAAACAAATACATGTACTTCCTTATGATTAACATGGACTTGACTTTCCAGTTATTGTGCTATCTATATTACCCACAGTGCAATACTTTTGTATGTCTTGGTCAAGTCTCAAATCTGCAACCTTTTAAACAATTTTAGGCAGTTCTTCTACCTTTGTGTCATTACTCTAGACCACAGCATGTCTTCATAAAATACAATTCACCAACTTGATGGTTCTTTGCTCATTCTATAAATAAAAAATAATTCAAAGACCTATTGGGTCTATTATAAAACTTTTGAAATCATTAATGGAGGAAAGGTGTAATTATTAATGTGAACACTTTCTCCTTTAACTCACAAGAATCTTAAAGCTGAACATAGGAGAAATCGCTGATGATTTTGCTGTACATGTTGTGCAACTAAGACCTCTCCAAGAGGCTAGAATTAGCCTCATAGAAATGTTGGCAACAGTCAATTGTCAGCCAGTGCACATCATTTAAGCCAAATTCATTTTATCTTTAACATTCATCAATAATAATTATAGTTTTTTATGCAAGTATGGTTGTATTCCTTTTTACTAATAAACTTAATTACTTATAAACCTAATAGCTTTTATAGGAGGTAGTATTTGAAATAATTGAGATAAAGAAAGAATATGATTTACTCATCAAATTCACCACTTTGCATGACTTCTCATTATTTAAAGTCTTTCATGAATACTTTTTGACACATGCAAAAGAACCTGTTACAAACTGTTTTCGTCGCACATTTTTTACATTTATATGCATATATACACATTTTAATGCACCTGCAGCAGAGGGTTCAAAGAAAAATTTGTTACAAAAGGAGAAATGTGTATGCAGTTATTTTTCCAACCTAACTATTACAATGAATGCAATCTAGACCAGTCAAACATTCCCATTTGCAGGAAAGGATTAATAACGTCTGATGCAAATTTCTCATGACAGAATTTAGTGTCATAACAGACATACGCACCTGTACACAGCAGTGACATATTCAGAGTCTTGGTCTTCTTGTGCATTCACTGATCTTCCCATAGCTGTCTCTGGAATAGAAAACATATAATACATAAACACAATCACCATGCATACACAATCTCATTCTTGTTTAACAGTCATTTATCTAGGAACAAATAAAACGCAAGTTTAAGGATCATTGTATATATAAAGGCCTAGCATGTCTTTTAGAAATTTATTTCATCTGCATTTAAAATCTTTTTTTTTTAACAAAATTTGTTCTTTATCAGTTCAAGTGAAAGCTTATATTTCTGACATCTTCTGCTACATATGTGCCAACATGCTTCATTATCAAGTAGAGGGTTAACCCATATTTCAAAATACCTTGCTCCTGATAAGCAATTTATCCTTTTGTATAAGCTGCTTATACCAGAAATCATAAAGAAAATGTATTTTATGTTATTTTGCATTGTCTGCTGTTTCCCAATTTCCCATGTGGGGTAACAGTCTAAACAAGTTGAATCTAAGGAGTTCATTATGTGATGAGATTGTTTACCACAGATGATATCCAGGGCACAGAGGGTCACATCATTAAAGATGTTAAAGTTTTCTCCGTTTGCATGTTTGGACAGTTTATTCAGCATCACCCTAGACTGTTCATTGAAGACTCCAACAAAATCATGCAGAATCCTAAAGTGGAATGTTGGGGTCAACATTTTCCTTCTGCTCTTCCATTTATCACCAGTGCTAGAAGAGATTTGTGTAGAAATGTTCCATTAGTATTATGTGATCACTTTTATTTAATTCTCCTATTATGTTGAATTAGTAAAAGAGTAGCTATCTCTTTGAATTCAATCCTTTGAAATACTTTTAAAAAGCTTTTTGCAACAGACCTTTGAAATGACTAAGTCAGACTCACCATGTTACAATATGTAAATACTTGTTGAAAATGTTGTACAAATTTCCATATGAGCAAACTTTCTTATATCATCAAGCTTTGCCCTTGGTAAATAAGAAAGAAGTTTTGTCACAAATTGATGAAAATAGCCAGTGATTGATTTCAAACAGGGGACTCATTTGTTGCATACGGCATTAAGGCAAAGAAAAAGAAAATACATGTCATGACCAACCTCTCCTTTCGTTACAAATTGTTTATATTAATTATCACAGAGAATTTGAAATTTTTCTAATGATTTGTTTGCTTTCAGTTTTAACCATTATAGTAATGAAACCCACTTCTTGCTTATGCAAACAGTTAAGATCTAGGCCAGTCACCAAGTTAATTGGAAGCTGGCCTGTGATCTGACCTGTTTGCTACTCTAAGTATCTTTCCTCAATAAAATTAAGTAGATATTTAAGGTTTTGGAAAGCAGATGTCATAAAAATCTTTTTTTAGAACATTAACCAGCACTCTAAGTGATAACAAGTCACAAACTTCCATTTAGAGATATGGGCAAAGCACATATTGAAAGCAAGACTTTGGGCACAATTATTAAGATGAAATACAGTTGCCAATCAGTTTGGTGGTTCATTGCAAGACCATCACGACTCCTTCACAAAAGTGAAGGACTTGTCATTGTCTTGTAATGAAACTATAGATGAAGTCACTCTCACTGACATGCAACCATTAGGCTCGAACCATGATGGATGAGTTCTATTCCAAACTGGGCTCACTCCATCTGAAATTTCCAGTGTGTTAAATCTCCTGCCTGAGAAACAGATAAAATGGTGATCCTACATAATCCTTTGTTGACAGTTGAAGATTCTAAAAAGATGACAACAGGCATTGCAAATAACAGTAAAATGCCCATAACTCCTCCTTATACATGAGCTCATTAAATGTATCTGCAACCAAATTTATAAAGCTACAAACATTCCATGTACTACAGCAAAGGAAGTTGCATGTGACAAGCAATGTATTCCTTTGCTACAGTGGTTGCTTCCAATGTAACAATATGTTACTTTTCATCCTTTCAGTATTCTTTCCAGTAGTTGCTTTAAGATGGGACTAGACACAAAACTCTTGGCCCGTGTATATGAGGATGAGTTGAGTGACATGAAACCCCCAAACAGCAAAAGCATGCTCTACCTAGTAAGAAGACCTGTTCCAAGCCAAGGGTGTAAAAAGGTATAATCATCTGATTTGTCTATATGCTTGGAGCTGTTCATGATAGGCTGTAAAAGACAAGACAAGACAATGTCAAATAGTATTGTCGACGAAATATTTTTAATACATCTTTACACATACATGTATATGCTTTGTAAAGCTTGTAAACATGTCTAATTGTTGCCTGAATCCTTTTATTTATGTTGGCTTGCTAAGATTCATCTGCAGCAGAAATCAATTTGACAAGAGAATGGAAGACCTCTAATGAGCAATTCATCCTTTTTTAACTCTGATTTCTTATTAATATAAAAAAAAACATATATTTTCACATGATTTCCTTCATAAGTTGTTAATTCTAATTTGGAAAGTAATCTTCTGATGGGCAGAAAACATTGTTGGAAAAAGGAAAAAAAAATCTCCTTTTCTTACAATGTTTCCCAGAGTCATCTGCAACAAACTGGTCAAATGTCGTTCTTGTTTAGTAATGGGTTAAAAGCTCATTCAGATAGAATTTGGAGAAAAATACAATTATTACCTCAGCTTCCTCTGGGCGACACACCAGCACCAATGGATAAGTCCCGAGCATGATTCTAAATATCTTACGAGATCCATATTCCTTGAAAAGCTCAAACAGCTGGGCTGTGAATTCTGTCAAACAAAATAGCAACATACAGTTACTGCATACTTTCTGCAACTGATTCCAGTATTGTCATCATTTGTATTGGTTAATCTAAGCAATCAGTTCTTCATAGTTGTGTCTAGACCTGGGACGGGTAGCAATTTACTACCCGGGTACCCAAGGGGATATTTACCCAGGCACCCAAGCCGATATTGTTCTCCATAATATCCATTAATTTTCTCTCCCTTAGATTACCCTTCAAATGTAGAATGGCGTTGGGTAATGGTTCCAGGTGCTTGTGACTTACTGCTATGAGCAAAACATAAAAATGTTGATAGTTTCAATCGATAATGAGCAGCCTTCAAGTTGGAAAGTATAGTGTTTGTGACATATTTGTACACATGTTGAGAAATTGATTGGGGATAAATGATTGCTAGTTTGGGATTTAGAAACTTCTGATTCTCTTGTCAACAAGTGCTTATTCTCACATTAACATTAAACGTCTGGTAACGGTTAGTGATTTGCCACCCGGGTAGTGGCCTGTACCCGGCCCGCACCTGGGTACCCACCCTAGTAGTGTCCAATGCAAAGCCTATAGTGACTGTTAGAGAGTCATTATTTTTAGTTAAGAACTTGCTATAGTTTTGCATTGAACTTTATAAGCATTATGGAATGTTTGCGCCTTGTCAGAGTTGAAGGCTCTATTAATAGATCAGTTCAAAACTATTGCAAGTAATTTATATCAGAAATAAAGTATGCTAGAGACAATGCACAAACTTCAAAAGGCATCAAAAACAATTTGATCCAAAATCTTCTCAATATCATGTTGGCTGGTTGAGCAAAGCTTCTTAAAAGTATTTCTGTCCGACTTCTATGGAAATCATTTTGTTGTTGGAAACTATTGCATTAATTGTGCATCATATGCATTTCTTTTTTTACAGGGTTTTCCCTTGACCACTTGATCTATGCTAATTCGGGGGAGTTTTGACCCCTTACAAGTTACATATGGATTTGTGAATGAGAAATAATGATCTTTACAGGTCATAACTAGGAAATGGGGGTCACTTACTATATCTTGATTGGGGTCAAGGAAAACCCTCTTTTTAACTTCATACTTGTGTTTAAACAAATTTCCCAAATAGGACTTTGTGACTGGTTCAATTTGAAAGCAACATCAGGCAACATTAAAAGGAAGAAGAATTATTTTCTTTAATAAATTGGGCTGAGACGATTGAGACCAAAATATAAACTACTCATTATGGTGTTTAAGACGTTTTTTAAGATGTTTATATTGAAAACCTCCAGCAACGGATTTACCACGGATTTCTCCCTGAGACATGACTAGGTCTCCGTTGGAAATGTTCCCTAAACACTGGTTACATCAATTACATTTTATCAGTAATGAACTAATCAATCTCTTTTCATACCATTACTTAGGGGTGGCAAACTTTATTGTTCCTATTGTCCAGCATGGCCAAAAGCATTAACTGACAAATAAATATTTACTGACATTTCACTTACATGTATAACCATTATACAGACAAGTGCAGTAAAAGATTAAGCATATGTTTATGGACAAGTAGATCAAAATCAGATTTCGCCACCACTGCATGATTACTAGTTTTGTATGCCTTTCATTTAGGCAGCTAGTATATTTGCAAAAGCCTTTCAAACAACCAGATCTTGAGGAATTTGGGTTTAACTTAATATTAACAACCTTTTTTTCAGTGGGTAAAATATGTTTAAATTAACAATTTTTTCCCACGTTATATTCTGATCCATAAAAGCATTCCCATTTCTTGGACCTGGGTAGGATATGTGTTCAAGTTCAATTTAACAACATTCTCTCTTATTTCAATATTAAGGTAAAAATATTGAAAAGTAACACAGCATTCAAATCGTCTCTCCAAGACGCTTCCAATGACAATACTGTACTGTTATTTAAGATACTATCCATGTATATCAATTTTGAATCGACACAAAATATTTTCTTCATTTTTTGTGATAAAACTGTACCCTTGAACTGAATTATCAAGTTGCAATGCTATCCAAATGTGAGAGAAATCAGTATTAAAATATCAATAATATAGATGCAAAACAGAAAAACTATTGATGATCCCAGATTTAAATTGAAATAATTGTAAGAGGTGAATAATTTGCATGTTGTAAGCAATTCTCTCTTTAATAACAGTTTAAAATGACAAGGTATTTAAATGATTCTTAATTTTGACCAAGGGTAAAAGCAGCCTTTAAAAGCAAAACCATTAAACCTCATTACACAGGTGTAGGACATGGTGCCCCTTTCACTTTCGATGCCCCCAAAGATCACAACCTGAAAAACTTGATAAAAACTTTTTATTGTGGTCTTTTACAAGATATTAGAAGTATTTTATCAACTAATCAAAATTTGTTAAAACCTCATTTTTCAAACATTCGAAATTTGGTAAGCTCTCATTTAATGATTTATAGTTTTAATAAAATTTTACAAAATTTTGATGAAATAATTATTTACTAATTAACAGACAAAAATTGCAAGTTATTATCAAGTTTTAGGTGTTTAGTGTGGTGAGGGGGAACCAAGTATGTATGGGGGCACCAAATGTGGGGGGCACTGCGTCCTACACCTATGCCGGGTACACAGTCTATAATCTCACTCTAATATCTTAATCCTAATGTGTGGTAGTATTTTATCCCACCTGTTCGGTTCCGCTTGAGTTGGTGCATGTTTCCGATTATAGGTATCGATTTGGGGCCTCCAAGCTGATCATATTCTCGCCGTTTTTTCTCACTCTTGTAAAACCAATAAGTGAATAATCCCAGGACAACGATGGACAACACTGCGGTTAAAGCCGCCATTTTTTCCTAACTAGCCCTAGACTACAGGTTAAATTTGGAAACCATGTGACTTGTGACGTGATATACCATGCTGATAAGATTCATAACGATCGTTTGCCCTAAATCTCTTGTACTGGTCACCCAATATATACTAATCTGCATTCAGGGGCATAGCTATATCAAGGGTACACAAACTGTGCGTAACGCTTGAATCGGCTAGTTCCGAAGCGCCTAGATGCGGATATATGGTGTATTATATCACCTTTGGTAATTATGTTCTGTCTCACCACAGCAAAATATATTTAGAAGCCAGGTTATGACGTATTATAACGTTTTTTGTATAATAATTAGACCAATATATAGACGTTAGCATAGACCTGTGATATTAATTATCAAAAGACAATGATTTCGATTTACGACGAAGTTTAAATGTTGCAAAGAGCTGGAACAGGATCTTGGGTAGGATACCGACCCTTGTTATCAAGGCAGTAACCTAATGTGGTCACTCACTTACACCAAATCATTGACACCCTTTCCATCAATTAGACAATCTAATCGGTAGAATTTGTCATGTTTCTCAAATTATTGGCTTTTTTCTTAATAAATTAGAAATTTACCGACAGATCTTTCGGCATGGCATCTGTTGGGCATTCCGTAAATTGGTTATATTTTGTTCACTTTTATTACAAATTTGACAAAATGAGGGAGTAAAGGAATAAATTGATTGACCTTTCATAGTAGCCACCTGAAGAAATCACCTTTTTTTAAAAAATAACCAAGGGTCTTATTTTTTCGGATCAATACAATTTTCTGGGGAGTTGTCCTGTACTTTTCATCTTTTTCTTCATCTATTTATATGTCTGACCGGTATTGCGATCATGTTTTCGAAAGTTTGTCTTCAAATGCCTGGAAATTATCTTTACTAAAGTCTTGTATTACAAATTCTGCTTACGTAAGCTGCAAATATTGCGCTTTGTTCCTAACCTCAAGTATCGTCGTGTTTCAAATTTCGACAAGGGGTGGTGGACGAATAAGAGGCACAGAATAAGTTCCCAAAAGTCAGGCAGTTTGGGTACTTAGATATTTGACAACTTCTGTTGATGAGCAGCTATAACAATGTTTATTTGTAACAGCTTACACAACGGTTGAGCAGTATATAATGCAACCAAAACATCGGAATAATTTCTTTCATTTGACGGGATTTTTCCACGGCTACACTCTTTCTTCTGAAGATAATTCAACAATTACATCACTCCTGGCAATAAATGTTCTATCGATACTAATTTAGGTAACCGTGGGGGTCAAATTTTCGAAAAAGGGGCTTAAAATGGAGTTGCCCCCGGAACTCCATGATCTATTGATCCTCTCTCCGTGCCTTAACCGAACCCGAAAAACGCTTCCACGTACTGCCTTTTGGTCTCGTTATAAAAACGTATCATTAGCTCTATTGAATTTTCATCTGTGTCTTATTTAGCAATGGATACAAAAGAATACTTTTCTAAAGGCCCATATCATATCATCACGGAATGACTTCTAAATATTTCAATCACTTCATTTTGAAAGTCTATTATATGTCATCGCTAGTGTAAAGAATAAACCCCACCCGGAATAAACCCCACCCTAAAAAAACGGCATAGCGGAATAAACCCCTACTCTTATTTTGCACAGGCGGAAGAAACCCCCTCATGCTAGTTTTGCATATGCGGAAGAAACCCCCACTCATAATTTGTATACGCGGAATAAACCCCCATTCATATCTATTGGGTATACACTGTGTTATAGTGCAAATTAAAGGTAATCTGTTTGTTTTGATAAAGCGTTAATTCGTCAACTGGATGCAAACATGTATAATCCCTTTAACAGCGGACCCCTTTCACACTGTACTAACAGTGACAAGAACAGGTAATTGTTTGCATTGGTGACGCGTTAATTACCTTCCATGATGCTGCAAACATAACACCAACGACGACAATAATTAGTACTTTTTTATGATTGTGACAACTCTTTGGGATCTTAATTATTGCTTAAACATTGGAAAATTCAGAATCGATTTACGTGTCAATGGTTGGCGTAAAGTATGGATAACAGTTAGGATGGGGGTTTATTCCACCTATCTGAAAACAAGATGGGGGTTTATTCCGCTATGGGTGGGGGTTTCTTCCGTGTATGCAAACAGTGAGTGGGGTTTCTTCCGCTATGCCGTTTTTTAGGTAGGGGGTTTATTCTGGCGGGGGTTTATTCCGGGATACGTCATCGCTGAATAAACTTCCAAAGCCTTCAATCAATTCATATTGAAAATCTGAACTAAATCGTCATTGAGTGAATTTCTACAAATTTCAAACAGTTCAAATTGAGAGGCTGTACCATATCATTTTTAAATTAGCAGATTTCAATCAATTCAAATTGAAAACCTGGTACGTATAGTATTGTTATTTTTATTTAAGGTTCTGTCCAAAAGTTGAAAGTACTATTAGTTAAGAAGTCACGCCTATTATCTAAGTTGCTGGAAAACGTTTTGCTTGCCTTCAACTAGTCTTAAATGTGCTTAAATGCGAGTTATATTCTTTCATATACAAACTGCGTTTCATAGTTCCTCCATTCCTTTAACGTTTACCCACCTGTGCACATGTGTTGGGTTGCTATGCCCCTCACCTCGGTGGCGCAGTAGAAGGGTGCCAGCTCGTGCGTGGAAGGTTATGGGTTTGACAACCGCGCAGTGCCAAAACAACAATAAAGCTATACCGATTGTAATCAGGGGCGTATCTAAAAGCTGTTTTTCATTGTAGGCAGACATGCGATCTCCTGATTCGAGGGGTTTGAGGAAGGGGTCCTATCCCCAATTAGAAAATATTTCCAAGGCTTGTAAATAATGCGGTTTGTTGCATATTTGAAGACATTGATATCATATAATTATGTCTCTGGCATATTCCAGCAGTTTTGATCAGGAAAACAGCACCTAGTTGTCATGAATAAGTGAATAAAATCTGATGAAATGAAATCAAATGCCGTCCATCAGGTGGTGTTTCTGTGGTAAGTGTAGTCCCGCATGAGTAAGACATAAACACACTGACAACAGTCGCCGAGAATAAAGAAAAGTACGAGCTCTGAAAAGGGAAAATTTTACCGCAATCGACATTGCCTTCTTATCAAAATATTTAAGATCCGTATTGCATAAATACTTTACAGAAGGATGTGCATCTGGAGTTAATAAGCAAATGTATCGTGTCACGAGGTTGAGTGTTTGCGGCAATTGAAAATAGATCAAATTAAAAACAAATGCCGCCCCACGAAAAAGTATATATTGAAATAGTGCATATGCAAAAGTGCGTTCCCGTACATATATGAGTATCGATATGACTAGACCTACCCATGATTGTCTGAGAAAACATATGCTGATTACGAAGGCTTTTGTGTCAGTTTAAACCACACTCTCTGAGTGGAGAATCTTATCCTATACTTTTTTCTTCATTATTAGAATAATAAAAGGTTTGTAACGAGTAAATGTTATAGAGATGAAACAGACTGAATTACCAAGTATCGCAATGGGTAATATTCATCCAAAATACACCTGATAAATGCGAACGAAGAAAGTTTGTATTTGAACGTTTTTGTATTCTATTAAAATAAATTTAGATCTGCTAATACAAAAATGGAAAACAAAAGTCATATTATCAACGCTGAAGAACTATACTTTTTGAAAATAAACCTGTTTTAATGATCAAAGCTGTTTATGTAGTTAGATCTACTATTGCCAGTTTGCCTCCAAAGCAGTCATCGGAAATTACAAATTGTGAATTATGACAGAATCCGCTCGGTTTATTATATGTTGGCCATACTCGGGAAAGTTTTCGGCTTCCAAAATTGAAAGCAGGTAACTGTGTATATCTAATTTGAAGATCTTTGAATTATATACGCTCCTGCATAGCAATTATTTAGATGTCTATATATGTGCGCCCCTGGATTACACTTTCACCATTGTCGAGCACGTGCATAGGCCCTATTATAAACTGGCTTTTGTAAATATTTTCTTACGCAGCTGGTATCTATGAAACGAAGTAATTACTTACTAAGTAAACAACATAGCAGTCGATGTTTAAAGTGTAGGGACGATTAGCAATAATAAATAAGGGCCCTTTTTGACAGCGCGGCTGGACTTTAACCCGGCACCACATCAGGTCGAGGCTGGTCAATATCTGGGTTTGTTTACATTTTTCCGATTGCCTCCCCAAAATGGTGGCACTGACAGCGATTTTCTTCGGCGTTTTTAGCTGCATAGCGGCCTATTTGTTTTACAAACTTGAACGAAAACGGCGCAAATTCGATCAGCTTGGAGGTCCAAAGACGCTACCCATAATCGGAAATGCTCATCAACTAAAGCGGGATCCGAAAGGTGGGGCTAGCATCCTTGATAATATCCAAGAGTTGATTTCGCACATGAACTGTTTCGTACCAGAAAATCGTCTGCAACAACTTATTATTCTTTACTGAGCAATCCATTTACTTATTACACGCCACTAGCTTGCTGCGAATATTTGAAATGCATTTTTGAAATGTATTACTTGATTTTTCATTAGTTGTTTGAAGCCTTTATAATTCTTTTTTATTTTATTTATTTTAATTATCTCTGTGTAATTGTGCAACTTGTCCAATTTAGAGCCAATTGCAGACGACAGTTGTAAATTAGGAGATATAACAAAAAACTTGTGTTTTTTTGTACGGAAATACATGTAGTTATTGATAAGAGAGAGAATTTGTTTTTCTTATGCACATTTTCTGTCAGATTTTCTTTTTCAGTCTTCTGCATTTAAACAAGTTTAAAGTGTGAAACAATTAGTTAATAGCATTAACTGTAGGCCTATCTAGATGCTGCAGATGAGAAATGATGTATATGTGCAGAGAGGGAACTTTAAATGCAACTTTGTTACATGATTTATGATGCATTTTATAAAGATCCATTAATTGAAACAAATTTCTGGTAAATGTTTATGCAGGATCTTTGGGACCTATCCAAGGAATAAATTATATTCAATGCAGCATATAGTGAGATTTCTTGCATATTGTTTCCATTATTCAAGGGAAGTGTACACATGTGCTAACAGTGTGCAAAGGCAGGTATAGTGCATAAAATTCACCTGACGTTGATGACCTCTATTACCATAACATTACCATAATTTCACACTCTCTTGGTGACTATTGATTTATACCACATCATCCTACTCTAATTTACTCGTCAGGTGAATTTGTTCACACTATACTTCCCTGATATATAATTGATTTATAATGCATGTTCATATGTAATTATCTGACTTTTTTCGCTTCTTCCTAACAGAATTCACCCTTCAAATGAATGACCTTGCTGATGAGTATGGACATTTGGGCGTGTTTAGGCTCATGCTTGGTACATACCCCCTGGTGCTGCTCACAAAACCAGAATTTGTTGAGGTAATTTACAAAGCAACCCTTTCATTGTAGGGGTAAATTATATTTGACTATAACTATTTTGATTATTGTGGGAAAAAAATGAATACAATGTACATAAGCGATTTCTCCCTTTTTCAAGCAAATCTTCAGAAGTTGTCTTCAGTAGTTGTATGAAATAAGATTTTCTCTTGCGGAAAGCATAATTCATTTCCTTTTATTAATTAACATAGACTTTTTCTTATTGAAAGAGTCACAATTTAAAGAATCTCCTGATATCAATTAAAAGTGAATATTTTAATGTGATATATATATTGAAACCATGCTGACAAATAAAGTAATTATTTGTTGTGAGCAATATTTTCTTTTGCAACAATGCAATAGTCTAGGCAAGTCTCATTGGGTATGCCCTGAGGGTTAAGTTTGATACTGGTTTGTATATTCTTTCTGATGTTTAATGAAGGCAGTTACACATGGCTCACTTGTCTTTTGTGGTTGATTAATTATAGCAACAAATATAGCATTCAACAGCTTGTAACAAATATTGTGCTGTACTGGTGAGGAAATACCATGGCTACCAATAGCACTATAATAATGTTGAAAACAGTGTAAAACCTACATCTTATCTATGTATTCACTATTTATCTACTGTGCAAACAATTCTTAATGGATATGAACTAATGTTTAGCTATCTTTCAGCCTATTATGAACAGCTCAAAACACTTGGACAAATCAGATGACTACTCGTTTTTACACCCGTGGCTTGGAACTGGTCTTCTGACTAGGTAAGGTTTAACCTGTTCTTCCAGACTGGACTTTGTGACTGATCCAAATTGAAAGAAACAACAGACAATACAAAGTTGCGAGAAAATAAATCTGTTTTGGTGCAGAAACCATTTTGACAAAATGACAATTTATAGGATAATTGTCACAGTTGTTTCTGATTTCTACGATAAACATGTGCTGTATAATTAGTAACCATAGAGTACAGGGATAAATAAAGTTTCCTTTGAAAAAAGAAATAGGACATATTTGATAATTTTTGCAGTATTGACATTAACCATGAGAAAGGTTTCTAATATTAATTTTTAACATTTTTATTATTTTATTACAATGGTTTCTTAAGACAATTATTGCTTTGATAAAATAATCTCAAATATTATATGCTGCGTAAATGTTTAAAGATGACTCTTTAGTAATATGGGTTAAGTGGATTTGTAAGGATATGATATGCATAAAGTGGAAGAATGAACAACATTATTGCTTATACAGTAATTTGTCACAAATCACCATTATGAAAGCTTGATACTTTGAAGACTAAATAATAAAACAATGAAAAAAAATACTTATTAAGAAATTGAATGGAAAGAGAAATTAGTAAAGAAAAATTTACAATAAATAATATTTCACAAGTGCATATTTAAGATACATAAGATGAAATTCATACATGTACATTTCAACTTATCAAGCATTGAATATCTTTATTTTAGCACAGGAGATAAATGGAAGAGCAGAAGGAAACTACTGACCCCAACATTCCACTTTAATATTCTTAATGACTTTGTTGCCATTTTCAACGAGCAATCAAGGGTTATGTTAAAGAAACTCAATGCACATGCAGATGGAGTAGAATACGATATCTTTAATGATGTAACACTCTGTGCTCTGGACATTATATGTGGTAAGTTAGTTTGCTTTGTTGATGTATAATCATATTAGAATCATAATAGAAATAGAATAACAGGTCCAAAGTTTATTCCTTTCCCTTGTTTGGAATACTGTGACCATCCAGCTTGAAAGCTGTTATGTTATAAAGAACAACACAAGTTTTTATGATAGAATACATGTATATATCAAAGATAAAAGTATGTAGAGAGACTAATTAGAACTGCACTAGATGGGACCAAGCAGTAATATATACTATAGCAAGGGAGTGAACTCCTACACTCTTAAAGTATGTAATAAAGTTGATAAAATGTTCTTTAAGAATATGAGGTAGAATTTTTCATGACAATGAAGAAATTGCTTGTAATGAGAAAACTCTCCTCTTGTAAACTGTTGCAATGGCATTAAAAGAGGTATATGTTTCGGAAACGGTCAAACCATTAACACATTTAGAATAAAAGTTTCTTTTTGTCACAATGTCTTTACATTTTTAATGCTTCAAAGGCTTTTAAGTAAAGTGTTTTGTTACTGATGTGAAAGAAAAATGTAATTATGAATGTTCACTTTTCTAGAGACAGCTATGGGTAGATCAGTGAATGCACAAGAAGACAAAGACTCTGAATACGTCACTGCTGTGTACAGGTATACATTATTATCTAGTTTTCTGTGGAAGAAATCAGATTAATGTAATGCAGCTATATTCATGCTAGGTTTCAATCTATTGAGATATTGGCATTTCCATTGAAACTGTCCGAATTTTGCAAGACCAAACTTCTCATTTTCACCAAATCATAAAGGAGTTCAATATCAAATATTTATGAAAATAATAAAAAGAAGTGAGACGGAAAAGATTTTGAAAAAACAACAACATTTCATTTAAAAAAAAGAATCACCATCAAACTGCTTCATGCTGAGATTTACAATTCACCTGCCTACCATCAAATTTGAGTCATAACAATGTGACATCATAATGTGATATGATAACCTCAGCATTGACTGAATAAACCTCAAGTTCATTATGCCACGCCTCTATTAAGTTAGTTCAAGTGGTAAACACAGTATAAAAGGAACTTATTTGTGACAAGGATTTATTTCTCATGTAACTTTTCCTTCTGAAATGAATATGATTATCAATAGTTCAACTTCTGTCCTTGATAATTATAATTATGCATTTACACATAAACTCAGCATAAGGGTGAATGAAATATTTTTGTCGAAAGGAGAAATAACTCATAATGAGTAATGTCTGTTTTCATTACAATGGTTTCTTACCAAAATCAATAAGGATATGTAATTTTTCATTTATTAAGGTTTTCATCAGCTTTTTTATACCTTTTAATTCGAACTTTCACAAATTTTCAATTTGAGGAATCGGTTTCTTTCCATCAGGGCATCTGAGTACACATTCCAAAGAATGAGAACCCCGTGGTTTTGGCCAAAATTTCTTTATGATAATCTGGGTCCAGGCAAAAAGTATGACGAAACACTGGCTATTCTACACAACTTTACAGAGAAGGTTTGCTATATTATTTGTATTTATCTCTACCCATTCATCTTGTACGTTTTTGTGTTTTGATGAAATTGTTAAGAGATGACAAGAAGAATCTATGAATAAGAACACTCCCATTGTGCTACAAGCTAGATTGTGTTAGGGTAAGAGCAGCAATTGCTTCAATTATGTTAAAAAGTAAAAGGCTTGTAGAAAGTATTTGTAAGCACAAATTATCAGAGCCTGACATAGTCCAAATGATCCAGACATAGATATTTCATTCTATGTCTGAATGTATTCTATATTGAATCCCGTCAGAGTGGATTTTGATTTTTTGCGATAATCTCGTTTCTGATAAGTCTACATTTTTATTCTCATAGCTGATTGGTCCCCTTTGACCAAGAGGGGGAATGCTGATTCATTTTTATGGCATAGTGCCTCAAAGGTATTTTATTTTTTTATTTTGATAATTGGCATCAATGTTGTCTTAAGCAAAGAACATTGAACATGTGAAAAAGATATCTGCCTAAATTTGGACAATGTAACAGGATGTAGGTAATAAAAGTTACAATGTACCTCTACAATTGGTTTACAATACTTCCTAGGTAATCAGGGAGCGACGGGTAGAATTTTCCAAACTCTACGGAAAAGACACAACCATGGAAATGTTACTAGAACAAGCTGATACTGATGGAATTGGCAAGAAGAAAAGACTGGCCTTTTTGGACATGCTGCTATGTGCTACCACAGAAGGGGAGAAACTGTCTTTCCTTGATATACGTGAAGAAGTCGACACTTTTATGTTTGAGGTTGGAATCTTCCTTCATATCCATGTTTAAATTAGAAATGATTGCAGGCAAAAGTATATAAACAACAATGAAACCAAGTCATATTTGAGTATAAAAAATGTATTTTTCAATTAAATAGATAGAAATTATTGCAAAAGAAAACAACTGTTATATGAAATAGAAAAAAACTAAAAATGTATGGATAGATTAGGTACTTGCTTGACATAAATAAATTCATGTCATGATTCATTCCTTTTGGAGTACTAAATTTAATATATGAAATCAAATTCTTAAAGTTCAATTAACCTCCTCCTTAAAAAAAGTTTGAACAATTTTCATTGTATATAACACATATGTAGGAAGCTATCACATGAACAGTTGTGATAAAAGAAAAAAATGCTCAAAGTACTTTCATAAGGATGACATTTAAGTTTAAAAAGTTTATTGCTTTAAACTTGTCATCTCATTTCTTTATCAGGGCCACGATACCACAGCCATGGCATCCAACTATGCCATTCATTTTATTGCTAGTGATCCCAAGATTCAGGCAAAGGTGCATGAAGAGTTGGACTCCATATTTGGTAAGCAGAATTTACTTCCAACTTTCACCTTTGTAAAGAGTATAGGCTAGTCCCCACATGCTATATAGAATTGTAAATGAAATGGGCCTAACTTTAGGGAAATCTTAAGTATTATTCCTATTGGTAGGCCTAGTTTATTTCTGTTAATCTTTTAATGAATAATTCCTCAATTTGGCATATCTGAAGACATGAAAACCACTGTGTCACAATGATTTCTGCAAATATTCATTTTTGTCTGCAGTTGTTTTGAATTTGAGCGTTGAATAAGGCGAAATGGGTTTATCCAATCATCCATAGAGAAAGAAATGGTTATGACAAAAAGAGACAATTTCTCCCTTTGTTGCAGTTGATTAACAGGACTGCTGGTGTAGGACTGTAAAGATGAGTTGTGATGAAGTAAAGGATAAACTATTGCCCTTTTTAAATGACTTTCTCACAGAATGTTTTTTGTGGATAACAAATGTTAACAAATTGATTTTGAAACCATAAGTTTAGTCTTTTAATGACTAAGTAGAATACCGGTACTACAGTCTTACAAGCAAGTCACTGGAGTTTCCTGCTTCAATCCAGTTTCACACAAGGGCAACAGCGGTGCAGAGGTAATGATTCTCCCTCTTGTACCAAGCGACCTCGGTTCGAACCCCATAAGGCGAGGTGAAAATTGCCAGCACTAGCCCTAAAATGGGCGCAAGTACTGGTTTAGTATTCAGGAAGCAGTCATCAAAAGTGAATTTGATAGGCTTCAAGCTTCCATCATAATCAATGTAAAATGAATAAGTTTAAGCTAAGCTAAACAAAGTTATGTGAGAAAATAGAAGTGTTTTACTTTCATATTGTACAGAGTAAACTGATGGAGATGTACTTAGTACATCTGTAAAAAGTTCTTGTTCAGTACAGGCTTCTAGCCAATTCTAATATCAAAGATATTAAAAAATACTATGACAAACGAATGAGGTGCTCTCAATGAGCAATTTATTCCTTTGAAGATAATCTGTTAATTTCACCCTCTTTTTAAATCCGGTGGCTCCATTTAGTTTGAACCAGTTGTAAATTCCTAGATGGTGGGAAATAGTAAATAGTGAGACAAAGTTTCCTTTCACTCTCTTTATATTTCCTTTGAATTTTTGTTGGAAATGCATAAAGTTTAAAATATAAATACTTTCTATCAGGAGGTGAAGATCGCAATGTGACGATGGATGACCTGAAGAAAATGAAGTATCTGGAGTGTTGTATCAAGGTTTGTATGACTGTTGTGATGAAGAATTGTTGTTGTATGTTTGAGTTTATGTTGATTTCCACACTATTTCACTAATATCATGGCAGACAATGCCCATCCATGCTTCTGTTTTTTTTGTCACCAATAATACTCCGTAATTTACGAACTAGTTAAAACATATTCATTGCTCAATTATAACATAGTACATCATACAGGAGAGGATTTTACCAAAAAGATTGAATTAGACTGAAAGTTCAAAGCTTATTAAAAGTTCTTTCGAACGTGTTATAATTTGCTATAACACCAGTGTTGGTTTTTTTTTTCAAAAAGGGATGAAGCAATTTAAGAATTGGTTACTGCTTTGCCATATGTCATATGTGATCATTGGTGAGACAGGAATAAATCCATTGTTATATACATGATTGAATGTCAGAAAAGATTTGACACTTACCGATTTATGCTGGATAGATACAAATTTGACCTATAAAGACACAAACTCTTCTCTTTATTTTCAGGAGGCTCTTCGTTTATTCCCATCCGTACCTTTCTTTGCCAGGAACTTGACTGAGAGTCATACAATCGGTAAGATAGATTTCTATGAGAAATAAGTGGCTGATTTTATATAACACAATCTATAGTTTTGATCAGATGCTTTTGTTTTGTTAACAAAGGCTTGAGTTGTAGATGTTAATAAAAAACATAAATTACTGACTCATTGAATAATTATAAGAATTATTGAGACAATTGGAAAATTTACTAAATTAAATGGTTCGACAAAGTAATTGGGATTCATTCATAATCATGACTTTCAATTTCTTCTGTTTTTGACAAAAATGACAAAATTTACACCAATCACAATGGTATTTACCCAGTGTCATGTAAAAACTGTTATTTTTCATACTTCATTATTGTTTCTTATTTTGTAAATGATTTCCTTTCTGTTACTCCATCTTCTTGTGAGATGTTTTATTACTGATTTAAAATGAATGCAACATAAAACAACCATTATGATGTGTATAAATAACCCTTTATGTTTTTATATTTGGTAGAAGCCATTGTGATGGAAGGAGAAATAGCTCATGATGCATTTTCTTAATTGTACTTTCATATGTATGTGAAAACAAATTTCATATGACACAAATGGTAAAAACTGTATTTGGATCGCGATTTTATGCAATGCTAGATCTAATGAACCAGATACACTGTACTAATATTTTATTTGTAGGTGATTTCACATTTAAGAAGGGAACCACGGTTCTGATTGGTGCTGGGGCCATACATAAGGATAAGGACCTCTTCCCGGATCCTACAAAGTTTGACCCAGACAGATTTCTGCCTGAGGTCTGTGCCAAGAGACATCCATATGCGTACATTCCTTTCTCTGCCGGTCCCAGAAATTGCATCGGTAAGTTTGTCTTAGGTTCAAAAAATGAAAGAAGTTGCACATCTTGATTTAATTCTTCTTTTTAGCCACAATTTGTCATAACATTCTATTGGAAATGCATTTATGATGGAAAGGGTTCTTGTGTGTTGGTTTATTATACATGCTGATTTTCTAACAACTTTAATGTTGGCTAAAGGTTTTTAAAACATCTTATTATACAATAGGAGTAATGTTTGATTATTATCATGATAAGGTTTCTAGCCTACCTGAGCTCTGCTCAGGGTGAGCTTTTAGGATACTTGAATGTCCGTCATCTGTCGTGCCTGCGTGTGTGTGTGCGTGCGTCGTCAACAATTTCAACGTTTACACTCTAGAAGCCACATTTTTGGCCCATTCTTCCTGATACTTGCTCAGGATGTTTACCTTGATGATAGCTCGATCAAGTTCGATCATGGGTGGGGTGGGGTCAAAAAGTAGGTCACTAGGTCAAATCTTAGTAAAATCTTGTTTACACTCTAGAAGCCACATTTTCTGCCTAATCTTGAACAAACTTGCTCAGGATAATAACCTTGATGATATCTCAATAGAGTTTGATCATGGTTGGTGTGGGGTCAAAAAGTAGGTCACTAGGTCAAATCTTTGAAATATCTTTTTACACTCTAGAAGTCACATTTTCTGACCAATCTTGATAAAACTTGCTCAGACTGTTAACCTTGATGGTATCTTGATCGAGTTTGAACATGGGTAGTGTGGGGTCAAAAAGTAGGTCACTAGGTCAAATCTTTGAAAACCCTTGTTTACAGTCTAGAAGCAATGAAAGCTACATTTTCAGCCCAATTTGATCAAACTTGCTCAAAATGATCAACCTGTTATATCTCAACCAAGTCAGTTTATGAGTAACTTGGGGTCAAAAGTAGATCACTGTCAAATTTAGACAAATCTTGTCCATTACTCATGTGTAACATTGTTGTAATCAACACTTTACAAGTGTCAGGTGAGCGATCCAGGACCCTCAGGGTCCTCTTGTTTATTTGTTATTTTGAAAATACAATATCTGTACTATCAATTTGTTTCCCTAATGGATGGTTTAAAATGAGAAAATGCTAAAGGATTTCAGAGAATGAAATATATAGTCCATCTATCTACAGTTGACACTATTTCTTACTAACAAAGCTTCTTTTTTATAGTATGCAAGCCTGAAGAGTGTGTTTTTTGTTTGTTGAATTTAAAGATACTTGGTCTGTTGTTGTAATATTTCTTAAAATACTGTTTTCTTTGATCATTAAAACAATTGCAGACACAAATGAAATGAATTTCATCTTCAATGTCCTTTGTGCCACAACATTATCAATATCTTTTATTATGAACGAAGAACCCCTTCGAATAATTTCTTTTGCACATCAAATAAATACTATGGTTTTTCGTGCTTCATTTTTGTTGTCTGCTTTTGCAGTTGATTTGAGCCAGCACAAAATTAACTATAAAGAGGTAAATGATTTGGTAGGTTGTTTGTGTTAAGAATTAACTTTTATTTCCTTTCCTTCATACTTTTCAACAAAAAGCAAATGTCAAATGGCTTGTTTGTATTTTTGCTGATGTTATTTTAAGACGAAAATCTAATGAAATCATTTAGAAGAAAAGGAGAATTTTGTCCAAAACTTGGTTTTAATACATTTATGTATATTATCATTTCATTTCAGGACAAAAATTTGCCATTTTGGAAGAGAAAGTGATTGTATCCTCAGTGTTCCGCCATTTTAATGTTGAAACGACACAAACCCGGGATGAGCTACATCCCGTCGCAGAATTGATTCTTCGCCCAGATGGTGGTGTTAAGGTTAAACTCACCCCCAGACGCATGAAGTGAACTGTTGGAGATATGGTGAAGAATTTTGTTTGATTTTGTTTGCCTTCTGACAGACAGTATTAGGAACTTTTTATTTATACAAAAATGCTCATGTTTATAAGTTAGAAATTATTTTGTGGACATTTGAAGAAAATGCTGTGGCTAAAATGTAAAATTGCCCTTTTTGAACACATTTCCCTTTTTACATAGTATTTTTAGACTTGATATAGTAAAATATGCCAAATGATGCCTATACCATGTCAAATTTCTACTAGCATCTGCACCAGTGTATTGAGTTAAAAAATTCCTATCTCATATGATAAAGTTTGATTGTTTTCATGGCACACCAAGTAATACCTCATCTTTACAGAAACAACAACCTAGGACTAAATACATGACTCTTTTCTGACGTCCAATCTTTTCTAATATGACACATGTTAAAATTGATTTGATTTTGCCTTGGCAAGAGAAAGATGAATATCAAATGTTATATCATAGATTTTTTTCTAAGAAAGGGAAACATGGTTGTTTGTGCTATGTAATATCATGAATTTATTTGATTATTTTGATACTAGAACTTTGCTATAATTAAACAAAAATTGTACAAAATATTGATGTTAGTGTGTTAGCTATGGCTATATTCAAACTGAATAATGTGCTAGATCAAAATTTGTTAATGAATAAGGTTGTTTATCTTTTCCTTAAATCTATTTATTTTGATGCATCCTCAGGTAGTTGTTTCTAAAATATTATTGTGGCAAAAAAAGCATTTGGTTGCATAGAAGCAATTTTACTTTTTGCCATGTTGGTATCAAACCAGTATCACTATGGAAATGCTCCTTATTGTCTTATTTGATTAATTGTCTACTACTGTATAATGAGTCAATTGATGGTTTTTTGTTTTATCACCATTCGACATGTTTTAATAATGATGAAAAATGATCAATGAGGAGCCAGTCTAAAAGAGGATCTTAAAAATGAGTTTGTGAGAAAATCTGCCATGGTTAAAACGAAAATAATCTCATTCCTTTGTATCAGATTGTTTTATCCTAATTGAATGCTGCACCGAGTGACAATATAAAGTGTAAATATAAGACTTGGCTTTTTTAAAATCATGTATTAAGTATGGTTAATGTTTTGCGATTTTGTTGAATGTAGTTATAGAAATTTGTAAAACAATAAAGTTTTGACATTATTTTATATTATATAAAGGAAGAATATGAACCTGCCCTTGAATTAACCCTTTACCAAACGCCAAATTTTCAACTGTCCCAAATTGAAAGAATTTGCAGAAGACAATGCAAAATGTAATGAAATTGAAAAGCAATCTTCCGAAAGGGCAGAAAACATTTTAAGAAAAGGAGAAACTGCTCATTAAGAGCAATTTCTCCATTTTCCATCATTCTTTTTCAGATTTGTCAGCAACAAACTGGTGTAATATCGTTAATGTTTGGTAATGGGTTAAACCATGTGTTTAATGGTTAATTCAGACGGACTACAAACGGCCAAATTACGAGTCTAAATCACGTCTGTTCTTACGACCTCTCCCACCCCGAATATGCTTATTCCCAGTCTTGCTAATGATCGTTACCCCATTGGATTTCTTCTCATATTTATACAGCGTGCGAAACTTGTGCCAGACCATACAAAATACATAGGGTCAATGGTACTATTGACTTCACCCAAGGTCTATTCCAATAATGAGATTGGTATTATAACTGCTTAGCTAGTCACAGACATAGGGATCGCTATCTGTGGATAAATATGTTGATAACGACGCCAACTACACCCAAACGAACCAATACTGATTACCACTAGCCCACATGTAGATATATTTATGAGTGAATCCCATGTAATGATTTGCTTAGAGACGAATTCCCTCGAACTCTATATCAATTATCTCAAATTTGATTATAGAGATATTTTAGAGTGACGAAAATTTTAAGTCTTTGTAGGCTTGATTCGATGTCGTAACGTCTTATGGCAGATTTTTGGTTGGCCACCGATAATAAGGAAGACACTGTAGTAGGCCTACGTCTTTTTGTAGGCATATTCCAATCTCACATTGCGATCTCAATAACAACCGGGTCCTGAAAGTCAAATATTCATTCTGAGTCGAGGCCTTAGTCGAATATCTGACATCCCGAACTCACAACGATTGATATTGAACGGTGATTAAAATGAACGTGTGCCGTTCGGTATTTCTAAATAGTTTCTTTCTCTGAACATATCCCTCATACATGGACACAAATCATTCTACAAAGTGTATGTCCCTTATCTAGGTGCCTCGAGTTACGAACGTTGAACTTCATGGCTACTTCTTCCACGTCTTGGTCATAATTGTTTGCTAGGAGACGGTTGCCTGTGTGTTTGGGTACGAAAAGGTAATGCTACACTTGTCACTACATGGAGAGATGAGAGAGAAATTAACATTAGACCCGCACAGAATCCGTTATCTAATTCCATCACAGACTTAACCCTAATAGTGCTGGAACCGACTTCATGCTTAAGCAAGCAGGTTAGATCTAAGCCAGTCGCCAAGTAAATTGGCGACTGGCCTGTGATCTAACATGATTGCTACTCTAGGTATCAATTCCCTCAACAAAATAAAGCAGATATTCAAGGTTTTGGAAAGCAGACGTCTTTCCTCATTACATTTAAGGAGATAGTAAATGTTTTGGAAAGCAGATAACACAAAAGTCTATATTTAGAAAATTACCTTGCATTCTAAGGGTTAACCATGACATCCGCGAACTAGGTATTTCTAGATTACATGATTAAAACCGAATCAAAAGCATTTATCAACACAATTGTCCTGAGCAGCAGGATTACTAGAGGTCCTATTTTTCGTGAATCGGGACCCCCATCTATTTCTTCGCCTTCTCGATCCTTCTGCCCATTAGATAGAACATCCATTACATATCAGTATATATCGTTATTGTGACCGTTATTATGATCAGTATCGCTATCCTTGTTGTTCAAGTATCACTAAAAGATACACTTGGACGTGCGATTGTTGAAGCTTTTCGTTTAGCTGACCCTGACTTCCGAATGCCGCGTTTCTGTAAGTTCTGATGTTATCTATACGCATGATGAAGTAGATAGAGAACAATTCGGTCAGCAAGGCTTAGTTTGCCTCGTCAAGATGTAATGAGTCACATTGACATCACACAGCTAATTGTTCTTGTTAGTCAATGTATGATCTGAGATTGCACCTTCTTCCACACGTCGATACGTTTTTAAAACATGGGGGTTATTTTCAATGTGAAACATATACCAGTGTACCAGCTGTGTCTATCAGTGAAGAAATGCCTTATCCCATTACCAAAACAATAACGACAGTTGATCAGGTTGTTGTAGACGACTCTGGAAATCATTGTGGGAAAAGGAGAATCTACATTTCAATATCCAAGTTTCCGCACATC
This sequence comes from Cerastoderma edule, assembly GCA_947846245.1. Lineage (NCBI taxonomy): Eukaryota > Metazoa > Mollusca > Bivalvia > Cardiida > Cardiidae > Cerastoderma > Cerastoderma edule. The sequence goes on from OX401406.1 coordinate 40,111,919, forward strand.
TGTGACCAAGCCGCTTTAAAGCGCATGGTCGTAGATAAGCAAGCTTACTTTATCATACAGGAACATCGTTCCCTGTATTTTTGGGAGCACATATGCATCGTGTAAGTACTATAATAAGTTGATGTATTACGTTCCTATAAAAGCAATTAACTTCATAACGACGACTATAGATGGTTGCATCATGGTCACAGTGGCCAAACGCTGATAAAACTATGACAAATAACTTTAATGCAGGGTTACATTGGAATGGGCGGTACGTTTAAATAGCTTGAACAGACAGACAGGTGTGAACTTGAGTTTGTAGATTGGCAGAAGAGTTTGCCAAGCAAAGTATGAAATGAATTGTTCAACATTTGGTTAAAAAACACGTGCATCGTTTAATGTGAAACAACCCTAATTTCTTTCGTTTATAATCTCGGTGTACTCAGCACAAATATCACGGTATTATTACACATAATAAATATCGCTCTACAAATTAAAACTTGTCAGTGAATTCTAGAATTAAACTGATGTGATATTGGTAACTAAAGAGCCCTTGTCATTGGACCAGTCCAATAACAACTATGCACATTAACAGTGGTGAGGTGAAACGGACAAACCTGTTGGTTGCAGCCTGACACAGGTAACGATGTTGGAAATAATACTTCCTACCTGCTCTTGTTCCATAACCAATGCTAGGCATGATTTTAGAAAGCCGCAAATGCCATTTCATAAATTGAAGAACTAAAGGGAAATCTTTCGACAAGATAAACTTTTATTTACTCTTTATGTTTGCCTAAATCTTATATGTAATATTTATTACAGTTAATTTCCAACTTAAAGACCACCTGAGCTTTCTAACGTGATCAAAATGTCTGAATTGGAGCAGAGAGCAATAATTTTTCAGATAATTCTTCGGACAAAGTTCAAATAGGACCCGTTTTACATTTACTTTGTATCAACAGCCTTGTTGTTTGTAATCATTTGATATGTCTCCATGTTGAAATACTCGTGCACTGAACGACTGAACGGTAGGGGCTCTGCATTTGAAGCCTGACAAAATATGTCTTTATTGGTTATAAACATCATGCGGTAGGCCTATCACACAATATTCTTCCCGGACCAATTTACGTCGTAGCGAAACAAAAACAATTGAATTCATTTGAAACATGTTATGATTTGACGTTGTTTTTATAACTGATTTCTTATAATATCGCGTTTAGCAATTTACCTTTCAAATCATATCACACCGATTTGCGTATTCCGTGAAAGTATATTTACCTAGCCTGTTTATCAACGGATACTGAAATAGGACACATTCTCTGACAAGTTGACTCTGTCTGCAAACAGCCTTACCGTGGAGACATTTTTGTAGAGCATGTGGTATCTATGTTCTATTATACGTCGGCAATACGCTGGAAAGAGTTGACTATAGGGGTCGGGTGATGCATCTCGCTATAACACATGCGAAGCGGACGAGAATCGTGCATGGTGTTTAGACGTGAACTATTTACCAAGCTGACACAATACTAACACATACATACTGTATATAAATACGGTTACCAGGAACTGGAACACTGAACGTTGATGACAAAGATATCCGGTATTCAACTTGGATAGACACGCATATCAAGATGGCGTTTGGAGATTTCGAATGGAGTAAAATCTTTAAAACTGTTTGTTTGGTGGGAGTTTGGGGATGTTTGGTGAGTACACCGAATTGCTAATCCTCGTTTGCTTATTATACCCGATTCAATGCACATGTTATACTGTACTACAACTATTGTGATAAAGAGAGAAATGACTCCTTACAATATATTTGTTTTTATTTGCCTTATTTTTTCTGTTTGTTACTTAAAGGATTTAACGGCATCAACTCGGCTTATTTCTCATTATTGCGCAATTCGATCATTTGCATTAATCATTCGGATGGCTTATGAATAATTGGCTGCAAACTACATTTGATGTAAGCTCTAGAGTAGTAGTATTCATCTTTGTTTTAATGCTTTTTAAGTTCACGTATCATTTATGCAGGTTTTCTCGATATCCTTGTCACGTATTCCTCTAAACTGATAAAAAGAAAAAAAACATCTTGCAGCATTTACTTTCAAAGTGGTCCTAATAAAAAGCACCAAAGGGCGACACTCATTTAATACCAATTTTTCGTTTCTTATTTATAGTGCCCAGGTGGCATTATTGAGTTTTGTTACAATATATTTCCTAAGTGAATAGTTTGGTAGGTGTTACAATCCCTTTTTCAATTGCACAGGGTCTTTTCCTGGAGATCACGGGCCCCACGCTCATTGACCTGAAGATTCGGACCAACTCGGATTATGAATCGGTGGCCACGGCTGTTTCCGGTCGTAGCGCCGGTTTCTTCATCGGGGCGGCGTTTGGTGGTGTGTTGGTCGATAAACTGGGAGCGTACTGTGACCTGATTGTTGCCCTCAGCCTTGATGGTGGCGCTATTGCAACACTGGGCGTGCCCTGGCTCAGTAATACCACGCCCATATACATCATGACTCTGCTACAGGGGACGTTCGAAGGACTTATTAACGTCGGTATGTATTGGTTTGTGCTAGGAATGGCCTTATTAACATCTCTATGTGCAAATATTGGTGATAGGGAAGGCTATATATATATATGTAGTCTTACCTTGCACTACGTCGAACTTCATTAACACTTTACCAAACGCCAGATTTTCGACTGTCCCGATTTGAAAGAGTTTGCAGACGACATTTCAAAATGTGATGAAATTGAAAAAATCTTAGATAGGACAGAAAACATTGTGGGAAAAGAAGAAATTTATCGTTAAGAGCAATTTGTCCTTTTCCCACAACGTTTCCTGATTCATCTGCAACAAGATGGTCAAATGTCGTTATTGTTTGGTAATGGCTTATTGGTTCGCTCGTTGATCTAGCTGTTATGCTTAACCAATGTGAAATTATTTATTTATTTCTCATGCATACAAAGATCATCGATAGATGCCTTGGTCGCTGTGGCATCAATGGAATACTGCTAGATAGAATATTGAATTAATCTCAAATGTACCAATCAATGTCTTTTTCTCTTTTCTTGTTGAATTTCTATAAAAGAAGGAAATACCTTTATTGAATCCAAAGACCAATGTAATACCTTTTTTGAATCCAAAGACCAATGAAATAAGCGATTTTTGCAAGCAATACGTTTGAAAACACAGTTAGAACCAATCTCTCCTGTTGTTTCGATATCTGCAACTATGATGCCTGAATTACACTGGCCGATTTCGATCGTCACTCTACATTAGATTTCGTTTCATTTGTACTTATTCTATTTTCAGCCGGACAGAAGTTGATCATCAACATGTGGAAGGAGAAGTCAGCATCACCCCTACAGATTTTGCATGGAGGATTTGGTATCGGATCATTCCTTATTCCAATCATAGCCAACCCCTTCTTGGCGGTGCCAGCACCGGAAATAGAACATAATGTTACAGCGACAGTACAAACCGTAGCCATGAACTATACGACAGTCCAACCGGATACGGAAGTTAAATATTTGAAAGAATCGCGCATCGAATACGCATATATGGTCTCCGCTTCGATCACTGCACTTGTGTCCGTGATATTTTACATATACCACATAAGCGGTATAAAAGAGAGAAAGCAAAGAAAAGAGAACAATGAAGAGGAAAAGGGTGAAGAAGATCAATCAAACAAAAAGCTGAGTTTTCGGGAAATGTTTAATCCCGCTACCTGCGCTGGTGGTCGCTTCTTTTATGGACTGGTCCTTTTCGTCTTGATTTGTCTTTACTTTATACAATGTGCGGGTGGTGAAAGGGTAGCCGGGAAGTTTATTCGAGCTTATTCTATAGATCATTTCGGTTTCTCGACAGACAGGGGTTCGTTTATCAACACAATATACTGGCTCTGCTTCTCCGCGGGACGGGTTTCCGGTTTTGTTGTGGCACGCCTGGTTCCCATTAGATTGCTCATCCTCCTGGAAACATTCGGCTGTCTCACAACGTCCATCCTGATGGTCATATTTGCCGGGTCAAACGAGACCGCTCTCTGGGTGCTGATTGGGTTCTTGGGCTTCTTCACGGCCCCGATGTTTCCGGTCGGGATCGCCTGGGGTAATTATCATATGGAAATTACGGGGGTAGGTATCACGATATTTATGATGGGCAGTTCAATCGGTGGGATTATATACATGAAGCTGATAGGTTATCTGTATGACACGTATGGTCCACTCTCCTTTCTCTACACGCTGCTCGGGTTTGGCATTCTAGCATTCGGACTGGCTGTAATCATGACTCTAGTGGGTTCTATACACGGCAGTCGATTCCAGACTGAGGACACGGAAGTTGTCAACGATCAGCATGATGAACAATATAAGATGAAGGTTGTCAGCGATGACCAGTGTGATGAGCAGTACAAGATGAAGGAACAAGAGAAGGCGGAGTAGAATAGACTTAGTGAACATTGTCACTTGAAAATAATTTTTAGTAGTGCATGGACAAGCGCGGCCATATAACATTCCTACATAAGTTCATAAAATACTATATATTTTTATTTTGTTAGATGTGAATTTTGGATTTGTATATATGTATTTTGATAATTATTTAGACACATTTCTTTTAAATGATAATAAAGATATTGTGAGTGTAAATGTTTTCTACGCTTGTTTGATTAAATCCCTATTTCCGTAGATGATCATTTCAATGTTTTTCCTGTTTGTGACTCAGGAAAAATTAAAGATAGTACGTGTGTATTAACTTGACACATTTTCGGACGAATAATCCCTAACGAAAAATATGGATATGTTCGAAACTCATTCGAAAACCTTTACAAATTGCGTCGAGGTCAAATACGTCCAACATGCCGCAAACCATTAGAATAGAAACACATTTACTTTCTTATTTGAGATTGATACCATTCTTGATACGAAATGTTTTATTTTGGTTTCGGAATGAAAAGGCAAGTCGTCTTATTAAAAAGGGTCATCTACAGGCACTTTCTACCAAACGGAACATTTTCGATGGAAACAAATCGAGAGTTTGTCGACGAACATCAAAGAAACTTATGTTTGAAACGAATTCATGTTACAGTACGGGAGTTATTGTGGGAAAAGGAATTGTTGCTAGTATGACCTATTTTTATCATTTTCTGCAAATGTTTCAAAGCCTTTCAAAGACGACAATTAAAAAGAACTATAACTAAATTCTTTGTGTAATTGAGATAAATGTTATATTGCTTGTTATGGGAGTATGATTTTCATTTTTTGTGTGGATGCTTCTAAAGTCTTCTGCTGCAGGTACATCAAAGTGAGTCGGTATACTTTAACCCTAAGAATGCTGAGTAATTTTCTAAAAATAAATTCTTTTCTTAATCCTTTTAACCCTTACAACACAATAACGACATTTGACCAGTCTATTGCAGACGACTCTGGAAAACATTGTGGGAAAAGGAGAAATTGCTCGTTAAGAGCAATTTCTCCATTACCCACATTGTTTTCTGCGCTTTTGTTCACTTTCATCAATTTTAAAAAATGTCCTCTGCAAACTCTTTCGATTAATGACAATAAAAAATTTGGCGTTTGGTAAAGGGTTAAGGGTGTACTGACCTTAATCGTCTTCCCGAAACGAGTCTAATGAGTGCACTCGATATCTATAAAAAAGGGGTTTTACAGACTACAGGAAAAGAGGCCCTGATTCGAATCATTATCTAGACCCCGGCCATAAATGCAAAACCTCCAAGTACAAGATGGTGAGAGAAAAGCACCATACCCATGTACACAAGGCAATGGGCGAGAATTGAATGAGTGACTCACAGACTCTGACCACTATCAATCAACATCCTCGTGTCGCGATCTGTATATTTACTGTATCGTGCTCGCATAATTTATGTTTTAGTGATGGTATCACGACTTAAAGGCTATCCAGAGTCAAGTTCAGGCAACACTAGTTGTACTTGGCTTGAGTCTAGACATCGCATCAATTTGATTTCTTGTGAGTTTTCGTTGGTAAATCACTTCCTCTCCTTGGTCTAGTATTGTTGAATCCCTGGAAAGTCGCAATACAACTGAAATTTGTTGACGATATGCTAAATCCAATAAATCAACAACAACAAACAAACGATGCGACATTTGCCATTAGCCAGTAATATAAGAATGGGAACAGAAGTTCATGACCCAGGTTGGTCTGAAAGCTTTTAGATGCGAATCAGTATCATCTCTACAGAGCAATTTCGTTTGCTTTATCTTATCCCCTTATCCCTTATAGTGCTGGAACTGACTGCATTCTAATGCAAATAGGTTATATCCAGGCCAGCCGCCAAGCAAATTGGCGGCTGGCCTGTGATCTAACATGTTTGATACCCTGAGTATCTTGCCTCACCAAAACTAAGCAGATATCCAAGGTTTTAGGAAGCAGACGACACAACAATCAATTTTTAGAAGATTACTCACCATTCTAAGGGTTTAAGTATACCGAATCACGTTGATGTTCCTGCAGCAGAAGACTTTAGAAGCATCCACAGCAAAGTGAGGATCATTTTCCCATAACGTCGTTATTGTTCCCTTTAATTGCCGTTTTCTAATGACTTCAATTCAAGTTAGATGAAGTTTCAATCCCCGGATTTGGGATTGGACCACACTGTTTTTCTTTATTAGATTCTGTAATTGAGATATGGGACCGCAACAGACTTTATTGAGTCTTTATATCCAAAATGGTCATTTGGCTTGGGACAACAAAATGTCGAGTATCGATGAAGCTAAAAGGTAAAGTCATTTCCCGATAGTCTATTCCTCTCTAAACAAGGAGAAAGAAGCCAATTGCCAACTTTGAGTCACTGGTCAAGGTCAATTAATGTTAAGTTATCGTAAATTAGTACCAGGAGTAAGGGAATGCATTGAATACTGTTGAAAACGGCATTAACTTCGAACGGTATTTCAAATTTACATGGCAAATTCCTCTTCGGTGTGTGTTTTATAAGAAATCTTTAGATGATAATTGTAATGAATACCATCCATATATAGCATGACAGGGTTAACCCTTTACCAAACGCCAATTTTTCGACTGCCCAAAATCAAAAGAGTTTGCAGACGACATTTCAAAATGTGATGAAATTGAAAAACAATCTACTGCTGGGGAACATCGTGCGAATAGGAGAAATTGATAGTTAAGAGCAATTCATCCTTTTCCCACAACGTTTTCCAGAGTCGTCTGCAACAAATGTGTAAAATGTCGTTATATTTTGGTAATGGGTTAAGACTAGATACATGTAAGATAAATAAACCAAATAAATGCGTCGCCTATCTGGATCTCCGATACACAAATAGTGACCGTGTTATACAACCAGGTAGAAATTGTAAACCAAGCATTCAATTGTTTATAATTAGCAAGGGCATCTCTTATCAAGAATCTAGTCTACATTAGGCTCTACTTTTGTAAGCATTAGTAAGCAAATACTAGTATTACTAGGTGTAATAGACATTAGATTATGTTCAAAGAGAAGGATTTAAAAGGCAGTGCGCTTTGTATGTCCCACTTGAAAATGCTGACATCAGATGTACGACATTTTACCACTTTGTTGCAGACTATTATGGAAAACATTGTTGGAAAAGGAGAAATTGCTGGTAACGAGCATTTTTTCCTTTTCCCACAATGTTTTCTGTCCTATCAGAAGATTATTTTGCGAAATATCACATTTTGCAATGTCGTCTGCAAACTCCTTAAATTTAAGACAGTCGAAAATTTGGCGTTTGGTGAAGGGTTAATGGCGATATAGAGGACCCGGATCTAAGCAGTTATAGCGCCTCATGTCCAGCAACTCTCGTCCGAGACCAAACGTATTGTCTCGGTTAAGTCAAAGTAGCTTTTCTTAATTCTAGAATGATAACACGACACATACTACCTCCTTATTGGCCCCCTGTGGGATTTCCGGTAGGTAGATATTTTGCAAAAGCAAGTGACGGTTATCAAGAACATGAAGAATAACATGTTATTGGTGTTATTGGTGTATCGGGGTAAGGTAAATTCGTGATAACAAGAACAAATGTTCAGGGTGTTTTCTCTTTTTTCAACAGTGTTTCTTTTAACCACCTTCGTTGTGCTAAAAGACTGTTCGTGTATATGAACTTTAACACCGATATAGATATAGTATTACATATATATGGAACCAGTGTAGGTCTACACATGTTTGCACCACTTTCGGCCGTTTGGTATAGGTCCTAAATCAAAGTAATCAAATCACATATTAATCAAGACTGGACCTTTTCTAGAGCAATCTTAGGTACTTTCTGCCTTGCCACGTAAACGGTTTTGCTTGCTGAAAAGGGTTATATATACTGGGAAAAAGCAGTATCGCCAATGTTAGTATTTGCCTTCCGCTTAGCCACATTTGCAGTATTTACTAGACGACATTTGAGTATTGCAATAAACTAATTCAAAAATGTTGAGATACAAAACGACTTTTTATAAATCTATAGCAAGACTTTGTGTAATAACGATTAATTACCCGTTGTTTATTCGAATTTGCAAATCTGGCATAATTCACCATGATAACAATCTCTTTGGAAAATACTTATCAATGTAGTGTAAAAATAAAACAATGATTGAACTATCAATTCATTCAAAATTAACAAGTAAACATTACATTTTACTGAATACAATTCCGGATGATTTCCATACAATTACATACATATTAAGTTATTATGAGAGATAAAGAAACACATTGATCTTGTACAATAGTGTTCACGGTGAAAGGTTAAAAACCCAGTGGTCAACTAAACGCCGAAAGAAAACTCGAAAATCTTATTACAAATGCAAAAACGTATAATCTTTAATAGGAAATTAATTCAATTTAATGTTAAATCAAATTCGGTCATTAGTACAAACGCATGCTATTGCTACACATAGCTATCGTTTGTCCACATTTATCTATAGTTCATCTGGTTTAGTCAAGTTATACGTATAAATTCTGAGTCATCACTTATTTAACTGCCACTGTAGTTTCCTTTTCCTTTTCTACATCGAAGCGGCTACCATGCCTATAACCCATTATATTCAAAATCACTGCCAAAACGAAGGCTATCACTGCGTATGCTTGTATTTGATACAAGAACGTCCTCGGACCGATGTGTTCATAGATGTACCCTATAATACGGAGATGACATATACCGCCCAGTGACCCACCTAGGAGTATCAGACCCATGGCCACACCGGTAAGCTCAACATGAAAATCAGACCAGCCAATGCCTGATGGCCAAAGGGGTGCCAAGAAAAACCCCAAAGGCTGCAAGAGGATCCAGTAGGCAAGAGGGTGGCTCGTGGCGAATACATTCATTAATACGGCAATGATGGTGATAGCTGTTGTTTCAATCATAATGATCTTTCTGATGGAAATAAACTTGGCGAGTCCAAAGAAGCATAGACGACCGAGTGTAAAGCTGACCCAAAAGGCGGTGTTAATGTAGGAGGCATCGTCGTTAGAAAAGTCGAGCTGGTCTACTGCATACGTTCTCAAGAAGCCGGCTATCACCCGCTCACCTCCCCCGACATTGGCGAAGTACAGGACGATGAAAAAGAAAATTCGGATTCCATAATAAAAGTGACCACCTGTGCACGAAGCGGGATTAATCATGTCTTTAAACGAGCGAGGCTTACCGTGCTGGGCTTGTTTTACTTTCGTTTCTGATTTGGAGTCACCATCTGCTGTCGTGGTGCTGGAGGATAACTCGATGTTGTTCTTGTGTGAAAACCGGTTCTCGTGTATCTGGTAGAATATAAATGGAACAGACATCAGGGCCACTAGACCTGCTGAAATAGCGTACGGAAACTCTATCCTCGACTCTTTCAAATAATCACTAGAACTATTGGCCGTAATGGCAGTCACGTCGTTTACCTGGGTTGTAACATTGAAGAAAGAACTGTTAGTAGTGGTGGAGGACTCCTCGTCACGCTTTACGGCTAGAAACGGGTTGGTGTAGAGAGGAATGATGAAGGATCCTATCCCATAACCCATGTGTAAAAGATGGAGTGGTCCAGCTGATTTCTCAAGCCACATATTCAGAATAATTCTTTGACCAGCTGAAAAAAAGATAAAGAAATTGCAACTTGCTGTATGTTGTTTCAAAAACACCAACCGTCTCCGGTGGAATTATCCTTTTTCATTATCTTCTTTGCAGTCCACAGGCAAGTCCATCAGTTTCGTAGTTTGTATAAAGGCACCGTAACGGATTGAGCAGAGCAAACAAGATGTATCGTTCGTTATCAAACAGAGAAGGAATAGCAGTCGTTTAAGCTAAAATACCCATAATCCGCCATTTTGAATCGAATAGTTCCGGACCCCGACCGAGGTTAACCGAGAACTACCGAAGCATTCCGACAGAATGCATTTCAAAAAGTCCGATTATGTGTATTCTACCTTAAAAAGCCAAACGCCATCAAGGCAGTTTTTGAAACACTTTGTATGACAAAAAAAATCAATGTAATAACATGTAGAGAATGTATCTTACCTACATTGATGATAGACTCCACTAAACCTCCAACAAAGCATAAGAACCAGACTAGGTTTACATTCGGGCTCCAAGGTATAGCAACGGTAACCACGGCGGCAATCTCGAGACACAATGCGATCATCACGTGACAATATTTCCCGAGTTTGTCTACTAGGACGCCACCTATGACGCATCCGGGAAACAGTCCAACAGCACGACCGGAAACTGCGCCGGCAACGTTTTCATAGTTGGTGTTGAGTTTGATCTTCAGATCGATCAGAGTTGGGCCAAATATCTCCAAGTATAGACCCTGTAATAAATGTGTAGATGATACAATTCATCCATTACCAAACGATAACGACCTTTGCAGACGACTCTTGAAAACATGGTGGGAAAAGGAGAAATTGCTCATAACGAGCAATTTCTCCTTTTCCCACAGTTTTCCGCCCATCAGAAGATTAATTTTCAATTTCATCACATTTTGAAATATTGTCTGCAAACTCTTTCAATTTTTGACGGTCGAAAATCTGGCATTTGGTTAAAGGTTATAACATCAATATGTTCGCCATGCTAATTAGATATGGAACCATGTTGAAATGAGCAAGGATTGATGTAAAAGACCAAGGTTATTTATGTCATCCCTTCTTGGCACTACGGGATCTAAGAATGTTCGCCGCGTGTGTATAATGTTGTAGGTTCAATACCCATGGCAGACCATAACACCGACCCCTCCTCCCCAAAAAAATGGCATTCTGGGTAATGGGTAATGGTGGATATGGACAGTATTTGTTTTGGCTAAGGGAACTCCCAGATATACAAAAAGAAGTTGATAATGTGTTGATAAAAAAAGCTAAGCAATTCACTGATTCTTGTCCTTCTATATTATCTAAAAGTTTCAAAGAGTGTTTGCATTTACCATCTGCAGACGATTTTGTTTTACATGAAGCAGGCGACTTTAAAAAACGCTTTGTAAACATGTGAAAACCTTTCAAATGTGTTATTGTGATGTGTGAATAGATTGAAAAAGCATTGTGGAAAAAGGAGAAGTTGCTTGTGACAAGCAATTTCTCCTTTTGCCATAATGCTTTTTGAGTCGTCTGCTGCAAGACGCAAAAATGAGGTTAAGGTGGTAATGTGTTAATTGTCTTTGGATTTATTATGCGATGCATGCCTTATTTCTATAATAAATTAGTTGACTACTTTATTATACATGTTTACAATAATAGTTTTACTCACCAGTGCCAGCCATGTTGCCACAAGAAATCCTGTTTCGACGATTTTTTGCGCTAAAGACCTTTGTCTTATTTGAAGATGGCCGTTGTCATTTCCAACTTCTTTAGTCTGACTTTGGTCCACGCCTGTCATTGTCTGGTTCTATAATCAACCTAAAATATAGCAAGGTAGCTAAGACTTAATTAACATAAACTTCATAATACCTCATTCGCACGCTTATACACTGCAGAAAACTTCAGAAACAACTTTGATAAAAGGACAGAGTCTTCGTAATAAACACTTCATTCTTTTGTCGCAATGGTATCTAACCTATGTCATAACGAACTTTTATAGTCTGGTATCGCTTTCAATTTGGACAAGCTACACATTTCCTAATTAGGAAAAAGAATAAATCGTGTTCGTTTATAAAGCGTCATAGGTCTAAACGCCTTACCTTGACATGCGTTATCAATCATAAATAATTTCAGCTTTAAGCTGCACATTTGTTTAAATGCATCACATTCGTTCTATGCATAGACATTGACATTAAAGTCAAAAGTAAATTCATTTGCAAAATCCTATCAGTAAATTACAAGGTTAGAAATATCAATAAGCCGTAATGCCTTTTAACTATCAAACAAATGTATTCTTTTTTTAATATATTATTTACCTCGACACAGAAATATTTTATGTAACTTTAACATCCCTTTCCAGTGGAGTCCGTGAATAGATGTCATCTATCCCTGCATTTCTCGCACCTAGAAGTCCTTAAATACTCGCACCTTATTGCATTCTTCGTTGTTTTGTTTTTTTGCCGAGTCCGACTAACTGACCTTCCCTTGGCAGCACTGTTATGCCACCCTCGATAGGTGATACCAGACGAATACCTAGGCTACCAGAGACAGCATTTGTTTCGTCAGGTCGCCGTCCGATAACCATGAACATGACATTCTCTTGTAATGCAGCATACAGCCACTACTGATTAACCCTTAGAATGCTGGGTAATTTTCTTAAAATGAATTTTGGTGTCATCTGTTTTCCAATACCTTAAATATCTGCTTAATTTTGTATATGAAAATTACTCAATGTAACAAACAGGTTAGATCACAGGCCAGCCGCCAATTTACTTGGCGGCTGGCCTGGATCTAACCTGTTTGCATAAGCATGAAGTCGGTTCCCGCACTATAAGGGTTATATCAACCACATTTAAGATTGCACAAACGTATTTACGGTAACCAGTAAAGGTACGGTTTAAAACAGAATATAAGTCAGTCATTCAGCCCCATCAGGATAAGTTTGGCTGATTTTAGTGAGAAAAAAATGTAATCAGAGTATTGTGTGATTCGTATTGGAGTGGTTTTTAGAGACACCTAGGGTACGACAGTGTCGTCTACATGGTTCATTTAAGGATACACCCATATGCCTTCCAATTTGTGGGAAATAAATGAAAGGGTCTAAAAGAAAGAAAAATCAGTTGCATTGCAAAACATGTTTATTTTGATATATGGCCGACAGTTTCAGGTTAATGTTTAACTGAATTCGTGAACTTTTTATATGTGTTAATCTGTCACCTTTTGGAGGTTGTTGTCACTTTGTAACTGATTCAAATGAAAAGCAACAACAGACAACAAGTGCAAAAAATAAATGTTCCTTATATATTGCTAATTGAGGATATGTGTTAAATGAAGGCAAGACAATTCTTAAAGGTTCAACTCGCGCGCTCTAAACCGGCTTTAAGAGAGGGAAATAGTTATGGCGTTGTGCTATTTTCGCCATTACCTCTCATCACCTCCCCAAATACACCATGGTTTTACATTAATTAAGTGCAAAAAGGACATGCAAAGCTATTCGGAATTTTCTCAAATTGGATAAATCCTCTGAAAGGTAATAATTCATTAATGTGAGAAAACACTAGGCTGCATGAGCATGATAAATTCCTATTCAACCCACAATTATATTGAAATAGATACTAAACACATATGCTGAAATAATTTTGAAATTGTATAATTATACAGCGTTTTGTCGTTGTGATATGCACATGACGTGACCACGTGCAAATGAGGGAATTACGTCTCAGTGTAATACTTGGTGTGATCAGCTGTCTGCATTTATCTTAACTATTTACCAAACAAATCTGACATGTTACTGATCAATATATTATTGAGTCGCCTTTAAGCTGAGTATTTGAGAATCCTTTATCCAAATACGTAATGAGAATGTAGACGTAGATCTAAAAAATATATTTACGAAATAGACTAGATCTAGGCCTACACTTGCATTCAATTATTTTCATTTATGCACATCATATGACTTGCTCCTACATCTAAAGAGTTATTGTGGTGCTTTGCTCGTGAAGACCTACTAATTGTTTACGTTAGTTTTACAAATATTAAGTTGCGAATGTGAACGATGATTTATAATAGATCTAGTACCTCCTATACCTGTATTACTTTTGGAGAAAACAATACTTAAGATGCGTTTCATAATCATGGTTGATTGTCTCAAAGAACTAACCGCTTTGGACTGGTGTTTCAGCATACTGCGTTATGGTAAAAGAATATTTGACTTTAAAATTGAGCTATTTTATCTTCGTTCACGTGGTTCCAAACATTTCAGACAGGTTAAGTTCATACCGGAAATGACGTCACATAATGCACGAACATTTGTCGCGCATTATTGTTAATGATCTATCTGCCCTTATCCATACTGGAAATATTCAAGCTCAGAATTCCGCTCCTTTCTTTTCCACATACACGCACGAGAATTGAAAAGGAACATGACTTTTGATAGATCTAATGATTTTCGCAGAAAACGACGACAATGTGCCTTATGTTTTGTATTATGGCCAGAGGGTAAGTCCCTGGGGTTCCTGCCTAACTCTTGCTTATATTGTGAATATTAGTTATATTGAGATAAGTTCCCGTCTACTTGTGACAAATGTCTTTTCAAGTATCAAGTTGCAGTAGCCTTTAGACAAGAGTATTTAGTGGGACGTGTTTAGAGCCTACTAGATAAATTATGGATTAGGTAGCGAAATAATGATTGTACGATTCCGTTATTATAGAATAACAACAAACATGGCCGAAAAGAAGGCGGAAGAGACGAAGATAGCTGACCAAAATGAGCCCCAAACAGGTAAACAAGCATAATAATATGTTGTAGTCACTTTGACAAAAATTTAAAAACATCCCGTATGGAAACCGCTCGGTGTCAACGTTGATTTGATCGTATATAGCTATACAATGACCATTTGTTTAAGTAGGTTACGCGATGTTTTGACATAATCAAAGTGCCATGAGTACTAGTGATTTAAGCCAAGCTTGTAAACATTGAGGGTGATGAAAAAGATTTGATCTCATCTGCTCTTGTTGTATTACTCCTATTAACTTAATGTTAAAGGTCTCTTACCTTTACATGGCGATGTGTTGTTATTTGACAACTTTGACTTTTCAAAACAAATCTAATGAGTTGTCAAAATTGAAACACTGTAGAAAACAACCAAAACATGCAATATTTCCTTTTTTGATGAAGGGTAGAAACCATCGTAGCAATATGAGAAATAGCTTGTCCATAATTTTCTCAAAGAACTTTTTATCAATTGTGTCATAGTAGTCCAATAGAGGATTAAACCGGAGTTGGTCTGTCATTAGTTCCCTATGTTAACCATAACACAACCACTTATAAAGAATCACATTGAGACAGGAGACTAGAAACCATAGTGGCTTGAGAAAAACATTGCTCATTGTTAATAATTCCTCCTTTTGTCATGGTTTCTAAGCAACATCAGAAAAAATATATTTTTTATTATCTGAATATTACTTTGCTTTCAACTGGGACATACCTCAATTAAAGAGTTAATCATGTATGATTTATATCATAGCTAACACTGTGAAGGAGCCACCACCTCTAGATGTTGTTGAGTTGTGTCGAGAAACATTCCAGAAGACATCAGAATATTTGAAAGGGGAACTAGAAGGTGGGTAGAGTAAGACCCTGTTTGTGCAAGTAACGTCATTCCCTCATAGGAGACTTTGTAATGGGTCCAAAAAAATAAAAATAGTGATGAATCTTACTAGAAGCCAACAATTAATTTTTTGTTTTAATGTTTTGTAGAATGCCACTTTAACAAAACTGAGAAAACACTTATTAAAATAAATATATCCCACATCACAATCATGATTTTAAGTGTTTTCTATGTCAAATATATAGTTTAAATGGACAGAAACTTTAAGTGCTTGGAGAACTCAACAATAAAAACTTTATAAGTCTAGATTGTTATTTATTGAAAATCTAACCTTTGACATAAAGAGAAATTTTGAATGTTCATTTTGTAGGGTCTTTGAGCTTGGAATTGTACTTATGGTTTGAAAGGTCATTAATGGAATTGTTTTCACATGTATACACTATGTTCTTTGTGTAGGTACTGTCGAAGACTACAAACTCCTGGAAACCATGAACAAGGTGACGATTTCTAAATATGCAGACATGAAGAACATTGCTTTGGTTGTCAGCACTGCTTTAGAACAACTTAATGAAAAATGTAAGTGGGTTCTCTTGGATTTGTCTAGGTCATCATTGAAGATGCATAGGGGTAGGTATTAATACTTCAAGGAGTTAGAGGTACAATTGTTTTTCAAGAGTTTTCCAATTTGAGTTATCTGCAAATGTTTATACTGTATTAGTAGAGAGCAATTAAGAATTGGAGGAGTTTTGATATTTGAAATGATCTCAAATAATTTTGCTTAACAGCAGAGTTCCTCATTAGTATTATTATCATCTCCTTATGCAATAATGGATTCATTTTATTATTTCCTTTATCTTTCTTCTGCAGCATCATTTAGTAACATAACAAATATAATTGCATGATACAAAGTTTGAACAAATTACAGTATTTATAAGATTGAGCATGGATGTTTTTATATTGGTATAAAATTGCTACCAACATCTGGATATGCATCAATAATTTAACCAGCTACAATCTTTTGTATGCCTAAAGCTTGTGTAAGATTTTGAATGATAAATTGAATGAAACTTTGTAATGTTAACTTTCAGATAAAAATCTCCAGCCCTTCTTGGAGCAAATAGACCAGATAGAGGATAGTGTGTCTTCATTAGAGCAGGCAGCGTATAGACTGGATGCATATTCAAAACGTCTAGGTATAACTCATCTATAAAATCTTCTCTTTTTTAAACCCTGCCCTGAAATGGGACTTTAGACATGTCTAAAGGAAAAGCAACATCAGGAAACAATGTTTAAGAAGAAAATATTAGCAGTATTTTCTTTGTAATATTATAAGCCCATTTTTTTCTTTTGTCAGTCACAGTGATTTACACTTTGCTGCATGTGTGTCAAGTAAGTATAAAGACCTAATACCTGATGTTGGTTCATGGAGACATGTAGAAAATTAGTTTAACTGGCAGCTATTGAAATAATTTGTAAACCTAGGTATGACATACAAAGCCTCTTAACATGTGTTAACTAAAATCATTATAATTATGTAAAGAGTACCTCTCTTCCTAACAACAATGTGTGCCTTTTATCATTCCATAAAGAAAGTGTGCAGATGATAGTTGGAAACCATATTAATCATGTGGCAAAGAAAAATATTGGAAAAGGAAAATATGCGTGTTTGAGAGGTAGACCCATACTATCAAGGAAGCAATTAGTTTAGTTTAAACTTTAAAATCTTACATTGACTATGAATCAAGTTGCTTCAACTTTTTTCCTTTTTCGGATACATTACCACTACATATGCCACATGTGGATCTATGAGAACAGGATAGCTAGTTCTGCTACTCTTTTTTTTTGTTGTGAAGCTGAACCAAATTTCATACAAGGTCAAAATTATAGTGAAAGAAATATTTACCATGATACATACAAAGAGAGGGAAAGGCAAACCGTTTTCTTTTTTACTTTGCAGAGGCCAAATTCAAATCATTGGAGAAAAGATGATGAAGAGAAGCATGGAGAATTTCTGTATTAAACCAGGCTCTTTGTCCTTTGATGGAGGCTTAATCAATTCTGCACAAGATGAACTTTAAAGCTTTGTTAAAGACAAATTGTTATTGATCATGAATTTCTACGCTTTTTGCAATGATTTGATTTGCTAATGGTAATATTTCATTCTTATCACCTACCATTTAACATATTAAAGTCATCTTGCAGGTATGTTTAGAGTGTCAATGAGTTAGAAGTGTATGGATTTCCTTGCAGATTGGTTCAGGCTTTGATTTATTGAGATGATATATCTTGACCTTTTAAGCTGATGCATTCCTTGTTTAGAGATATCTGTTGCAAACAATCATTGAAATTAGATATTAAAGTCATAAAGTAAAACAGGGGAAATGATTTTTCAATTTAATAACATAAGAATAACCTTTTGTCACACTGTATTCCAATACAAAGATAATTGAAAATGTTAATTGTGTTTGAGATTATGAAAGTCAGTTTCTTTTAAGCTTTTAAACTTAATGTAGCATTGTATAATTAAAATTTATGCAAGTCCTTTTAAGCTTTATCAACATCACATAAATGAGTTGAAAACTTACCTAACTGTGCCATAAAAGTATTCTCACCCATTGGAACTAAAGAATTTGTGACTGATACTAGTTAGAACTCACAGTAGATAATACTTACAAGAAGATATCTTTCATGTTAAAATTAACAACTGATGAATTGGGAAATGACTCCTCTTCAGAATTGTTTTCGATACAATCCGCAGCTGCATTAAGGAAATGTCTTAAAGAATTATCTCTAAAATTTAAATGTCAGCTCCTTTCCATTATGAAATATTCTAAAAAACAATAATCTTAACCTTTAGAATGCTGGGTATTTTTCTGAAAAAGATTAATGTGCCGTTGGTTTTCCAAAACCTTAAATATCTGCTTAAATGTGTTGTGGAGAGATACTCAGAGTAGCAAACAGGTTAGATCACAAGCCAGCCGCCAATGTACTTGGGGGCTGGCCTAGATCTAACCTGTTTGCATTAGCATGAAGTTGGTTCCAGCACCATAAGGGTTTAGAGCATTTTTATAATCCACAATTATTTGAGACAGCTTCTTGTTCCTTGTATGACAAATGGTTCGATTTTTATTTACAGAACTTGTTGGCAAGTCATAGATCACCATGTTAAACCAGACCAATATCAATATTGAATGTACATGTATAATGATGGTAAAAGGTAGTATAACTGGTAATTGGAACTTAATTGATTTATGTTGCATACTATTAACAGTACCAAACCAAGCCCGTAAGGCGTGTTGACATAAAAATGTTTTGTTGTTATGTATACAAAAATCTTACTTGAATCATGATTAAATCTATTTATTAAAGAGTTATGTTTGTTGTTACATGTGTAATAGATGTTAAACTTCTTGAAGTCACTCACTGGTGTAAGGACTTGGGTCCATAAAATAACAACATCCTTTCAATGTTTTCTTGCATTGGATTACCTATATTTTTGGCAATTGGAAGATGTCTGAAAATGAGCTTGTTATCCCTCAATGTTGAGACATTTAAGAGTTATCAACAAATATTAACCAATCAAAGGGACATAACATCAGTATCTAATGAGAACTGTTGGGTCATACAAGTTGACAAGTTGACTTCCCCTTCATTTCACACTTTGTTAGCCCAGTTTCTCATATGGAATTTTATAACTAGTACAGAAGGTTTAACCCAGCAGGGATACTCATTTGACAAGTCATTGGTGTTTTGTTCATTATCGCTACTCTTTTATATCAATTAAATTTTCGGCTTGAATATGATCTGATTTTGATATAGAAAGTCTCCTTATTAACCTATCAAAGGATAAAGGGCTTTTTATAGGCTTGCATTAAACCAAATAACCCTTAGAATGGTGATTAATTTTCTAAACATGGATTTTTGTGTTGTTTGCTTTCCAAAACCTTAAATTTCTGCTTAATTTTGATAAGGATAGATTCTCAGAGAAGCAAAAGGTCAGATCATAGGCCAGCCACCAATTTACTTGGCGACAAGTCCCGATCTAACCTGTTTGCATAAGCATGAAGTTGGTTCAAGCACTATAAGGGTGAATATGTGTTTTAAAATCTTGGAACCTTTCTTAATCTATGATAAGCAACATAAAATAATTCAAATACGGAAATACAATGTTTAGAGATTGGGTCCTAATGAAATCAACACTAAGCCATTTTTTAAAAAAGTTTTATTAGAAATAAAAAGAAATTCTATAAACCCAGGCAATGTGCAGAAATGAAACAGACTAAAAGTGACAAATTTATACAAACTTATTACTGCCTGCAATTCATCTGAAAAATGACTAATATCATCCACTTAATGCAGTCTTGTTTTGTTAAATGAAATCATTTAACAAACAACTCAATGTAGGACATATATCTAGTAAAGCATTTCATCTGTATAAGCCATCATACAATCTTAACAGATCATTTTACATAAAAATGTGATATGATGTGATTGTTTTCACAATCTTGTCTTATTCAAGCAGTTTTATATTACAGAAGGCTTTGTTGTTTTATTAATAATGATCCTTTTTTCCTAATTACAATTCTTTTCTAATTTTAAATACTTAATTCATAATATTCTTACACTGAGGTATCTAAACGAATATGCTCAAATAAATAATTTATCTTATTTTTAGAATAATTTCATGTCTTCTCTATGGACCAGTGAAATCCAAGACAACAGGGAAAAAGAGTACACAGATAAATATAACATTTCATTATCAACCATCCATTCATGATTTGTAAGAAACTGCTATGTATAAATGGCAGTGATATATAAACAAACAAAATTATAATCCCATAAAAGAAAATACCACAACACACCAGTCATTCAATCCCTTCTCTATTATAACTTGTAAACCCTAACAACATGTACAAATCTGGGCATTATGCCATATACTAAACTCTAACAAACAGATTAATTAATTAAATACAGTCTAAATAAAAGGTTGGTCTTGGTTTTGAGGCTGGGGACCTCTTGATCAATAAAACTGAATCTGGTATGTGGTTGTATAGGTGAAATTGTCACTTTTTTTAGGGAGTGACTCATGCAAAGTTGAACCAAAAAGATTAAAAGTTTGTAAGTTTCCAGGCAATGATTAAAAAGGAGGTTAAATAATAAAATGTTTAAAAAATAATAAATTGTTTATATGAGCTAATTTCCAACAAGTTTCCAAATTTATCTGCAAGAATTCCATTTAAGCAATGATAACGGAAGGCTAAACATGTAATGGTATAAGATAATCAAGTGAACATAAACCAAGTAAATATAGCCATATAAAAAAAACCGTACACACAACTCCATAACATAGTTGTTCTATGTGTAAGGTCTATTTTGATTTCAGTGTACAGTCCAACTTGTGCTAAGCAACCACCCTTTTAAGCAGCCAACCTGCCTTAAACAACCACTACACAAAGTCCCATTGTTAGATTTATAGTGTACATCAATTTGTCTTAAGCAGCCAACATGTCTTTAACAGCCAATTTACTTAATCCCATAGACTGGCCTCTTAACACAAGTTTGACTGTATTAGGGACAACCATGATGTCCAATAATACTGAATCAATATTTCAAATTAGGTGGTCATTATGCCGCAAAACCAAGTCAAAATTCTATCTAAAATAAGTGTTGTATGTACTTTTCAAATGATTGAGAGAACAGTTAAAGAAAAGCTCACCAGTAAAATAAGGTAAGACCTTCTTTCATCACTTATTATTTAACTCTATCATAAGTTTTCTTACTAACTAAACTAAAAACAAAAGAAATGCAATTATAAATAACAATAACACTGAAAGCAAACTGAGAGAGCCTTATAATTATTTAATTGTCTTCACACCATTGACAAGAAGTTATTTTGTGACTCATCAAATTTAACCCTTAGAATGCTGGATAATTTTCTTGTAAAAGATTTTTGTGTCATCTATTTTCCAAAACCTTAAATATCTGCTAAAATTTATTGAGGAAAGGTACTTAGAGGAGTCAACTGGTTAGATCACAGGCCAGCCACCAATTTACTTGGGGGCTGGCCTTGATCTAGCCTGTTACCATTAAGCATGAAGATACTCCCAGCACTACCAGGGTTAACGCAACAGAAGACCATACAAAGTAATGTGTTCATCGTAAAATAACATTACCTCTATGATGTAGAAAAGAAACCATAGCAAACAATTACAATGACTCTTTCCTTTCATAACAAAGGTTTCTAATGTCTATTGCTGCATTTTGTAAGTATATGGGAAGTATTTCATTGATAACACATCTTTTAAGCCGGATAAAGGGAAAAAAGCTAATATAGGAAAGTAAATAACAGTATCACAAATAGAAAATTAACAAGGGTAAAACTATTTACACCATAATGCAATCAATAGATTTAGAGCAAGGAAGATCTTTTAAACTAGGGCATTTCCTACTTCCATGTCTTTACAGCCATCAGCAGCAAACGAATAGTTTTGATTTCACAATGACAATCCCATGCATTTTATTCGGGAAATATCAAAACATAACAGGTTGCTAATAATATGCAATGTATCCTCTTGGCACAGATTGTTCAATCTATTTATGTTGATGACATGCATAAATGTTTTAATATATTAGTGTAGCATTTTCAAACAATTTACTTTAAAATTTCTTCAAATGTTGCACACATAAAAATTAGGAATGAGTCAATGACTGAAATAAAACAACTGACAGTACCAATAAATAAGCAGTCATAAAGAGCATAAAAAGCAAGTATATGGGTATTATTATAAAATAGAGTATAATTCCAAACTACAGGTACATTGTCAGTAAACAAGTCTACTTCAAGCTCAAACAATAACAAATATCTACTTTTATCCTGACAAAGAATGTGTCTAGAAAAGGCTATATGGCTCTCAAAATAGAGTAATTTCATATTTCTAACACTAACCAATTTTCGATTGTTTAAAGGTCTTCCTAGGTTTGGCAATTGTAAATCCCAAAAGTAAAAGGCATTGTTAGAAATAATTTGGAAATGAAAACTAAGTTCTTACAGATATACATTTTCAAAGATAAATTTTTAAGCTTGGCATTAAAGGAACATGAGGAGCCATTCCAGCAAAATACATATTGTCCATTATGAAGAAAGCCTCCATAGTCACAAAAGTTGTCAGCTTTGTGGTTGAAAAGTGTCACCAACAGGTCTTAAGATGACTTAACAAACAACAAGACTACACTTCGACTATAGCCATAACAATTTTCACAGATGTATAATCACAGACAGTATCAACAACAACAAAAACAAGGGATATCGGGTATATCCATAACTAGATCCACACACATAAAACCACAGAAAGTTCAGTCTTAACCCTTTACCAAACGCCAAATTTTCGACTGCCCCAAATTGAAGGGGTTTGCAGATGGTATTTCTAAAAGCGGTGAAATTGAAAAATAATCTTCTGATAGACCAGAAAAAGTTGTGGGAAAAGGAAAAATTGCTTGTTACGAGCAATTTCTCCTTTTCCAACAATGTTTTCTTAAGTCGTCTGCTACAAAGTGGTCAAATGATGATATTGTTTGGGAATGGGTTAACCATTAATTGAAAATATAAAACGATTA
Source organism: Cerastoderma edule (assembly GCA_947846245.1). Classification (NCBI taxonomy): domain Eukaryota; kingdom Metazoa; phylum Mollusca; class Bivalvia; order Cardiida; family Cardiidae; genus Cerastoderma; species Cerastoderma edule. Next base: position 40,135,167 of record OX401406.1, read on the forward strand.
AAGCAGTTTCAAATTCCTAAAGGTTTTCCCTAAACAAGTCTATGTTAATTAAGTTACAGGCCTATTATGACCCAAGCGGCATGAGTTTAAGAAACTTAACAAAAGACCCCTTCATAAGACTGCTTGCCATATCGTGGGTTCAGTGCAAGACTATAGTGTATCATGTTTATGAAGCACTTACTATAATCTTGCAATGCACCTTCGATATATGAAAGTCTTATATTTCCATACAAGAGTACAATTAAAGGTTTTCATTTTGTAATTCTTTGCATAAAAGTGACCTTGAACGCTGGCAAAATTTTGTCCAAAAGGGCACAACTTCAACAATCTTTATATGCCCACCCTAGATGGTGCTAGGTACTGGCTATGAAAGCCCTAGGCCTTCAACATTTACACAAAATGAACATAAAGGTTTTGTCTATGTCAGTCTATGTAAAACTGTTTGCCTTTTACGAATCTTAATAAAAGAGCTTGAAAAAGAAAAAAGAAGTTGATCGCAAAAAAATGCTTTGAATATTTTGAAGAAATGCTTTTTAGTAAAAAAAAAAAAGCACTGCAGTCGAAAAAGATATAAGTAATAAGGTAACAAAAATATCAAAACTGTATGTTAAATAGTTAACAAAGACATAAATTAGATTATATCAAACATACTAAATTTCATAACTACCGGTATACTATCAAATTCAGATGAACCTAATTCAAATTTAAAATCAGAAATGACCTAAAACAGAAATGATAGAAATAGAGCAGCTGTATAATTATTTGTGTTAAATACTTCATTCTATTAAACCTGGCTTTGGTACATCTCATCCAGAAGTCCTTAGGAACCCCTGTGACAAAAGGATATTTTGTAGGGATGGGAACGAATATTCGAATATTCGAATAGCGGGTCGAATATTCGAATAGCAAAATAGTATTCGAATATTCGATTTTAATGAACCAATATTACTGTATGTTAACCATAAATTTTATTCAAAAATAATGTTGTTTTATTCTCATTTTCTTCCTCTAAACCGATCCCAAATATAAAAGAACGTGCCTAGCTCCCAGGTGCAGTTACGATGTTTTTACAACGTATGTCACACAGTAAAACACCTGTGACAAATTACCACATCTTTTGACAGTTTGCAAAACGATTAATTCCTAAGTGTGAAAATAGTCAATTTTAAGCCGCTAAATCTAACACCTTAATGATCTGCACTTGCTCCTTATTATCCCAAACAAGTCAATCACGCTAATTGACAATTGTCAGTGTCAACCAATCACGTAACTTGTTTGTCGTGAAATTAAACAATTACTCTTTCAATAACCAATCGTAATCATGGTTGCATATGCACGAAGACCAATCAAATAATGTGTTAGAAAGTATATTTTTCTTCAGAATAATTTGTCAAACTTATCTTCATTTCAATTTCTACATCTATTCGATAAACATCACAATGTCTCCATCACGTGTCTGGAATTACTTTACTCGTTCTGCCGACAAGTCGAAGGCGACCTGTAACCTGTGTAACCAGGACTTTGTATTCAAGAATACAACATCCAACCTACTGAATCACTTGAATGGCATGCAATTGCATGCATGTACATGTATACAGATATCGGCTATACACAAAAGGTTTGAACAGAGGACTAGTGTACTAGAATTCATACATGCAGACATTCGGACATCAAAACGAATTCTAAAATCGAATATTCGAATATATTCAAATAGTTCTAGTCGAATATTCGAATAGTGATTTCACTATTCGTTCCCATCCCTAATATTTTGCTTCATATGAGCATATTGTCACAATGGTTTCTACCACTTCTCGTTATGAAAATACCATACAACTTTAGAAACCACAGTGACAAAAGAACATGTTGCTCCTTATGAAAGTAATTGTATTTGTCCAAGCTATTTGTGCCTATTGCTGTTGCTTTCAATTTAGAGCAATAATAAAATCCCACATGATAAATTGAGTCAAAATGCAGTCACTAATAATAAAACAACCTAATAATTGTGTCTATGAGTCTAGTCGCTGTAGCTCCGTTGTGTAGACGGTCACACTCTCTGGGTCCCAGAGGACAAAATACACCTGTTTTATAGAGCTTGCCATTGAAGATGCAAAGTAATTACTTATGGAGCGAAGGATGATTCTAGCTGATGTCTCCTTGGGAAAGCCACCCCTAAAAAGATGTAAAAAAAAACATGTTTGGAAAAAGGAAAGCAAATCTTGCTCAAGTTCGTCAAAAAATGAGTTATTCTTAAAAAAAAGTGATAATTATTTGTTCAATTTACAAGTCCTTTAAGCTTTTTGCAGATTTTTCACTCAAACAATAGAATAACTAAAAAAAAAGAATGAAATCAGGATAAAGTACAAAATTCCATCTATTAGGAAAATCACGAGGGACAAGGGTGTGAGAATTAAGTCCTTTTGATAGTTGCAATGATAAACTTTTTGGGAGTAACAGGGGCCTTAAAGCAAACTTTACCGGAAGGGAATGAAGAATTAGTCAGGGGATGACAATTGTTCATTCTGTTTTTGTCTTTAAAAGTAGATGTGCTAAAAGGAGAAATTATGCCAGAGTTATTTCACATATGATGAATGAACAGGAACACTCAAATGTTGATCATTGTTGAAATGATTTTAAAATTTAATGACAATCCTACCTTCCACTGCTTATGGAGGGTAAGGCAATACTCTTGAGATCTTTTTCGTCTGCCAATTTGAGGCAGTTTTTCACCGTTTTATCTAGCTGTTGTTGGCAGTCTGTGCTGTTCCATGAAGGGCTGTTACAGTGGATTACAAACTTAGCTGGAAAGTTGTGACCTGGGCATATAGCAGCTGAAATGAACAGTTTACAGTCAATCTAAATTTAAGTGTCAATTTATTCAAGGAATGCATGATATGGCAACCAAAATAAACATTTAACAGTCAATTTACTCAAGTAAGTGAAAGTGATTCAATCAATTCAATCATGGGTTATAAACGTCAAATTGTTTATTTCTACAACAAACTGGATGAAGACAACTGCAGATTTGATAAAATGTGTAGAAATGTCATTTTTAGCTGTTTTAAGCACACAATGCTTTACTTAAGAAAATTGTGAAGAAAAACATGGTTCTCTTCAAAATGTCACTTTAAGACATGTAACAAACAATGGGAGGTTGTGCAACCGTAGTTCAATGTAATAAAAAAATTGATGAAATAGGATATCCATTCATATCAATAATAAAGGTAGTATCATAGAAAAAAGGTCTGAATGAAAAAACATCTACAACAGAGATCTATTAAATGAACAGTAGAGCCTCTGTCTTTTTACCAGCTTAATCAAAATCATCACATGAAATACATAGAACAGAACACATGCATACCTCCTGCTGTATCCAATGGACCATTTGAACTAAGAAGGGAGCTAACTTCATCCGTAAAGTCCTTTCCTCCTACATTCTTTATAGTTGATCCTATTTTAAAAGAAAACATGAGAATGACCAATCTTCATGCTCAATGGCAATTACTTATTGGGTAGAATCATTAGCTGGGTTGTCTCGTTTTGCATAACCTGTTACTTTCCATACAAACATCTTCCCTATATTTTGTGACTAGCTTCATAACTTAGATACATTAAAAGCTAAGGGAAATTAAAGCGAGTCAATATGAATCAATGGCCTTTAGTTTTTACCCAATATCATAAAAATATCTGATGTTCTGTTTTCATTAACATTCATTGTCACATTCAATTGGATCTGTCACATAAATTTCTTTAATGGAAAATTGATTTATGAAACTGGTTCCACTTTCACTTAAGTAAATCAGTACATCGTCTTAGAACAAGACTATTAACTTATCAAATGAAAGATCCACAATTAAATACAAATCTCATTACAGCATAGGACTCAATTAAAAGCACACAAATCATAGGACTTTAGAACCACTTCGACAAAAGAATACTGTCTCAAAGGCAAGTACAAGCAATTCCTCTTATTAACACAATTATTGATAACAGGATGATGAGTGTTTCATTAAATATGAGAGAATGCTTATAAGTTGTGACAAAACAAATCAGCTGATGACTTACCTACTTCCCCTCCCATATGGAAGTTGCTGCTGGTTGGATGTACGATAGCATCAGCTGTGACTTTCACCAGGTCACCTTGTAGGACTGTCAACTGTAAAGGATATTCGTTTAACCCATTACCAAACAATAAAGACATTTGAACAGTTTATTGCAGATGACTTGGAAAACATTTTGGGAAAAGGAGAAATTGCTCTTAACAAGCAATTTCTCCTTTTCCCACAATGCTTTCTTCCCTATCAGAAGAGAACATTATTATTCAATTTCATCACATTTCAAAATGTTGTCTGCAAAATGTTTCAATTTGGGACAGTCAAAAATTTGGTGTTTGGTGATGGGTTATGAGGCATGGCTTTGAACTATTTCAAAGGCATGAACTGACAGTATGTCAGAAGTTTTTACAATTCAGTTTTATCACAAGTTCATAAATCTTTCAATTTAGAAAAGGTAAAAGTGGGAGTCTGGCAATAAGTAGAATGCATTGATGCTTAGAGAATTGTTACTGTAACTCTATCTCTAGTAACACATTCCTACATATGGGTACTGGAGACTGGTCAAAATTAAAAGCAAGAGCATAAAAAATCAACAACAAAAGGAATTACATATTCTTAATGATTGTTGATAAGAACCATTATTAAAATAATAGAATAAAATAATATAATAACAACAAAAGAATCAGAACCATTATTAAAATAATAGAATAAAATAATATAATAATAACAAAAGAATCAAAATTTTCCTTTAATCACAGTTGTTTCTATAGACTTTGGCAGCAAATGCTTAAAAGTGAGGATTATGGAGTAAGGGGTTTAGTAATTGTTATTCCAGATCGACATGTACAGCCTGCTACCCCCAGGGAAATTTTGGTTATCAGTTTTCATTCTATTAATGTAATATGCTGTAGCTTAACCCTTGAAATACTGGGTAATTTTAAAAAAAAATAGTCATCTGCTTTCCAAAACCTTAAATATCTGCTTAATTTTTATGAGAAAAGATTCTCAGAGTTAAAAACAGGTTAGACCCAGGCCAGCTGCAAGTAATTTGGCGGTTTAATTTAACGTGTTTGCATTTGTAAGCATGAAAGCGGTTCCAGCACTGTAAGGGTTAAGTTTCGGCACTGTTGGGATATTCTATGTAAGGGAAGAGTGTGGGAATAGCTTCAAATTGATAAAGAACAAGTCATAAATTAACATGTATGTTTGTGTTACCTTTTGTCCTAGAAATAGCTTTTTCTCAGACAAGATGGTAAAACCTCCTGCCACTGTTCCCTTTGATGCTGATGAATCACTGGCATCATTTCCCTGAAATATTTCAATGTCAATTAATTATGACTTAAGAGATATCATGATGAAACCATCCACTGTGGAATATCATCTTTTTCTCCTTCTTGACTAACATTTACTTTCTTATTAAAGGGATACTGACCAATTGGAATTGGATTTGAAAAAAGTCTAAAAGCTTCTTTATTAACAAAAAGCTTTATTGCATCATCAAGTATTGGCATGGATTAAATTTTACTCTCTGCAAACTTAACAGGACCAACCCAATATTTTGATATATAAAACATTTGTCAGTAAACCTATTACCTTATTCAATTTCTTTACTTCTAAGTTTCTATGTATTCATTCACATAATCCATTTGTCTACATATTTCTAGGACCCTCAAAGAACCCTAATCTTCTTCAAGGTTAGATTCCTCCTTAAACATTGGGATCCTTGCATACACTAATAAAATAGAGTAGGTGTCAAACCTACTACTTCCCTTACTCAAAACGGTATAACATATTATTAGATCATCATGTTGCTTATTACAAATTGTAAAAACTATAATGATTCATATACTTAAAAAGTCACTTCAGATCTGATGATGTAAGTTTTTTAAACATTAAATAGAATAAGAAGAGGTGATGTTCATAAAACATACTGCTGTTTTAGCCTTTTTGTTCCCCTTCTTTTTTCCAACTGCTGCCTTCACTTTTGGTGTGAGGGCCTTTGTGGGTTTTGGTGTTGGTGCTACGACCACCACTGGTTTGGTAATTGGTTTGGGGGCACCAGCCACACTTACAATCTTCCCCCCTTTCTTCCTGATGAGTAATTCTGGGTGGATTCTGGGAATTACACCACCCGAAGCAATGGTAACATGCCTCAACAACTAAGTATAGAGAAACAATAAAAGTAATTATACACAGCAAATAGAAATATGTACACAGATTCTGCCTGACAATAATCTTGGCTTACAATAACATATATGTTTCACAATGAATGTCTTCATTTACTCAATCCCCAAATGGGACTTAGTGACTTTTTCCAAATTGAAAGCAACAATAGACAACAAATTTTAACTTCTTAAATGATACATTTTGTTCAAAGTAAGGGGTAAAAACTTTTGTGAAGAAAAAATGGCATTTTAAGATCTTTGTATCAGATGCATGAAAATAAAGAATTAAGGAATATAGGCTTCAGCTCATTGATATCAAGAAGGTTTAATCATTTATAGTTCTCTATGTAGACAATGTGGTTGCCTTGGTGTTATGAACTATATTCTAATAGACAAAAAGAATCACTTCTTGGAAAACTAACAATTAATCTTAAACAGTATTAGCGCAGTTATTTTTTCAATCCAAAAGAAATAACAGATGTACCTGGTGCAATTCTTCATCGTTGGCCACAGCAAGTAAAATATGTCTAGGGCTGACTCTGGTTTTCTTGTTGTCTCTTGCAGCATTTCCAGCCAGCTCCAAAATTTCAGCTTAAAATGCATAAAAAAACAATATTTGATATATGTCATTACTTGATCTTACTACACACAAGTTTGAAAAACCGATAATTTGATGACAATTGATAAACATTTGGAAGCTGCTCAATTTCTTGTTGTACCCCTCAATAACTTTCTCAGCTTTTCATACCATGACTACAGCTTGGGACCCATGAAAAAGTTCAAGGCTAGCAAAACCCTCACTTTACAAACGAAAGTGCATTAACCTTTAAAGATGTTTATATCTGATAGAGAATACCATCTGAGATTAATTTTATTTGAGTTGGTTCCAAAAGATTTACCTGTCAAGTACTCTATAACAGCTGCCATGTAAACAGGGGTTCCTGCCCCGATGCGAAAATGGTGGGTGTCTCTCTTCAAATATCTTTGCATTCTCGCCACTGGAAATAGCACACCTGCTCTAGCGGACTTAGACAGGACCTTAATCTTCTTTTTTCCAGATCTCCCTGACATTGCGTTGGTTAACAGAGACAAATTAACGTAAAAATGGTTAATTAAATACGAGCAGCGATTTTCGCAACAGTAAACAAATTTTCCCGGAAGTTGGGTTTGTCATTTCGAGACCGAGTCTAAAACCCCAGCATAAATGCAAAGTTCTTTCCCGTCATCTACAAAATGGTAAGCCTTTAATCTTGTAAAAATACAAAAGAAACGGTGCTTCAGAAACTGATTGCATTCCAATTGTAATTTCTAACTAGTCTGAATTCAAAGCATCATCAGACATTAAGTTTTAAGTTTATGGTTACCATAGGAACATATGTGAAAAGAATACTGTTGCAAAAATTGAAGAACCTGTTTTGAGCAATGTATTGGTTTGATACATTGGCTTCTTAAACCTGCCATTGTTCTCACACAGATAGAATGTCCCATGTCAAAATATTGTATAGTCATACAAAAGTATCAACTGTCGACATAATGCTTTTCAGTAAAAATATTGTTTGTTTGAAATACTTTTAAGTTTTCAATTAATTTGATTTTTTTAAGCATCTTGTTCTTTGTCGCAGTGCATTCTATATCTTTCAACAGTATATGAGGTATACTTGATTAGTAAAAAACATGTAAGTTTGTTTCACATCAAAGCACAGGTGCTTGAAACAATCTTCAATAATATATATGCTCTATATGCTATATAAGACTCTTATATAGTATATAGAGCATATATTGGGATATTATCGAAGATTGTTTCAAGCACCTGTGCATCAAAGGAATATAGCATTGTCTCTGTTTAAATCGAATTCTGATTGAAGAACTTTATATTATGAATGAGATGCGAAGATTGTGCCAATTTCAATAAACACAAATAATAGTTTTTTTTTCATCCTTTGTTTATGTTCAGCGTTATTCAATCTACAGAGCCAAAGGCGTACATGTATGTACATGGCTATTCCTGGCATATGACCAATGGAGAAAAAATCTTATGTTAACTCCCTTTATATGGGCTGGATCACAAAAAGTAAGCGAGAAAGAAACAATCAGAATAACATTAGTCAGAACGAGACTAGGAGAGTCCCAGATCTAAACTTACATAGAGAGGGGCTGATGGATTTCAAATTGCATTTTCTAACCATATAACAATGGCCGCCCCTGTGAGATAGTTCATGAAAAACAGATATGTGGAAATATTGATTAAACACAGAACAGTACTGTTCATCTCCCAAGTTTTATTAAAATTAGATTATCACAATTAATAAATAAACCTTTATGTTTTTTCCACACATCAAAAACAATAGGATAAATGACAAGACAAAACATTAATGCTCTTCCTCATACTTGGTTTTATGGCCCGTTCAAATTGACAGCAATAGCAAGCAACAATTATCATGCTCTAAAAAATATTTGGTAGATTCCAACGTTTCTACAATAATTGTTGTGTCTATTGCTGCAGGCGCACCCAAGTCAATGGCAATTTATGGATGCAACCCTTGGAATGCTGGGTAATTTTCTAAAAATAAGCTTTTGCATTGTCTGCTTTCCAAAACCTTAGATATCTGCTTAATTTTGATGAGGAAAGATACTCAGAGTAGCAAAACAGGTAAGATCACAGGCCAGCTGCCAATTACTTGGCGGCTGGCCTGGATCTAATCTGTTTGCATAAGCATGATGATGGTTCCAGCACTGTAATGTTTAATTCTACCTTTCTAGAGACATCCATGTGTATCTAACAGAAGAACACATTTCACTTAAAGGTGATACTTGCTTACCTTCCTTTTGAGCCAAAACTATTGCCATTACTCAAACCGCATAAGAGAATCAAAGTTTGTGTTTTGCTTTTCAAGAAGTTTAAAATTGCTGTCTGCTGCAACCTTTAAATATGTCACCACCATGAGAAAAAGCAAGGTGAAATACTAACATAAAACACCTTACACATCTTAATCGATTCAAGAGCATTTCATTTACTGTATCTCTTTATGCACGTTCTTTACAGATGAAGGAATATATCAACATTTCAACAATCAACATGGAGTGAATGAAATAGCTGCAGAACAATTGACCCTCTGTATATCATTTCTGGCACTTTTTCTTAGGAAATGGCACTTTGAAAGCTTCAAAAGCAAATACATTGAATTGAAAGTAAGTCCATAGTAATGGAATGTTCAAAGCAAGATCATAGTAGGTCCTTCACATATTCAGGGTTCAATCCAAGATTATAGTATGTTCTTTGCATATAAAGAAGGTTCTATGCAAGACTTTAGTAAGACCTCCAAAAACGTGAAACACTTACTTTAAGTATTGCATTGACCCCTAAACTTGTATATTAATTCAACCCATTACTGCATAGAATCAGACTATCCTGCAGCATATACAAGACTTAACAAATCCCTTTTCTAGTTGACTGTTTCAATTTGAGGCAAAAATAGGTGTTTTTTGTAAAAAGAAAACCGAGAAAATTACAGTTTTTCAGGGATAAAAAGAATGAACCATTGTGACTTACAGAAACTGCTTGCTCTCTGCAATTTCTCCATTTGTCTCTGAGAGATGATTGGTTTTTATACTTCAGATTCATTAAAATGAATATAAAAGAGGCATTGGGTTAAAAACAACAATGACAGAAGGAGGATTAATTTATGAGTAAGTTATCCTTATTTTGCAATTTCCTTTGTTGGCAATACTTTAAAGTAAGTACATTTACAATGAATCAAAATGGTTTAATAAGATGAGTTAATCAATACTCTCAAAAGGGTTTGTCTAAATGATTCAAAACAAAACAGCAAAATATAAAACAACATATTTTAGGTTGATAAAAAGAAGAAACCATCACAAACTAAGAAAAAAAATATACTAATTTCAAACAATTTCTCCTTTTATCACGGTGATTTCTCAACCTAAAGCTGCAAAATGTGTCAAAATATGTTTGTAGATATGCAATAATTTACTGGATATACCATATTACTGCTTTGTAGCTGAAAGAGTAAGTTTATCAAGTTCTAAAAACAAACTACACTTGACCCAATCTTTAAAAGTGGTGGCTTTGAATAACTCTGAAGAGGTCAGATTTCAAAAGCATTGCAGTGAAATGAGACATTGGCTCATTTATACATGTTTTGTAACAAAGAAGTCCTTGTTAGTTGATTATAACTTGATATTCATTCTGAACCTTAACCTGCACCTATTATGGAATCTAATGACAAGGCAAAAAGGAAAACATCAGGGTACCGTTTTACTAAACAGTTTACGCTTAAGATTTGCGTAAGTCTAAAGCAACAAGTCCTCTTTTATCAATATTGGGCTAAGCAATATTGCAAAGTAACACATCATTGGAATCGTCTCTCCGAGACGCTTCCAATGACGTGTCACATTGCAATATTGTTCTTTCATTGAAGATACTATCCATGTTAATCAGTTAAGACTTACGCAAATATTTTCCGTAAGTTGTTTAGTAAAACGGTACCCAGGAGAAGACAATAAATCTTTATGCAGAAAAGGATAACAATTTCTTCATGATCTGTGTAGAAACAAATGTGACAAAAAGAGTATTTGCCCATCTGAATTCTTCGGTTCAGGAGCATTAGCACATACATGTAAATTAATGAAGGGATGTGAAGATGTTTGGTGTTGTAGATTTCAGGAAGTGTTAATTCCCCAGCATCCGGTCACCATGCCAACAGGTCCTCCATTGGTGTTTATTTGTTGAGCAAGACTCAATAAACATGTGTTTGTTTGTCATTCACTGTTTTCTCAACTCATTTAGTCTTGGAAGAATATACTGTTAAAGTTCATGTTACATAGCTTCTTAACCTCCTCTGAAAGATAAAAGAAGGGCATCATCATAGAATGATAGAATCATTAAAAAAAAAAAAAACATTTCAAATAGAAAGTTGTCTATAGACTTCTAGTGAATAAATCTTTCAATATTCAAAATAGTAACAGCAGATGATATTAAAATCAAGCAGCAAAATTATTGAAAAAAAAAACATCAAAAAAACTTGGGAAAAATGTTTAATAATAGGGCGTTACTAGATAATATATACAGAAATCATTATACTAATGTGCATCGTTAGTAAGAATTTTTTAATTTTGTCTAATTTTGTATTGGATTATGACCATTGTCAGTACATATATGGATCTTGAGACAGGACAAGAATGTTCTTAACACAAGTAATACCACCATTAATCTCTTGCCAAACAATTACCACATTTGACTGGTAAGTTGCAGACAACTCTGGAAAATATTGTTGGCCTTTTCCCACAATGTTTTCTGTCATATCAGAAGCTTGTTTTTCAATTTCATCATATTTTAAAATGTCGTCTGCAAACTCTTTCAATTTGGGACAGTTCAAAATTAGGCGGTTGGTAAAGGGTTACTTATCCTTTTGCATAACTTTTTCTTTAATTCAAACCAATCCTATACAAACAAATAACCAGTTACAAAAAAAGAAAAGAGGAGATCATACCATTCACTTCAATAAGGTTAAGATTTTTCTGATTTATAACAACCACCATTTCTCTCTGGTCTGACTTCTTTCCAACTATCCAACAATCTGTTAAGGTTCGCACAAACATTTCCCCATCTTGGTTATTTCTGAAGAATACAAATGTTAAACATTTTAGCGGAGAGCATTAACTTGTTATATAATATCAAGCTTGAATGTTTCAGTGCTAGTCTTTTATTGAAGAGCATTAAAAATGACCTCTAATAAACACCTCCAGTTCACAAAAATTTGCACTTCTTGGTTATTTTTGAAGAATGTCAATGCCAAACACATGTAGCACAGCCCTTTGCCATTTACCATTAACCTCATTGCATATAGCGCAAAAGGCCTTAGAAACCACTGTGACAAAAGGACAAATCTTTCATGATGAGTAATACATCCTTTGATACAATGATTTCCATATGGGGATGTGGGGGAATACAAAATTCCAGATCATAGAGAATAACTGATTCATTACAAATTAAATTTTGTATACCTGATTCGGCAAAATGCATTACATAGGATTTGTCAAAAGTGATTCTTTAAAGATGTTCTTCCAAGAAGCAGTTAAATAAAAAGTTATGGAATGGATCGAAATGTTACTGCTGCATTGTGTATAAGCTTATAACCTCTCTGAAGTTTGACAAATGGTCAGAAGCATATTTCCAAAGTGACTGCTCCATTGTCAAAGCAAAAAAAAGGCACAGGCCACATCCAGCAATGTTTTAAGAAACCAATACTACGTTTTCCTCTTACGTATTTACTTCTTTTACATTCATTTCAACTTGTTTGTTGTAAAACATCAGAACAGCTACAGTGATATAAGGTGAAATAGTTTTTTTTGAGCAGTTCCCCTTTTATCAAAATGTTTTTAACCTAAAATAAAAATTGTAATGTTATTTTTCTAATTTTGAAATTGTTGTTTATTTCAATGTTAATCAGTAACTTGTCACATAGAAGATATTGATGCAAAAAGGCAAAACAATTTCCCATTATTTTCTCGATATTGCTTTCTTTATTTTGCAAATGTCCCATTATTTTCCCCCTAAACCCTACATTTGATGAATGCATTACAATTATTTCCTCTGTTCAATTATAATAAGTACACAAGAATATGACTCATTATTCACTATGTGAGATACTTCACCTATCACTCTAATCTTTACCATATCATTACCCCCAGTACAAGTGAGGGAATTAATTAACCTTCTCACCTTTGTAAGTCAGAGCTAATATCACATAACAGTTTCAAGGTTTCTTGGCCGACGTAAAGCCCTGAGGATTTCTTGTTGTCCACATGTACTGTTGTCTTCTGGGCAAGGTTCATGTGATTAAAATAGATGTATTTATACAATGGCTCAACACTGAAACAGAAAAAAATGTATAAAATAAATACAGTTACTTGTTATTACTTCATTCTTTTCCTTCACAAATTTCCCTCTTTATTTGTCAATTCTTTCTCAATACAAACGTCTTTTCTCGTAAAAAATAAAACATAGAAAATTTCACTTTAAACAACACTTTAAGTTCAGTCTATAAAATTTGTAAGTATAACTGATTATTAACCACCAGTGGGTAATTATTAATGCATGTCTGGTTGGAATATACATTGAAGTTAGTTCGCAGTTGTCTGTCAAGCTATCCATGTTCCTAATAGTATTTCACCAGAAATGTATAATATTCTTTCAAAAAGGTTCATTGTTATTACTTCGGTACTGATCTTTTTCAATGAATATAAAAACTTGCTATGTTGTCGATTCAATTATTTGTTTATACTCTTCCTTATGAAACGTCGATTTGTTTTCCCGCTTAACATTTGACCAATACGTCTACAACAAGCCAATCAAATACCTAGATAGAAACGGGTTCTTGGTTTTGATGAAAGTGACGTCATTCGCGATTGATAGTTATGAACCGAGAGCCAATCAGATTGAGTGATATATTTATAGAAATAACTATTTCGTTTTTTTCCCACAGAAGTTCATCTGTTTACACATAGATACAGCCGCTCAAACGACAGAATTGGCCCTACCCGACCAAAAGGTGATTTCGTTTCCATTCTTTTGACAATTTTACCAGATTAGTACATAAATATATTTCATTTATTTCTATACACATTAACGTTAATCATCATTATCAAAGCATGTTTCCTCGGCTTGCATATTTTGCTGGTACAAAGCCAGATTTGAAAAGAAAAAGTAGCACCGACGATGCTTCTAGCAAAGAGACCCTGATAGCTGACAGAGATAAAATAATACAGTCTTCAGAGTCACAAGATGATCAAAATACTACTGAGGATATTGAATCTGATGATGAAGTTGATTATATAAACTCTTTATGTGGAGCAGATGAAGATGACATAACTTGCTATGGTCATCAAAATGAGTTAATCAACTTTGTATTTAAATGACCATCTATATATTACATTTTTTATTGTTGTTGTTGTTCCTTCCCTCCCTATTTTTGGACTGACAGGTTTCATTTCGGACTGACAGTAAATGACTGCCTGTCAGTCCAAATGACCTGTGGACCTAAAAAACTTTCGTGAAGTCTGCCTTAGGCAAGTGACTGATATAATAATGTACAATAAATGTGGAACATCTTTAACTGACCATGTGAAAAGTTTGTTTGTAAATACACATATGAATATACAAGGGGAAAACAAGCATTATTGACTTAATATTGCGATTTTCATGATTTAAATAAATCTTGTGACTATTGTCAAGTTGAGGATAATTTGCCTATACCTTACCTTGACTGAGGTTTCTTAGCATATTGATCTCCAATATCTGATGCCAATCCTGTTAATTGTGGCCCCAAAAATGAATCCAATTTCCGACAGAGGTCAAAGTTCAAAGGGGAGCCAGCTGGAAAAATAAAAACATTGATCTAATCTATCAAAGCTATAAACTCTAAAAACTCGCATTTGAGGTAAACTAATCATTGTGCAAAAAGACAGTATCTACCCATATTCATTGCGTTTTCCTTACAAATTTTGCACAATATCTTCTTAATGCAATAGCTGTTTCCCTACATGAACATATTTTCATAATTGATTCATTATAAAAGACAACGCAATTTATATCTCAGTGACTTCTTAAACTTCATAGAGAAGATTTGCTCAGCCAAGCTATGTCTAGAACTAACTTCCCCTGTACCTAAGTTGAATTAGAGTTTGATTAAGCTACTGAGGCTCAGAAACTTGCTCATAAATGAATGCACTTAATCCTTACAGTTCTATGATGACAAACAAGCTCAGAATAGGTTATCTTCTATGAAGAAGTAAGCTGTGAGGAAAAATTGTGTAATAATACCTGATAGCAGGAGACAGACACTGGCACTAAGGGCCCTGTAGACAATAAGGAAACAGTCCTCGTTTTCATGCTCAGTGTTGACAAACACTCGCGGTATTTTGCCCATGTTTGTCTCATCTCTAATATTAGGAGGACCTGTTATAAATCTGACAAAAAAAAGATAAGACCATCATTTGTACCCTGACTTCTAATGGAATAAAATCTGATTTACTCAAGTCATATGATTGCAATTTATATCACTTAAGTAAGAATTTAACACTCTAGTTAGTTATGTAATAAAAAGACATATACACAACAAACGGTATTCATGTCTTATATGATATCCAATTGAATATAGCTTCAGACTGTGCATGATCAAGAGTGAAAGCAGTCATAAAACATATTTGTAACAGTTTAACAACTTCACTGCTTTCAGAAATTTGTACTAGAAAAGAGTTTTAAAAGTCTGTAGAAACTTGTTTACACTGCAAGTTGAATATAAATTTAGATTTTTTTACAGCTTAAAATTGTAACATATATGGAATTAAAAGATATGAAAAAGGAAAATAATCATTGTCTTCACTCAATTGGTTTACAGTCCCAACTATAGTTATACATCATAATCAAATCATGGTCCAAGAATATAAGGCTCTTCCCTGTTTCAGCACTTAGGTATTCATCATGCTTTAGAAGCAGTAACTATCAGTCTTAGAACTATAAATAAGCACTCAAATCTAACGATATTGTCAGTTATGAAAGATAAATAGAATAACTAGAAAAGAACAGAGGAATGCACAACATTCCTTTTAGTCCATACATTCCAATATTCTAGATATTGACTAATCAAGTATGCTAACTAACATAAGGAAAACAGAACAACTTGACACAACCCATTATGTTAAGCTTGAGTTCTCCAATAATCTCAAAATTAATCAAAAACTAATGCATTGATGTTAAACCCCAATAGAATAGTCAAATCTTACTTTCCAAAATGCACATTTCCAACACTTGGCACAGACATATTCCTCTGTAGATGAGCACTATTATGATGAGCACTATTGTGATGTCCACTACTATGTAACTCCTGTTCTGCGTAGGCTGGGAACAAACTGGTGGTCAGGTATTTATACATGATTCTCATGTCGTCCTGCTCTAATCCGCTCCTACAACAAGAAAAGTGATCCATGTACCATAATAAATGTCTAAAATTCTATTCCTTTATCTATTTATTCAGACCATAACCTCAACAACCCATAAGGCCTGGTCAAGCTTGGTAGAACCATCGGCACTACATTAGTCTATTCGGAGACTGCCTCTCATGAAAATGTAAATGCCATCATGATTTTATCCTATGAGGAGAGGGGCCACCACTAAGCCACTGAGGACTTTCCCTTATAGGCGATTGAGTGATCAATCCAAACAGAAACACAAAGCATACAGCATTCATAAAGTATGGTAAGTGATCAAGCGTAGTAAGTATTGCACATAAAAGGAAATTACTTATACCAAACAATTCTTCATTTGACAGAATCATTTCTTTAGCCATCTGCTACATGTTCAAAAAGGAGATTAACCAGAAAATGGTTTAAGACATACATTGTACAATACCTTTTCACTTACATAAATGAGGTTTATTGCCATACAAGAAAATATAACTTAAAATCATTGTGACAAAAAAGGGAGCTTATTATCAATTTCCTAATGTCAATTTTTATGATAAAAAATTCTGGTAACAAAAGTTTCCTTCTTTATCAAACATTGATGCAGTTTTAGAAATTTGAGATTTTTGTGTTTTTCATGGAATTGTATTAAAATTGTGGGAATGAATCAAGCCAATTACTTGTTCTACTTACCAGACAAGCTGATCATTGTATAGGAATGCTGTATATTTTATGGCTGGGAACGTTGACTCTAGTATATTTATGAAACATTGCACCTGGAGGTATGTGTTTTTGTCTAACGGGAGAAAGGAAATGCCTCCAAAAACATCCAAAATATCACAGCTTGAAAGACGAAGAGTCAACAAATACTGAAAAAAAAATAAAATTTTCTATAATAGGGTTTTCCCTTCTACAAATTCCCTGCAGCAGATAATATTTGAAAGCATTATAATAAATAGATTATTTTCTACAAATAAACAATGAATAAATTCTCCTTTTGCATGGATGATTTTTCTATTACATATTGAATAATAATACCTTTTTTTTTCATTCAAATTGCTTGTTTATCATTCAAAGGCACTAACTACTGTAAATAAGCAAAAACACATTAAAATTTGTTGCAATTCATTTTTCTCTTCTTCACTGTTTTCCAGAGGCAATGTACACAAGGAGTGACAAGTTAATAAATATTTTAATATGAATTTAACTCCTGCCTTCTAGAAGTATAAGCTTACCCGAGAATAGAAATGGTCTAATCGCTGTTGTAAAGCTTTTACATCTCCATTCATTTTCTGTAGTACATATGTTATGGTGCCATTGAAAAACTGAAAACAAAACGAAATATATCTTCACCAAATGCTAATTCTTTGATTTATTAAGTTATAGAATGTACGCGTCATCATGAAAAGCCTCATTCACTTGAAAAATCTAGGGGGAAAAGATATTTAGAATAAGAGGGATTAAACTTTCAGCCTATTGAAATATAACACTTATGAAATTATAGTAACAGCTTGATTGAAGAATTAATCAGATCAATAATTTCATGGTAGTTTCCAAACTTCCGGTACCATTGCTGCAAAACATTCTTCCTAGCCGAAGACTGCTTTCTTTCATGAAAGTCATGGTAAATGAAATGAGTTGATATAAAAGTTCAAAATAATAAAACAACAAAACAAAAGTCAAAGGAGCAGTGCAAGATACATGTAACAGTAACTCCTTTGTTATCATGAAAAACTTGTCGGTATGGTACATGTATTGAGATCATAACATACTGTAAACATTCTGTAGGCCTGTTTCAGTAAAGCTTCAACAACCGGGTCTTGAACATCTTCTTCGTGGTATTCCATGTAGGTCTGTCCATCTTTGGTTTTTTCACTGAACGGGATGGTCACTGTCTAAAATAACATGTGTACATTTTACTAACTTTTCATGTAACATGTACATACTTTTCCAATCAATTCTCTTGTAACAAACCCCATATTGCATATTGAATCAAATAAAATTTAGGCAAATGAGAAATTACTAGTCACAACAAATAAAAATGCCTTTTTTGTAACAAAAGGTTTGACAAACTTATAAGCTAAACCCTTTCAGTTTCCTAATTCAGTAATTTCAGTGATAAAAATTCCCAAAACCAACAGACCTAGGCCACTTCCAAATTCAAGGAAGAAAAGCCTTGTGTCAGGCTCTTAAACAGAGGTAAACACATATTCACAAATAAGAAGAATATGACACATGACTTATATGTTATAACAAGAGGGCCATGATGGCCCTTTATCGCTCACCTGAGTTCTGTTTGAAAAAGAGGTATATTTAAGACAGAGTGGTTGGTATGTTTCAAACTCTTCTAAGTGCTAATTGCATTGAATACTCTAAGCCAATGCTCTTGCTTGTTAACATTTTTTTATGTGTATTGTATTTGTCTTCTTGAGTTAATGTTCACCAAGACAAAGAGAATTAAGATGAAGGAAATTTAGGTTTGTGAAAGCAGGGACAGTAACAATTGGTTGGGCAAATTAAAATAATAACAATTGGAAAATGTATCTCAAAGTCGTTTATTGGTTTTCAACAGTAAATAAATTTGGAAAATTTTAAGACAGTCAAGCTTATGGTAAATAATCCAATCATTCTGGCCAACTTTCATCAAAATTGGACCATAAATGTGGCCTCTAGAGTGTTCACAAGCTTTTTAAATTATTTGACCTAGTGACCTAGTTTTTGACCCCACATGACCCACTTTCAAACATGGCCAAGATTTCATTTTGGCAATCCTTCTGACCAACTTTCATCAAAATTGGACCATAAATATAGCTGCTAGAGTGTTCACAAGGTTTTTCAAATATTTGACCTAGTGACCTAGTTTTTGACCTCACATGACCCGGTTTCAAACTTGGCCAAGATTTCAATTGAGACAATCATTCTGACCAACTTTCATCAAATTTGGACCATAAATGTGGCCTCTAGAGTGTTCACAAGCTTTTTAAATTATTTGACCTAGTGACCTAGTTTTTTACCCCACATGACCGAGTCTTGAACTTGGCCAAGATTTCATTGAGACAATCATTCTGACCAACTTTGATAAAAATTGGACCATAATTGTGGTCTCTAGAGTGTTCACAAGCTTTTTAAATTATATGACCTAGTGACCTAGTTATTGACCCCACATGACCCAGTTTCAAACTTGGCCAACATTTTTATTGAGACAATCATTCTGACCAACTTTCATCAAAATTGGACCATAAATGTGGCCTCTAGAGTGTTCACAAGCTTTTTAAATTATTTGACCTAGTGACCTAGTTTTTGACCCCACGTGAACCAGTTTCAAACTTGGCCAAGATTTCATTAAGACCATCATTCTGATGAACTTTCATCAAAATTGGAACATAAATGTGGCCTCTAGAGTGTTCACAAACTTTTTAAATTATTTGACCTAGTGACCTAGTTTTTGACCCCACATGACCCAGTTTCGAACTTGGCCAAGATTTTATTGAGACAATCATTCTGACCAATTTTGATAAAAATTGGACCATAATTGTGGTCTCTAGAGTGTTCACAAGCTTTTTAAATTATTTGACCTAGTGACCTAGTTATTGACCCCACATGACCCAGTTTCGAACTTGGCCAAGATTTTATTGAGACAATCATTCTGACCAACTTTCATCAAAATTGGACCATAAATGTGGCCTCTAGAGTGTTCACAAACTTCTTAAATTATTTGACCTAGTGACCTAGTTTTTGACCCCAAATGACCCAGTTTCGAACTTGGCCAAGATTTTATTGAGACAATCATTCTGACCAACTTTCATCAAAATTGGACCAAAAATGTGGCCTCTAGAGTGTTCACAAACTTTTTAAATTATTTGACCTAGTGACCTAGTTTTTGACCCCACATGACCCAGTTTCGAACTTTTTTATTGAGACAATCATTCTGACCAATTTTGATAAAAATTGGATCATAAATGTAGCCTCTAGAGTGTTCACAAGCAATTGTTGACACACGCACGGACGCACGGACGACGGACATCTCGGTATCACAAAAGCTCACCTTGAGCACTACGTGCTCAGGTGAGCTAAAAAGGGTTTATGTCTTGCATAATTTGATAGGAAGACAATTGTCATTCATAGTTAACCAGTTTAATCACACTGTAAAAGAATATTTGAGAGTATACCAAATTTGACAACATTATCAGTACTGAGAAATAAAATTTTGTTTAATTCAGTCAGTGGTTTCAGAAGGAAAAAAAACTAAGATTGAGTCAGTGTGGTCTCTTAATTAATTGCTGTTAGTGTGTCACAGTGATTCAATAAGGTGAAGTAGGTTCAAACACCACATCAACAACTAAAACACACTGTCTGATTATTTTTGTTAGGATAAAGTAACTTACTATGACAATCCAGAAGTCTGGTTCTGGCTGATAAAACACCTGCCTGTTCTTCTGTGTGTGAAGGCTCTCACAGGGCTTATCAGTAAATGTCCTAACAAAGAAAAGAGGCTTGTTATTACAAAACATCATAATCATTTCAATCATATTACCATGTCTTGGATATCATTAAAGGAAGAAGACCCCTTGCTTAACTGCTAATAAGAAAGTTAGGGTCTACCTAGGAAGAATACTTATAAAATGGGAATAAAAACAACATCAAACATAGGATATTTTTTTATCCTACCGACAAAAAGTTGATATATCTATAAACAATATTTGTTTTAAACCCTATATTCATGACATTGGGTGTTAGTTCTAAAGTACTACATAGGCGTAGGAGCTTTTTCAACATTGGGGGCAACTTCAGATGAGGACCGGTCTAAGAATAAATGTCAAATGTATCAAATCAAATCAAATGTATTGATCTAAACAAAAAGTGGCAGCAACTAGATTGTCACAACGACGGGTTAAACTTCGTAACATATCGAATTAAAGATTTGTTCAAGCTTTAGCTAACAATTGAAGACAATATTGAGTCTGACTCCTTAGAACACGTTTTACACAACTGTTTTCGTCAATCAAGACTTCCCGAGTAATTTTGTGAGCTGAGATTTCATTGGATAAACCCGATGTGTTCAGATTGCCATTTGCAATGATGACGTCAAAAAATATTTTGGTTATTGTTCGTAACAAAAGGCGAATTGGTATTAGATAAAGCACAAAAATACACATTTATCTTTATTCTGCTGTTAAATTTCGTTTCTTTTCTTTTCAAATATCTTCATTTGCCATTGTGAATATTGCGGGGGCCAAAGTATACTCTGGCCCCCTCCGGTCTGGATATTGGGGGGGGCCGGCCCCCTGGGCCCCCCAGCTCCTATGCCTATGTACTAAGTAGTTTTATAGTTAAATCATTCATATTCAAAATGCATGTTACAATAATCTTTTCCTGATGAATTGATCATCAAAAGCAATATTGACCTTTATTTGTTGGCAATGGAATAAAAAGATGGTGAGCTGCCAATAACTATATTGCCATCTGCTTTGAAATTCTCAGAGACGAGAGAGGGTCAATTGGCTAAAACCATTTATACCAGCAACAAGCCTAAATTTAAGCACCAACATCAATTTTACCTTTTGGAGTATATGGCAATTCTCTGTGCATTCAACTCTTAAGACTAAAAAGAAATTCTAAAAAATCTTACTTTGTAAAATTTGTTATTGCCTCACACAGACCCACAATCTTTATTTGGGAGTCTAAATCTGTATTCTTTGGGAAATAGTACATAATCTTCTTATGTTCCTATGAAAGGAAGACAAAATGCATCACATGAGACATTAATCATGAAACATCAGCAATTAATGACAAAGCATCAATAACAAAAGGCAAAAGTGGTAAATACAAGTATGATAGTTTTTCATGGTGGGTTATGCAATAGTTAGTAGTTGTACTTAATCTGCCCCAATTGCTTTTTAATAATTCAGCTTATACCCAAGCTAGCTTGAAATAAAGGCTGTCACTAATTCTTAAGTATTTGGTGGTTTTGAAAGGACATTGTGCAGTGCTTGTGAAGAAATAGTAAGAGCATACGGTGCACAATTCTAAATCAATGTGATGAAACGATTTTCCACATGATGAACATATTATCCTGCTATCACAATGAATTTGGTGGTTTTAAATTGATTATTTGTGAAAAAATCCTTGTAAAAGATACAAATATTACAAGTGTAATTCTAAATTATGGGACCAATCTTTTAGAAATTAAGCCATTACCTCTTTTATATAAACTAAATAACAAAATACTTGCAACAAGCCATTCATGTTTTTATCACAAAGATTCCTAGTAAACATCACAAAGAAAACATTAAATCTTATACATTTCAATTGTTATCTGTGATAAATTCTTATTAGGACAATCATCTAAATCCTTTCCTATAACATGGGTTTCAATAGAAATTTTCATGACAAACAAAAAATAATGATAAAATAATTCAAGATTCATGGATAAACTCATTAAGATTGGTGAACAAACTTTTAAAGACCTCAAAGACCTTAAGCTAAACCCAAATGAAAAATAACAAAGCATGATGAAACACAAATTACATAAAAAGGCATTGAAAAGTCTATACTTTACCTCTCCTTCTCTCGGACCTAATGTTGGATTGAAGATGAAAAAGTTCTTCAATGTAGCTGTACCTTTCGACATGCTTTCTGAAATAAACAAGTTTCTAAGTTTTATAACAACTTTTCATTTGAAAGTGAAAAGAAGATATTAGTTTTAACTTGGATTGATATCTTACATATATTGTTATCCACAAATTTGCATCATCAGCCTTTGAAATAGACACTTTACATTGGGATCCGACAAGTATCCATTTCTACAAAAGTGTTGTACCCTCCTGATCTTCATGGAATCACCATGAGATGAAAATTAAGCAAAACATATATTTCAACCAGTTTGTTTTAAATATACCATTGTAAAAACATCTCCTAAACTCATTTCCAAAACAGACATTGACAGCTTTTGTAGCTGGTAATGGTCAAAAATGATATTGGCCAATATGCCTAGGTAAGAAATTGAAAAGAAATGCTACAGTCCATTGAAAATAATACACCCTATTTGCATATGACTTTTTCTTAAGAGAACAGGGAAGTTTGATACAGGTTAAGCTAAACAGCGGATATGGAAATCCGTATGCAGATATGACTTTTATTTCTAGAATAAAACATTAAGTATTGTAAACTTTGATACAATAACTATTCAGAATAGTAAATAGGTACTAAATGACACCTGTAGTTATACTTTTGAAGAAATTTGGTACTTTATTGCTGTTTAAGTTGATCTATATTCGTGGATATGGCCCATATCCGCGGATATAGAAATCGGTCTGCGGATATGACATATAATTGGAAAATAAATCATTAAGTTTGGAAATTTTCAAACAATATTTTATCAGAATAGTAAATAAGTATATATGCCATCCTTAGTTGTACCTAAGAAGAGATTTGATACTTTTATGCTGTTTTAGTTCATCTTTCATTACAGATATGGCCCATATCCACGGATATGGAAATTGGTAATAATCGCAGACCGATATATGGAAAATAAACTACAATTTAACTAGAATATACTAAAAGTAAGAATCGGAAATGAGACGCAAATTATTTTTTGCTCCTAAATATATATCATATTATAAAAACAAGGTGTATTAAAGAAATAAATCCATCCCTTGTTTATCATTAAAAAAAAAGCCATATCAGCAGACCAATATATACGTGGATATGGTAAAACAACTCAATACAGTAATAGTTACAACTGACAACAAGATATATTGCTAAAAATATCTATCAAATTATAAAAACAAGGTGTATCCAATAAAAAAACCCTCTTATGTTAATCTTTAAAAATATTGTCATATCCCCAGACCAATATATGCCTGGACATGGAAACACAACTACAACATCACTCAAATTTACTCATAGTTACAAATGACAATAAGATGTTTGTTATTCATTATCCTCTGCTAAAATATTTATTATATTATAAAACAAGGTGTATGAAAGAAATACATCCCTCTTATGTTTAATACTTAGAAAATAGATATCATATCCACAGACCAATATATACGCGGATATGGAAAAATTACAATGTTACTTGAATATATACTAAAAGTTATATGTGAAAATAAGATGTATGTTGTTTATTATTCTTAAAAATATATCTCAAAAAATAAATACAAGGCATGGATAATAAATATATCACATGTAAATTAATTATTTGAAAAATAAAAGTCATATTCGCAAACCGATTTCCATATCCGTGGATATGGGCCATACCCACTGTTAAGCTTTACCGGTTTGATACAGATGGTTTGCATTATAGAAAATATATGTATGCAAATCTTACCTTATTTTGTTTCTGTCTGTTCACTAGTTTCAAAGACAATATTAACTCATCTAGATGCAACTTCACATTTTCTGTAAAAGTCATTAAATCTGTAAATATACAGAAGATAAAAAAGAACTTCAAATTTTTAAATGAGTCCTGAAAATGATTGATCAGTAAATTTAAATGTGCTCCACAAAACATAGATTCTAGATTCATGGGACCACTGAAGCACACAATCACATCCAATCAATTTTAAGTCAGCCACTGATTAGTTGCTTGTGTTGTCTTTAGTTTGAATATTACTCCACGAACATAACAAAAAGATTACTTAGCAAGGAAATAAATTCTTACAATCTTATCAACAATGATAATGTCCATCGGAATTCATGTTCACATAAAGACTGTTGATGTATTCTAAATATGTCAGAGCAAGGTTTTATTGAATATGTGCTAAACATGTCTCTTCTTTAAGAGGGGAAAGTCACTTTATGTGTGATAATCGAAAAGTATGCATAATTTTAAGGTAAAAGTGTGATAAAAGAAAACAGTTTTAATGATATCAATTATATACTGAAGGTGGAAGCTAAATTGGCCAGTGAATTTCAATCTTCAAACCGGAGGAGTAAAGTTAGCTGCTAAATATTTTCTGTATAAAAGACACAAATATGTAGTCATTAGCATCGCATTTGTAATTATGATCAGTTTTTAGGTATGGGTACGAAATAGCTCGAGTGCAAGATACGCCTCCTCCTATTTGGGTGAGGAAAATCGGCAAATCCGTAGATTATTTCCTCTTCATAAATATAAAATAACAGATACATAATTATTGAAACAATAGATTTCTCCATGTTAGTGTTTTTCATGAACTATGTGGATATACTTTGCGGTTACATGAAGAAATCTGTTCAGAACGATGATCTTTGATTTCTCCTAAATGTAAACATCCTGTTAGGCTTGTTACCGGCTGTACGCTTATTAATCGAATGCAATACAGGGGGAAAGCAGGGAAACGGGGAGAGGTTGCTGTCAAAAAAGTGAAATGTGCGATTATTCAAAGGTTTGCGCTGAACTCAAAAAAAACTTGCCACTTAAAGTCAAATTAATCTTATTTGAAATCACAAGATAACCATTATATTTATCAATCTTACGTATGGCTTCTCTGATTGTAAGCAGAATTATTAAAGGGCTATAGCAGTATTCGTTATCAATAAAGTTCACACACAGAATGTACAGACATTGAAAACTGATCGTCATCGTCACATCGTATTTGTTTTACATCGATTGTGAAGGAAACTGAAAGCTTGTTCAAAGACACTCTCGATGACTGCTTCCTGGATACTAAACCAGTATTCGCGCCAGTTTGTGGGTTAGTTTTCACCCTGCCGAACGGGGATCCGAACCCGGGACCTGAGGTACAAGAGCCCAACGCTGTACCTCTGCACCAATGTCGCTCAATCACATTATTTTTGGTTATGGGCATTTTTTCTATCATAGATAATGTGATTGTTACCGGCTTGACACAAACAGAAGTAGCGAAATAAACGACTGGATGACATGGTGAATAGTCAAATTATTTTTAGCGATCATGTCCCATTGATCCCCATTGAGCGCAGTGAAAATAACTTGGACTTACCTACAAATCAGCGTAAGTTAGTATCAAGGAAGCAGTCATTGAGAGACATGTATGTAAGCTTCAAGCTTCCTTCACAATCAATTTAAAACAAATAGGTTAAGTTAATAAGGAGAACTTACTTGTAACAAACATTTTCTCCTTCTGACACATTTGTTTCAAATATCACAAAGGAATTGTTATTTCAATGGACTAAATAAACATGAAAAGGTCATCATTTCTTATATATTACATATTTTTCTATAGATAATGCTTTAGATATGGACCAGTCGCAGAATATTGAAATTGGGGGAGAGAATATACAGGTTTGCTAAGTATACTGGTCAATATTTATTCACAGATCTGTGAAGATGGACTGTTAACTGAGTTGATAGATGGGAAATGTCCACCACTTCTGTTTAAGGGTGCCGTAGAAGACTGGCCAGCGCTGAAATGGACACCACAGTCTCTTGCAGAAATAGTGGGAGATAAGGTGTTCAGATGTAAGATAACAGAACGAGATGAAAGGGGTAAATGATCTTTGTTTATTGAACATTGATAAAAAGCCAGTTCAACATATTTTGTGAGTTTGTTGTTTTCTTTGTACTAGAACTATTTCTCACACATCTGTGTCTTATATGATCCCAGTTTCCCATTGGGTCAGGTGTTAAATCTTGTTATTTCAAGGCTTAATTAAAGCAAGAATATTGTTTTCCCTTTAGCTTTGTCCTCAGACATCAAGTTGGACAGACAGAATTGAAATGGACACCTTAATTATTTCAATTTCTCTTTGTGGTACCATGTGTCAATCAGTAGACCAAGTGTCAAATTGGGCTGAGGTGTTAGTGTTTTTGTCTACACAATCCAAACAAAATGTCATTCATTAATTCTAGCAAAATAGCATTGACAAACTGTTATCTATAGAAGAAATCGAGTAGTGTAATACCTGTTCATCTCTTATTAGTTAGCAAAGATATCCACCAAAAGTCAACATTTCCAAAAGTGACTACATTGTACTTTGTTTGTCTAGAAGTTTGCCCAGAGACAGAATGCCTACATGTTTACTGCAGTCTGCAGCAGTATTGTGATTGGTTTGCTGGATGCTGCAAGGAAACCAGCCCTTTGAAGTCTCTAGACCCAGCCCAGTATGCCTGTTATGTAGACTATAAATACATGAAAGACATGTTTGAAGACTGTCAGCAACTCCTAGAGGTGAGTACATTCAGCTTAATCCTTTACCAAACACCAAGTTTTCAACTGTCCCATATTGAAAGTTTGAAGAAGACATTTCAAATTTGTGATGAAATTGAAAAATAATTTTCTGATAAAGCAGAAAACATTGTGGGAAAAGGAAAAATTGCCCGTTACGAGCAATTTCTACTTTTCCCACAACCTTTTTCAGAGTCGTATGTAAAAAAGTGGTCAAATGTCGTTATTGTTTGGTAAAGGGTTAAAACTATAATTTAAAACACACAAGTTGTTTAATTTCTCAAATTAAAAGGTCATTGCAGCTTACTATCAAAGTTTGTTCTATCAAAACTTACTATAAAGATAGAATTACTAAAACAATTTTAAAAGTAATTGCAAGTAGACACATAACACTTGAGGACAGCTTGCACAATGTGTTAAACTTTGTTTTGTTGTATATTTGCTGCTTTCTTTTTCATGTTTGTTTGTTGATTCTGCTTCCAAAACCTAATAATCTGCTTAAAATACTCAGAGTAGCAAACATGTTAGATCACAGGCCAGCCGCAAATTTACTTGGGGGTTTCATGGATCTAACTTGTTTGCATAAGCATGAAGACGGTTCCAGCACTATAAGGGTTAATGAGTCCTACATGAGAAATCACAAGTTTTTCATAGACATATGTGTGAAAAATTTAAACATATTCTTGTCTAAAACTGTAAAGATTACTGCATTCACTTTTCTTATGTGGCATTATCTAGAGTTTCTCTACAGAATTTGTTGAATTTATGTTCCTTAGTTTATAATTGACTTGACCCATTGATCGCTAGTTTTACATTGACTTTCATTAGGGGAAACCTTAAATAATCATGTTTCCTGAAACTTAAGGGATTCTCACATTCATATCCTTTTTCATGTACTCAAAAAATTGTTGATACTGCGTTAAACACCATACAATAATTTCTCATGTCCCTTAGGTTGAAATAAGCCATACCCCATAGATTACAAGTTGATGTTGTTGGATATCAACTCATCTTGGTGAGGGATATATAGGGCCATCAGGGCTTTTCTATTATCTTATAAGATTTCTTAAATTTCACAGATTCTCATTTGCCATTTATGAAAGGTTTTGTTAACTATAGTGTCACCTCTATTGAAAGGGCGAGCAAGATCAACTTATGAGACACTTCACTGATTTTACAAAGTAGTTCCCAACTTTTATCACTATGCCAGGTGCCAATTGGATATAAGTTGGTAACCATTAAATCGAAATTAGATTAAAATAGCATGTGGCTCACAAACCGGTCATTTTAGAATAAGACCAATTAGAAACATTTTCTAGACAAACGCCTCCCGTGGGACTCGAACCTCGACCTCCCCTTGCCAAGGCGGACGGCTTATTCACTTGGTTACGATGACGGATTTATAACATACTGTGGATTTTTTATTTCACTCACCTTTTGAATATGCTCATCTTTTGTATTAGGAATTTCTCAATGTCAAAGAAATTACTTGTAGTATTTTCAAACCATTGATTAATTCTAGCAACTCTTTTCTGATCATGATTTAATGTATCTATCTAGGAAGTACAATGGACCAATTTTGGATTTCCTGAGAGAAACGGTGCAGACAGTACAATCTGGATAGGGAGCACTGGTGCATACACTCCTTGCCACCAGGACACTTATGGCTTTAATCTAGTCACACAGATACATGGCTGCAAGCGCTGGTTCCTGTTTGATCCTGGGCAGACCTTGTTCATGTATCCAACCAGGATACCATATGAGGAATCCAGTGTTTTCAGTGAGGTCAACATACTGCAACCGGATCTGGTCACTCACAAGCTGTTTAAGGTTTAGTATAGTTAACTTTTTCCTTTAAAACAAATGAAATTTACAAAATGTTAACTATTACACCTTGTGCTCTCTGTTTCTGTTAGAAGATGGAAGTCCCCATAACGAAGGAAAATGATGTCCACCTTATGATTAAGAATTAATGATGTGCAAATTTAAATGTGATACTGTCAAACTTTTGCTACCATAATAGAGCTCACTTTGTGAGTGACCTGCTTTTAATGTAATAACTGTGCCTGCTTATTGAATATTTTAGATTTCAGAGCCCAAGGACTGGATGGAAGCCTTTCTAAAAGCCTTCAAATACTTTTTTATGATGCATCTAAATCATAGAATTTGGGAAACCTCATAGACAAAATGGGAAGTTGCTCTTAAGAGTATTTATTACTTTTGTCTCTTTGAATTCTTCTAGATACAATGAAAAACGTTACTTTGATCTGTATTTTTTGTCATCTGCAATTATTACTTTCAAATTGGACCAGTTTCTTAACCCTATACCAAACACTAAATATTTGACTGTCCCAAATTGAAAGAGTTTGCAGACAGATTGTGATGAAATTTAAAAATGACTTTCGGATAGGGCAGAAAACTTTGTTGGAAAAGGAGAAATTGCTTGTTAAGAGCAGTTTTCTCACAATGTTTTCCAGAGCCGTCCGAAACAAACTGGTCAGATGTTATGGATGTTATGACATATGGATCTATTTTTCAGGAAACCACACCCTTTGTTGTTGACTTACACCCAGGGGACACACTGTATGTACCCAGACACTGGTGGCATTTTGTACAGTGTGTCACTTCATCAATCAGTGTTAATACATGGATCCCTGTGGTAAGGTATAGTTTGTTAGGCTCAGTTTATCAGTATTGAACTATCACAGAAATTTTCAACATGTATTCTACACAATATTAAAAAGAATATTCTTTTTTCATTTATTTGTGTTCTGGTGCTCGGTTTTATTCTGTAATTTTAACAACAACAAAAAAATGAAAAACAAAACATGGCCATGAAAGGTTATTGTGAAGAGACATATAAAAGACCTGAATATGGTTTCGTTCAACCCTTATCATCAACATGCATGAAAAACATAGACTGACACTAGACAATCAGGCATCACCCTCAGCAGAGGATAAGTAAATCAACAAATAATTTGGATAGTGAGTCAGGGGAGACAAGCTATTTCCATTTACTGCTGAAATCTACATATGTTTCTGTGTGTGTTGAAAATGCATGTTTGAAATATTATTATTATTATCATCATTATCATTATTATTATTATTATTGTTATTATTATTATTATTACCTGGTAATATTATTATTAATTTTACTATTGTCGTCATCATAGTTATTAATATTACTAAAATTATTATTATTATTATTATCATCATCATATTATTATTATTATTACAGAAAGAAGATCTGCAGTCCCATGTCCAGGAGTCTATAACCAGGCTTTTAATGTCCACCCTAGTACATTCACTTCCAGGGATCAATTTAGATACAGTGTTGAACCCCACAGAGGTATACATTGAAGTTCTTAATTGATCCATAAATTTGTTTAAAATGAATTTGCTTGTAGTAAGGCTGCTATGGTTTCATGTGAAGTGGTCTTAATAAAAGTGTACCATAGTAATAGCATGAGTAAAAGATCATTGAAGTAAGACACAGGTTAGGTATAATATAAATTAAAAACAGAGGCACAGATTAGGTAAACAATAGAGTATTACGCTTGCAGGAATACAAAACACTTTTCTCTGTAAACCAATATGTATGCTTTGCTCATTTTGCACTTTTATGAATTCCTTTTATTTTTTCAAAATGACCTTTGCAAAATTAAAGATGATATTCTTATTTAGAGCTGGGACGGGTAGCAATTTACTACTTGGTACCCGAGGGGATATTACCCTAGTACTCTAGCCGATATTCTCCATTAGATTCAATAATTTTCTCTCCCTTAGCTTACTGTTCAAATGGCTGCTAGTAATTGTTCCAGGTGCTTGTGACTTACTGCGATGATAGGAACAATAAAATGTTGATAGTTTCAATAGCTGGAAGCAGCCTTCAAGAGTATAGGTCATGTGACATATTTATGCAGATGTTAAGAAAATGTTTGGGGGATAATTGATTGCTTATTTAATATTTGAAAAAGTCTGATGCACTTGACAACAAGTGCTTATTCACACATTCATGTGGATTTTTAACCTAGGTAAAATAACGTCAGGTAACAGGTAGTGATTTGTTACCCGGGTAATGGCTTGTAACCAACCCGTACTTAGGCACCCGTCCCGGCCCTATTGTTATCCCATTTGATGTCTGGTTTTTGCAGGAGATCACTTCAGCAGAAACCAGCTTGAAGTATGTTGAAATGGCCATTGATAGATTAAAGGATAGCTCCATCTGTAACCTAGATGATCAACATGTAGATGACAAACACAACATTACTCGAAATACATCACAGGAGCCTACTGCCAAGAACAGTACAGAACAATGTAACATCACAAAATTGAAGGAAGCATTTAAAGGCCATTGTGTCACCAAAATGGCCAAACCTTGCTGTATATCAAGGGTTACTGACATTAGTTCCTCTTCTGAAACATCTGAAGAATCTTATTCTCCACAAAAGAAGAAAACCAAACTACACACCCATAGTTCCAGTGAAATCAACCATAAAAAGAAAGAAATGTTAGATAGCTACAAGAGTAACAAGACAGAAGTGTTTAGTTTAGAAAAGTGTTCCTTTAATGAATATTTGTCAATGTTAAACTCTCATACCTCCTTGACCAATGGTATTGTAGCTGGTGGGATGTCTGAACATATGACATGTTTAACACAAGGTTGTTCATCAAGTTGGGATGCATGTGTTAGTGAACATTTCTTAAAGAAGTCACCTTCTAATGTAAAAGACTTTCAGCACACAGTTCTAAATGCTGTTTTGAATACTAATGTAATAGACCAAATAACAACAAATTTGTTGAGAAACTGACTAACAAATTGCCCAAAGGCTATGAAATATGAATCAGTTATCACAACACAGGTCTGCAGTGTAACAAGCAGACTACTCTATTTTTTACCATCATAAACATAATAGTTCATGATCCATTTTAAACCTTTACCACATGCCAAATTATCAGCTTTCCCAAATTGACAGAGTTTCCAGATTTTTCCTTTTCCCACAATATTTTTCAGAGTCATCTGCAACAAAGTTGTTAAATGTCGTAATTGTTTTGTAAAAGTTAATGGAGAGGAAAAATGAAACAAAAAATGGTTTTCAATAGTTCTTATGGCACAAATACAGTTTTATGGGCCATGTTACAACTAGAAATGTAATAAAACAAGAAATGCATTTAGTTTAACAAAACTGAAACAATCATTCCATCAAAATTGTAACATTTTTTATTTTATTACATTTCCTGTTCACCATGTTTTTGAACGGAAGTATAATATAACAGGTTTCGTCATAATCATTACATTTCCTGATTTGATTACATTTCAGGTTGTAACAAAAAAACATTAATAATAAAAAATATGTGAACCATTATTCGCTTCTTGAATTTTTGGACCTAACACCAAATATTTGATCATTGTTCCCATCTCTAGTTATATTGTTCTTGTAATATAAGAATTTTTTAAAACATGGTGACAAAGGTGAAATTGCTCAAAAGGATATTTCTCATCTTGTCACCATGAGTTAAACAACTAATTTAGATCAATAACTGATTTATGCCTGCTGTTGATTTTATTAAGGCTAGTTATAAAATTTGATATAATGGAAAAGATTTTTCAAAGACATATACAACTTATGTTAGTATGAAATTTCTGTTCTGTTGGGAAAATAAGCAAAAGAAACATGAAATAGTGGTGGATGCAATAAACCTGTTACTACGATGTTTGCTGTAGATCACTTTTTAAATTGTTTGAGGAAAAATGCTCAGGCTATAATTTTTCTTCATCATTAGCTAGTATTTAGATGTTTCACACCTTTTTTATATATCTGTTTTACACTACTTGAACCAGAAGCCATAATAAAAAAATGTGACAAAAGAAAAGAATTAATCTTATGACTTCCATTTTTTGTGAAAATGCAAGACTATAGCAAGTGCTTCACAAACATTAAGCAGTTACTAAAGTATTGCGATGAACCATCAAGATGCTCTTTTACACAGATGTTAACTCTTATCCTTATTGTTTGTGGACACTCCCCCTCTTGCAGTCATCATTTATGATGACAGATAAGCTTTTTCAGGATGTTAGTCAATTTCAGACGTTCAAATGGCCCAATGGCTAATCCAAGAGGAGCCTAGATTGAGGATAGCTAGAAAAGCCGCTTTGGATTTATAGTCTCCTGTGGGGATTTGATTGTGGTTTGACAGGACATGAGTCCAAGTCCATAACCTCTGAGCTCAAGACAGCTTTGTAACACAGGTGTTAGGTCTTTTCCTTATTGATTGTGGCTTCCCTGTGGCAAATGAGATGGTAACATGTCACAGCTCCTTCAAAATGGAAGATTGCGTCAAGTTGTGGATGTGATAAACCATACTTCAGAAAAAATGTTCCTTACCCTTTTACCTAATATGACTCAGGTAAACCAAATTTGCTCTCTACAAACTAGCCACAAGTGTTGCTATCAAGGCCACATTGCATGGTAAAGGGGAATAATGTTTTGGGTTTATAGGAAGGGCAATTGCTCGATTTGGCATCTAATGTTTACATGTATAAACAAACTAGCCTGTCAAACAGCTTGTCCATTTAGCATGGCATACCAGCTTCCATGTAGAGCTAGGACGGGTAGCAATTACTACATGAATATCCAAGGCGATGTTACCCGTGGGAACTAGAGTACCCGAACTTGATATTCTTTCTTAGATACAAATCTGATATGCCCAATAGCCCATCATCTTTTTTAACTTTAGAGATATGATGTCCAGTCATGGATATCTTAACTCTTCATGTTGGTCTTGGTAGTGCGACGTTTGATAGAACTTGGGCATTGATGCACATGAATGGGTTTGTAAATGTTGACACAATATCAGATCATTGTCACTCATTGACAAGTAGATCAGATGTTACTAAATCGTACTCAAACATAATGTGTAAATATATGTTACAGGCACTATAATTATATTCTCAAATGCTCCTCTCCAACCATTTCGGGAAACCTCTATAAAGTTGCCTACTTAAATATCACATATTGAAAGTCGGAGGTTGCGACTGACATTACCACTTGAGCAAACACCTTTACCATACAGAATCGTGAGTAACGGTTCTAGGCCCTTTTGACTTACTGTGATGATCAGAACAAAAAATGTTGATATAGTATTGATAGCTGGCGAGTAGGCTTTAATTTGAAGATTGTAGAGTGCATATTCCATATTGTACACATGTCAAGACATTGTTTGGATAATTGATTGCTAGATTTGGATTTAGAAATATCTGATTCATTGTAAAAAGAGTACATTTTTACACATTTCATGATTTACAACACAGGCAAAAGTACCAGGTACTGGCCTGTACCAATATCGAGTGCATCCACATCGATTTGGACCCTTATTATCATACAATATCTAGCCATTTACACATCTCCCTTCGTAGCGTTTATTTATTTTTATATGGGTTTTACATCACATCAACATTATTTCAGTTATGTAGCGATGCCCGACTCATTATGATGGAGGAAGACCCCATACTCAACTGCCCATAAGGGCTGGTTAAGGCGGATAGAACCATCAGCATTCCGCAAGTCAGTTGTGAAGACTGCCTCTCATGAAAATCCATATCCCTCTCAGGATTTGAACCCACGCGGATAGGGGCCTTGTGATTTCAAGTTCTGTACTCTAACCACTAGGCCCCTCGTAGCGTTCAAGTTGTGCTGCTTAATCAGTTATGGTTGATGAAGCCCTATATTCAAGAGCCCAAAAAGGGCTCAGGGTTGCGAAGCTCAATATTTTTTATAATTTGTTTGACATCACATCATTTAAGTTATGTAGCAATGCCAGACTCTTAATGATGGGAGGAAGACTCCATACTCAACTGTCCAAAAGGGCTGGTAGAACCATCAGCATTCCGCAAGTCAGTTGTGAAGACTGCCTCTCATGAAATCCATATCCCTCTCAGGATTTGAACCCAAGCGAGAGGTGCCATGCGATTTCAAGTTCGGATCAACTAATGAACATCAAAATGATATTAACCCAGATAGAAGCCCTCGTGGTCCCAAGTTATCTACAGCTGCTGCAACTTCCAACTTGTCTAAAATTGCTATGTGGACTTCACAATATTCATGAATGGCAATTTACATTATTTTGGTCTTAAAATTTAAGATAACAATTCATTAGAACTGGGTTTTACATCCCATCAAAATCGATCAATAAGTTGCAATGAAGGGCACATAATAAAGCAAGACCCAAAACACAACTACCTATCTTTAGAATTTCAATAGCAGTCATCGGATTTTGAGGACTCCGAGAAGGGCCATATGATTAAAAGTTCTATACTCTAACCACTAGGCCCTAAGGGTTTTAAAGGGTATTGATATAATGGATTTGCCAGAACATTCAATTCCCCAGAAAATCCAACTTGTGCATTAATGATTCAAATATAAGCATCACCACTCACTTGCTGAATCATGTACCTTAGTTATATTTACATGGTTCATGATACCCAGATAATAAATCTTGTGAAGCTCTTCAGAAAGCATGATAGAAATATAAACTGAGGAGCCACTAGAAAAAGGGTAAAAGAGAAAAGAAAAAATGGTAAAATCCAATTTTTTATTAGTTTTCATTACAATTTAGTGTGAATTTATATAACATAAAAATTTAAAAACAATAAAGATCAAAATGTTTAAGTTGTTAAGTTTTGAGGTTTCAATGTTTTTGTCCCTCCCATCTCCCTCCAAAAACAAAACCATAAGGTGCCTAAGTCACTGAATTAAAAAAATTGCCCCAAAAATAGTTATTTAGAAGAGAAAGAGAATACACCTTACACACACACAACAGATAAATACAGACATTAAAAATATTTTCTTTTTGAGTAACACGTGGGCAAGAGTTCCACAAGCCTCTTCAGTAAAAAATTTGAAAAACTGTTGCACATGTGTTCTTACGACAATAAACCCTGAATTCTGCTGCTGATCAAGTTTCAGATAAAAATTGATTTCATGAAATATGTGAAAACTTGTCTCAAATCCAGTGTTGCAAACATTTTCAAATCACTATCACTTTGTCAGTGAATCAAGGACTTGACGATCCAAAATAGAGATTTGATGTGATGGACAGTTTTGTACAATGTTAAAAAAAATGAGAATCAAATGAAAGTCACAATATGATACATGATTATGCACGCTCTCCTCGAATTCTTCTGGCCAGCTGAATGTCTTTGGGCATAATTGTCACTCTCTTGGCGTGGATCGCACACAAATTTGTGTCCTCAAACAAACCAACTAAGTAGGCTTCACTGGCTTCCTGTAAAACACAACATAAATAATGTTACAATAATTTGATCTCAAATGATTTATCAAATGTTTCCAAAAGAATTAGTTGAACAGGCCACTTTAGAACATACATCTCCACAAATTTGAACCGTTAATTTTGGCCTGCAACCAGTTTTTATTGAGAACACTGAATTGAACATTGACTTCAGAACGACATCATTTGGATTTGCAATGTTTGAAAAGCGAAAAGTAGTATTTGAAACTATTGCAAAGTTGTTTATGGAGAGTGTGTCTGAACCATACATTCAAAGTTCTTACAAGCAGCAAGAATACCCCTTATCAACATTAAACATTTCCTGAAACACTATGAACACCCATTTTCAGAGATTTAACTTGTAGAAAAGTTGAACACTAACAATGAAAAAACGTCATAATCTATTGCCAAGTATTATTTTTGTAATAGATAATGAAACAAAACACTGAATTATACATTTCCAGATTTGTATATTATAAATGATTTATGTAACCAATACAAATGGATGCATTAACTATGCCAAGCATATCCAACTTTCATAGATTTAACATAACATCACAACATATTGAGATGTAGAACACAATTTGTATCTCTTCTGTCCAAAGTTGTACTTCATTCCATTATGTGACCAAAGTCCTAGCAATTACCTGGAGAGCTCCAATAGCTGCACTCTGAAATCTCAAGTCGGTTTTGAAGTCCTGAGCAATTTCTCTGACCAATCTCTGGAATGGGAGTTTTCGGATAAGAAGCTCAGTTGACTTTTGGTATCTTCGGATTTCCCTGAGAGCTACGGTACCAGGCCTGTACCTATGAGGCTTCTTGACACCCCCTGTTGATGGGGCACTCTTTCTTGCTGCCTTAGTGGCAAGCTGTTTCCTTGGAGCCTTTCCTCCTGTGGATTTACGGGCGGTCTGTTTTGTTCGGGCCATTTCTGTAAACAAATTTAAGAAAATTGATCATTTGGGAAAACCCAACTTATGTTTAAACCGGAAGTTCTATTTATAGATCATGGCACACTGCAACAAAAGACTCGGGAGATCAATAACTTTTCGACAAACAAACATTCCATAAGGTTGGAATCGTTAAGATTGATATTGCTCTTCGTTGTGTAACTTATATAAGCATATTCGTAC
This sequence comes from Cerastoderma edule, assembly GCA_947846245.1. Classification (NCBI taxonomy): domain Eukaryota; kingdom Metazoa; phylum Mollusca; class Bivalvia; order Cardiida; family Cardiidae; genus Cerastoderma; species Cerastoderma edule. Next base: position 40,172,918 of record OX401406.1, read on the forward strand.
GAAGTGTTTCATGAAGACCTTCGCGCTCTTTCGTTTGGATGAACTAAAATGGCGGTCCGCGAGACTTCTTTCAACCGCTTTATTCAGACGAATATACCATACCATGAATTCATCAAACATCAATGGACACAACTATGTACATTCGCGAAATTATTAAAACATGTTGAAAAAAGACTTATTACCTTTTTGAACGAACCATAACAAACATGTCTTACCTAATTAATCTCGAGAATCAAATGTAGCGGTTTTCTTCGCACTGATTTCTGGGTTGTGAACTGCCAAATTACGTCAAGCTTTCTACTTTAATGATTGGTGTTATTTTGAGAGTTCTTGATTGGTCGATATCTAAGCGTTCTCATTGGACATAATGATCTTCGTACTTGCCTTCCATTGGATGAAAACAAGCGAATTCTATTGGTTTATTTTCAATCCGTTTTGACAGCCAAGCTCGCATCTTTTCACTAGATCTAACAGAATGTACCACCTTTGCAATGATTTATGTACGTTATAGACGTAAATAGACCTTACACACCAGATCGATATTTTGATTAATACGTTTTTCTTACAAAACATTGACGGATTTCATATAGAAAATATTTCACTTAGATTAGATCAACAGATCATTGAAATTCTTGTGTTAGTTTATGAAAGAGGATAATGGGAAATTTAAAGGGAAAGCAATTTGTATTTAAATAGCGATCGGTGTTTGAATATGGTTCTTTCGATGGTACCTTTTTTAAACCATTTCGCAATTAACCCTTTACCAAACGCCAAATTTTCAACTGTTCCAAATTCAAAGAGTTTGAAGACGACATTCAAAATCTGACAAAATTGTAAAATAATCTTCTGTCAGGGCAAAAAACATTAAGGGAGAAGGAGAAATTGCTCTTTAAAAGTTGTCTGCAACAAACTGGGCAAAGGTCACAATTGTTTGGTAATTGGTTAAAGCCCTTTTTTTTATTTCCACCGTTAACCAATAACGCATTTTGTGATAAGCCAAATAGAAAAATCAAACAATTGAAATTCACTCGATTATTACTAAAGGGTTTAAGACTCATAGGCGTAGGAGCCGGGGGGCCAGGGGGGGCCCGGCCCCCCCAATATCCAGACTGGGGGGGCCAGAGTATACTTTGGCCCCCCCCAATATTCACAATGGAAGATGAAGATTTTTGGAAAGAAAAAATGAAAGAAATGAAAGTTAACAGCAGAATTAATATAAAAGTGTATTTTGTGCTTTATTTAATACCAATTCGCCTTTTGTTACGAACAATAACCAAATCATTTTGACGTCATCATCGCAAATAGCAATCTAAATACATCAGGTTTATCCAATGAAATCTCAGCTCACAGAAAGTAGTTTCGACTAACGAAAACAGTAATAGCGCAAAACATACTCTATGCAGTCAGACCCTATATTGTATTTAATATACACTCATTTTTTAATCGTATATGTAGACGAACTCGTGGCTGTGACAGCATGGTGGTTGTCACTTTTAGTAAATATCAAAACAATATGCTTTTCGCGCGAGATCGAGACCTGGTTAATCCTAATTTCTTTTTCTTTTGGTTATTTTGTCTTAACTAAGATACACATTTCATACCCTTTCATTTAATTCATTTAATTATTTTGAATTTGTAGACACATGATTAGTCATTAGAAAGTTTAGGAACATTTATTCTTAGACCGGTCCTCATCTGAAGTTGCCCCCAATGTTGAAAACGCTCCTACGCCTATGAGACTTGAATTGGATGGAAAAAGATCTCGACATCGAGAAATATAATTTTTAAAAAAGCAACGTCGAGAGGTAGGGCAAGGGAGATAAACAATGAGAAAATGAAGCATTATATAAACAGCATTTAGCTCCCTTACTTTACGTAAATCCGGCGGCTGATTATTTCAGTTACCCGTTTCGAAATTCGTTCTTGAAAAAATGATTTGTAATGATAATAAGTTTAACATGAAACATGTATAAATATTGTTTATCGGAATAAACGTATATATATATAAAAAATCTATGAATAAATCAAAACTTTAGTACATATATGTTTAACTCAGCAACACTGATCTTGATGACAAAAGGGAAACTGGTGGAACTTACATGGGACCATACGTTTGGAGGGGAACCGCTGCTGCGATAAAAAGAAAGAGAAAACTTGTTGAAAATGTGTTGCAATAAGTTAAAGTACAAACCGTATAAGAGGCATATACATTTGAGGCCAATGTATACAGATTCAGTCATCGATGTTTATGGACAATGTTACACATGGAGATATAACATCTCTCATCGTCGGTTTATAAATACTTTCTTCTTCTCCTAAGGTGTCATGGTCATTTAAATTAAGTAATTTGTTGTTGTCTGAAATACTCAGATTGCCTCGATGTGGTCAATATTAGAGCTAATTACAAATGATTGGCAAAATTAATAAGAGATACTATAGACGTAATTTCTCCTGGTTCTTCAATACCAACAGTTAAAATACCTTAATTATCAGCGGATGTTAAGCAGGTTTTCAAAAAGAAAGATCTTTTCAAGAAGATAAACCATGACAGATTTAAAACCGAAACAATTGAAATGTAGCATGATTGATATTATCACAGATCCCATACGATTAGATTGAGATCTCTCAAACTCGAGGATATATCATCCAGACAGTAAGACTGACATCTCATGCTAGGATAATGACGGCTCGATTGGTTTATGGTATTTAATGACTTACGATATCTTGATTACCTTTCTAAATGGATTGTAAAAAGCAATTATTTGAGATGTGAGATAATGCAATTAATATATGCATATCTGCGAATTGTGAACACAACACATGACTTCATCTATACACAAAAATCATTCTGATAGCGATCCCACAGCAAATGATTCAAGAAACTCATCGTGACAAAAAAATGATTATACGAATTATTCACCGTGCAGTACCCAGCTAGCAAAGTTTATGAGTGTTCATATGGCCCATATGGGTCCCATGGGGCAACCCATATGACGCTCATGTCGAAAGTGCAACCGGGCTATAAATCGGTCCCACATGGGTTATATTTTCACCCATTACCGCAATGAAAATATCACCTTACTTATTCGCTCTTGTTTTTAACAAGGACCTGTCACATACTTGCATATGGATAACGGGTAAGCACACAGGAAAGGCGTGATCTGTTGATGCCGAAAAAGTACAATCACAGTTCTGTTTAATAAATCTATTATAAAATCAATTTTGTGACAATGCCCAATGTTATTGAAGCAGCAGTTTTTCTGCTGAAACACCAAGCCCTACTCAGCGGAGGAAAACCGAAGCTTATAAGCCAACAGGGAATATTGGTAGTAAGAACCAAAGGAATGTTGTTATCCAGCTTGATGAAACCAAATGTGTTGTTAGTTGGGAATCTTTTGGGTATAACAAGTCGATTTTTACTTACATATAAAACATCGATCTTGACCAAAGACCTAAAAAACGTTGTCGTGACGGAAGCATGAATATTATTAAACTCACTCTCCATGACTGTTTCTTGGGTACTACTAAACAAGTCCTCGCGCCAATTTGCAGGGTATAGCCATAGATATTGCCATTCACCTACCGAATTCTTACTACGAAGCCAGGTGGATGAAAGATTACATTACAATGAAAAAAACAACAACCCGATTTCCTTTGTACAGGTAAGGACAAGAATACAGTGCAGCAGACAGACACTTTGGTCAGGAAAATCAGTGATTTTCCTAATGGAAATTAGAAAAGACATAAAACATAATTCTAAACGTCCAAGGAAGTTAGTAACGTTAGTGACCATAATGACCATTGTGAGAAAGGGATGATCTACTTCTGTTACTTGAATTTCATAAATCGTATGCTACAAATAGAGGTCCCGGACTGGGGTATACACACATGTTTGGAAGTAAATAAAACAGAGAAAACCATGCATTCTATTTTTTTTTATGATGTAATGTTATATCTACATTTAATGATGAAATTTACAACTACAAATTGTAACATTCTCTACACATTAACATAAAAAACCTTGCCTTTACTCAATCAATTCTCTTCCTTGGGATTTTGAGACTGATCCAAGTTGTAGAGACAACAGCTCAGAATGAATAACCAGTTTATTAGTGATATAAGGTAGGATGTCACTGGTCACACAGGTTTCTCATACAATAAAACAAGTATACATCAATGAAAGGATTAACAAGAAAAATATCCTAAGGTGACAATCATTCAGTTTTGCATTAAATCTCTAGTGCTACCACATGTCATTGCTAACTTGTGATCCACCATCTAGCAACTTCACTTAACCCTTTACCTAACGCCAATTTTTCGACTGTCAAAATTGATAGAGTTTGCAGACTACATTTCAAAATGTGGTGAAATTGGAAAATAATTGGCAGAAAACATTTTGGGAAAAGGAAAAATTGCCCATTATGAGTCATTTTTCCTTTTCCCACAATGTTTTCCAAAATTGTCTGCAAATAAGTGTTTAAATGTTGTTATTGTTTTGGAATGGGTTAAAAAGAAAGTTTTTCCTTATCAATTCCAAGTTCTAATTGATACATATGGAACAGATGTCAGTCCACCCTCTACTCCTTAAAACCTTATTGTGACGCATCTACTGAAGAGAGTCCTCAGAAACCACTTTAATGAAAGGGTAAATATCTCCTAAAGAGAATCAACCTTTTTATTGCAATGGTTTTAGTCATGCAAAAAATAAACTATGCTATTTAAAATAGTCTGTTCTCTGTACCTTCAAATATCACTAACTGAATGACATTTATTTTGCAGCTTTCACAGATACCACCTTTTGCTGATTCCAATTTGGATTTTCCACAAAATGCTGTATGAAGGAAACGGTTATGCTGTTAAATGAAATTATGACAACAACAGATTGATCCTCTGTAAGCAGGAAGTGCCTGTTTTTGATAAACCAGTGTGAAGTACATAACCTTTATTCATCAATTTCAATTAACAACTTCATGTAATAACATGATATAAAACCATTTTCTGGTTACCATTGTTAACCAATTACATCATTACACACTTTTCTTAATAATTCAGATAGAAAAAACAACCATGGGAATTGCCTTGATTATCAAATAGCCCATAAAACATTTTATTTAACCCATTATCAAACAATAACAACATTTGACCAGTTTGTTGCAGAAGACTCTGGAAAACATTGTTGGAAAGAGCAATTTCTCCTTTTCCCACAATGTTTTTTGCCCTATCAGAAGATTGTTTTTCAATTTCATAATTTTTCTTAAATGTTGTCTGCAAACTCTTTTAATTAGGGACAGTCGAAAATTTGGCGTTTGGTAAAGGGTTAACTATCAGAATTACATGTAATAAGAAATTCCTGTTAACGTCACAATGGTTTCCTAGGTACTTTCCATGTCAAAACTGTATTGAAATTATTTCAGAGAACATTGCTGAATAATGGAACTTACCAAAATATCGTTTTGTCATTTAGCCTTCCACAGCTTTCTATCTAAACAGGTCTTTTGCATTGTCAAATAAATGTAAAGATAATTATGTCTTTTCCGGGCAAAATGATGCAAGGAAGAGAATTTATCAAAGTGCACAAAACATATTTTGGACTCCACAACTAAACTATTATCTATATCACAGATGTTTAAAGATGTGTTAAATAAACTAGGTAAACCAGTATACAGAATCTCATAAAATATCTAGATAAAAGGATTATTCCCCTTGCCTTCTTTTTCATTGCTTCTCTCAATCCTATTTTGTGGCACTCATTAGAGTCGTCCTCTTTCCACAATTCAAATGAATGCCCACAAAATAGGCTTTATCTTATCACTTTTATCATTTGTTGTGCAAAAATTCCTTGTCTAGACCAATATTCCCAGGAAAAAGATGAAACAGTATACAAAGACCAATTAAAATGATCACCATCAGTCTTTGTTTCAACCATTTACCGACCAGTTTGTAAATGATGATTATTATCCTGAAATGATGTTTTCCAAAATCATTAACTTTTTCTAACTATTCCAATATGAGACATTACAAATTAGTTACTTAGTAAACATTCGAGGCCATCTATTTGCCTTATCTTCTTAAGACAAACATTTGCAGTCATTCTCAAACATGATCTTTCACTTTCTGGGCCCATTTCTTTCAAGGAGCCTTCATATAAAGGGTTTAAACTTAGGTCATGCAATAATGGGTGGCCATCTTTCCTTCAACTACCCATTATAAAAAGACCTTCATGCTATGAATATACCCATGTAAAACAGAAATCCTTAAATCAAATCAGAAAGATTTTAGCACCGGTCATTTCAAACCATTGTGGCAAAGAGAACAAATTACTAAGAAAGAGCAACTTCTTTTTTAGTCAGGATATTTTTTACCATTCACTAAATATGTCAGTATATTGAGTCTAGCGTGAAAAGTCTTCATGTCTAATAAAAGCATATTCCCAGATCTTAACACACACTTTCAAAATGTTTTTGTTTACACTATGACCTTTTCTTTCCTCCCGCCTTTAACTGTTTAAGTTCATTTTCATGGTAGTGAGAGATTGCTGATGTCTCCGCAAGCTGAAATAATAAACCAAAACATCTTTAAATCAGTACAAATCTCATTAAAACATTTCTTATTTAAAAAGAAAAAGATAACTCATGGAGCAAATGGCTTTCAATTTCATAAGAAATTTCTGCAGTCATCGCTTTTCAATGATTGCAAGTATAATACGGGACATATCCATTGTGGGAATTGGTAGAAATCATTGGGAAAATGAATCATTTGAGCATTATTTCTTATGTAACAGTGGTTTCTTCACCCTTTTACTGGAGAGATTTTTAAGTCAGTCTTTGGATGTAACAAAGTTTTTCTAAGTCAATTCAATAAGGGTTCTGAAACAAAAGCTATTCAGCATTATAAGACATGTATACATCACAAAGACAATTATACTGAACAAAATTGTAAAGATTTAATCCTTTAAAAAAGATATAGTAACTACTCACACAGTCAAACTTCACAGATGTACTTTCATTTATATCAGGCATAGTGATGGGGAAAAGAAAACCAGTGTATAATATGTAATAATGAAAGGCTAAAAGCCCCTGTCCAAATCAACCCTTTCAGATTCCCTAATTGTAACACTTTTAATTCCTTTGAAGTAAGAACACTTCATTGCATTGAGACTTATCAAAATGATTTAATTTTCTTTAAAGGCACATCAAAGGAGAGGAGTACAAATAGATTACTGAAAAAATATATGGAGTTCTTTTATTATATTCATAAAAGTCATGAGAATTAGTTTAGGAATGCATTGAGACCCTATTAAATAGACTCATTTAAAATAAAATAAGTTATTTTGTGCTTGAAATATAGTTGTCTCCAATTCAATCATGTTTATCAACAATCTTTTTGTTAACATATTCAGAATAACGAATTCTGATTGGTTGGTTCAAAATGTGTGTATCAATTGTCAATGTCAGCGGTGAAGAATCAGGAAATCTGAATTAAAAAAATCTGGGTTAATCTGGTTTACTTTCACATTTAAGTTGTGCTGATGGTGTTTTCTGGTGTTAACTATTTGAATTCGTCCAAAAGTTTACCAAATAATATATTTTGATATAGCATTAATCTCCTTTAATGGGCCTTTAACTCTTTATGAACAACTAAAAAATACACTAACAATGAACATGATCACAGAATAAAAATATTTTGAACTGAACTAAACAACATTAACTTAACCTATTACCCCAATTCAAATTATTTGGTTGGTTTGCTTACTCAAATCAAAACAAATGAAATCACAAATCTGGGGGAAAACCTGCGCATATTGAACATCCAATATCAAAAGAAATGATAAAGGGTTATTTCAGTCCTTTTGTAGTGTTCCCATTCCTCAATCCTATATTAATTCTTCTAAGTTGAACCTATCATGTCACCCATTCGTAGGTAGTCTCTTAAAGACCATTCTTATGACTAAACAAAAAGGGATTTGTCAACTTGCTTTAAAGGCACATGAAAGGATACAAGTACAAATAAATTACTGAAAAGATAAATGGAGTTCTTTTATTACATGTATGTTAATTAAAGTCATGAAAAATTAATTTATGAACGCAGTGATACCCTATTTAATAAACTCCTCTAACATGAATTATTTTGTGCTTGAAATATAGTTGTCTCAAATTCAATCATGTTTATCAACAATCTGTTTGTTAACATATTTAAAATGATGAATTCTGATTGGTTGGTTTAAAAAATTGTGTATCATGTCAGGGTTATTTCTTGCTGGCTTTCATGTTTAAGTTGTGCTGATGTTTTTTTTTGGTGATAACTATTTGAATTTTTACCAAACATTTACCAATGATTATGATATAGTTCTATTTGATATAGCTTTAATATCCTTTCAAGAGCCTTTAATATCTTGAGTTAAAGACCCCTATTATGTCCCTTTATCAAGACCACAGTTGTAATGGGTAATAGATTAAAGATATGCAAAAGCCATACCAAAAAATTTTGAAAGTCTTTCTTATATTTTTCAGGGTAAAGTATCTGTATAGAAGAAATGTAAAACTTGTATAAGCCTTTACCTAGCACAACTCCTTTTCACGTTGCTGCAGCAGAAAACAAATAAGAGCATTGTGACGAAGGTAGAACCAGCTCATATCGAACATTTCTCTTTTACCACCATAATTTAGATGATAAGTGGTTAATAATTCCAATTTTATCAATCCTTTGACACTTTGCTCATGGATTTTTTATTGTCCGCTACAGAGTATATCTCAAGATTAAGGGATCTGTGCAAATCAAATTTTTGGATAATCATCAATGATAATTGAAATATGACATAAAAAAATTTCACTGGGTTTGTGCAATCAATATTTCCTTTATATACCATAATATAAGGCTAAAGGATGTATGATTGCCTTCCAAACTATACTTAGACTCTTAGAGGAAATAAAGTTAAAATATCATCAATGATGCAGTCAACATACTCATACATGTAAGTCTTAAAAATCAAATTATTTCTTTAAATAAATATAGCTCCAAAGTGAGAGCAATAAGTGAATACTATTAATGGGCATGGATGTTGAATACTTCATTATAGAATGGGGTAAAACCAATTATTCTTTGGGAGTTGGTCTGTAAAGATTTTAATCCTTATTGGATATTTAACTCTTAGAATGCTGGGAAATTTTCTAAAAGTAGATTTTTGTGTCGCCTGCTTTCCAAAACCTTAAATATCTGCTTTATTTTGTTGAGGAAAGACACTCAGAGTGGCAAACAGGTCAGATCACAGACAAGCCGCCAATTTAATTGGCGGCTGGTTTGGATCTAACCTGTTTGCATCAGCATGAAGTCGGCTCCAGCACTATAAGAGTTTAGATTAGCTCTCTATGCACTTGGTATTTTCTCTACATAATATTCTAGAATCACAAAGGTGGCATTATCTTTAGATGCTTCAAGTACTTACCATATCAAGCAGAATATCTATTTTCAATTTCAAAAGATTATTTTCCTCAGATAAGTTCACATTCTCTTTCCTTAATTTCATCACCTCTTTATGGCTGGCAGCATTTGGTCCAGTATCTTTAAAAAATAAAAAAGAGGTTGGAACAAGATGATTAACCCTTTGTAAAAAATATGCCTGTAATTGAGTTTTGCAGATGTAATATAAAGTTATCGCCATGGAGAAATTTCTGCTTACCCTTACAATTTGCAATGTACATGAGACTTAACCGGTAAGTTTCCATTTCATAGTTTCAATAGTCAACTGTAACAAACACTTTTATTTAGAGATAAAAAAATACTTTCTTAATTCATATGAAGAACATCTTCAATGAGACAAAGCCTGTTTTTTCCCAAAGGCATTTCCTTATAACATTTTCTTCTTTAATTGCAAGAATAGTTCATTGTTTCATTAAGTAACTTAAACAATACTCCTTTAAAAGTCAAGATTTTTTTCTCTTGATTTGAGCTCAACACAGTCATGTCCATCACATGGTGCAGCTTAATACATGTACTAAACAAAAGTTTAAGGATTCATGATCTAAATTCTTACCTTGAACCCATAGACCATTCTCAAAAGACACAGCTTGCCCTCCAAGATTTAACTTGACAGGACCTACATCCATTCCAAACTCCTCTTTGGACTTTTCCGCATCAAGATGGAGATTTGACAAAGACTGCGCTCTTCTAGGCGGCGTTTTCTTTGGGGAAAACTTATCACCAAATGGAAACAGCGGCATTTTGTTTAATCTAGAAAACGAAATCAAATAAGACGTATTAAAAATTGATTTCATTTTCTCTGTCACTAAAAAATGTCAATTTTCAACTTATTTATTTCAAAGATATTAAAAACCAGCGTTTCCATGAAAAAAAATGAAGAAAGGGGCATTCATACCTTTTAGATCGTTAATGGAAAGTACCATAAATATTTAAATGGCTATGGGAATCGACCTTTGGTGTACCGTTCTAGCATCACTTAATGAGAGTGTCAAACCAGTTTGTAGTCTGGGTTTCAGAAACTTTCACCCATTATGATGTATTCAAGGACAGAGTAATAATAGATCATTGATGCAGTGACTGAATTGATTTAACAATATGTGATAGAAAACTATTTCACAACTTGTATATTCCACCATTACTGGATTACTACTTTGGGTAACATACATATCGAGGGTTCAGTGCAATACTATAGTAAGTGCTTCGTAAGTAGTGTTTGGGCACCATACAAAAAGAAAGACATATACACACAAACACGGTTTCGCAGCCATCTTGTTTTGCGAGTAAACAAAAAGTCACTTGACAAACGCCCACTCTAATTGCATTGCGTAAAGGGGATGTTCTACTAAAGATTTCTTCTATAACACCCCCCCAAAAAAATAAAGAAATGATATAGACAGTTATAAAATTTGATATATTTTCTATCATTAAAGAGATCTTTTTCCTTATCTTTCATCCAAAATAACTTTATACATGTTGCATTAATCATTGTACGTGACACGTTGTAGTTTTCACTACTGATATTTATAAGACGACGGGTCGTGCATTTAGGGCCACATTTAGTCCAAAAGAGCTTCTTATTTATTTGAAACATGTTCACCGAGTTTGAGTTTACCACACAGTCCCTTAATTTCATCAAATTCTGTTCTTACAAAGAAAGAATTTCCACTGACTCTCATGTGGCTTTACATTTGTTTGTTCAAAAAGAATCCTGCAGGTAGATTTATAATGTACGAAATTTTACTAAAACTCTACTAGTATAGAAAACTACCAATCCCTTGGGCAATAAATGAATTGTCTGGACTTTTCAAATGAAACCCGAAAGACCGCCTTCATCCAAGCACCAGCCTGGTTTGTTTACAAACATCACAACATTGCCGATTTTTTAAAGCATTTGCTCCAAACTCAGAAGCTTTCTATTATCATATATATCCAATGGAAGTGCATCTGACAAACAAATTACCTACACATGCTTCTGGATTATTTAGAGCCTTATGGCATGACACAGGCAAATACATGATTCAATATAGATAATGATTAGGTTGCTCATTTTGTCTAGGTGATTGACTTATAATAAGGCAATTGAGGTCTTTCAGAATCATCAAAGGACAGTTCCAATCAGGTGTATTCCCCATATTAGTTTGTTCTGTCCTTTTTAATTCGAAATGTTGGCGACATTGGTGCAGTGGTCGAGCGTCGGGCTATTGAACCGAGGGTCCCGGGTTGGAATCCCTATGAGGCGAGGTGAAAATTCCGGGACTAACCCACAAAACCTGCGCAATTACTGGTTTAGTATCCAGGAAGCAGTCATAGAGAGTGGCTTTGAACAAGCTTTAAGCTTCCTTCCCAATCGATGTAAAACAAATATGGTGAACTGGTGAATGGTGAACTGGTAATAGCCTATGCAATAAGGACTAAATACTTATGTGACCAAGTAGCAATAAAGAAAAATTCAGAAAAAGGTTACAACTTTCATTTACTCTTTCCTTCTTATTTGATTTCGGACAGATCTAACTAGTAATTACAGACTATAATTAAATAAATATGAAACTCCGACTTGTTTGTGGTATTCTTTATGTGGTAATCTTTATGAGAGTTTTCTCAATTTTCAAAAATAAATTCTAATGTCATCTTCTTATGTACAATGTATCATCAACATGAACAAACCTTCTTTTTTTAATCTGCCACTGAAACTGTTTTATTCCTTCATTTATGTACTATTTTCATATAAAAAATGATACTACTATCTTTGATTAACCTATTGTCCCATATGGGGATTTGTGAATTATTTAACTTCATATGCAAGAGCAATTAATATTTAAGAAGCAACATTTTCCCTCTGACATAAGTTATAAACCATTGTGACAAATGGAGTTATTCTGCATTTTGCTGCTGTGGTTTTTAAAGTCATTTGTGAGAGGTGCGGTAACATGTGGAATAATGGGGGTAATGGGTTAGAATTCACACAGATAAAAATATATAAAACGGTGCCAAGTGCTTAAACTTGAAACCCTCTTGAGACAGGACATTAAAATTCATTGAAATCTCGGCACTGAAAGGTGTCCGAACGCAGTATCTAGGAGACACAGCTCATTTTGGTACTGTGTAGTACGTCGAAATCGGTTTGTTTACTCACAAGCCTCGTTTCAAAATGACATTCACCTTAAAAATGTAACTATTTTTGGCAAACCGTGTTTGTGTGTATTGTGAAAAACGTGCAGACGTGCCACAAGGATGTTACCCAAAATGAAAATTCTTAATTATGAAGACAGTGATTGTTTTCTAAATTAAATCAATGGGCTTTTTTTACCAAAACTTAAAATAAAAAATCAATGGATTTTTATAGAGAAAAATGATTATAACGAATGAAAGAAATGTGTTTCTGAGGTATTTTATGAGATTTTTTGGGTCAAACATTTATCACTGGGAAGAGTGTTCCAAAAAGATGAAATTATGGAATCTGAGATATCATAGGATTAGAGTAGATATTTTAGTGAGCTTCAAAATCATTGAAGCATATATGACAGACTGAAGAGTAACAGGTGGCATCTCTAATCTCAGTGACTCCCATATTACCAGCGGAAATGGTTTGAGACTTATCAAGGGAAGGTGCTGCAAAGACATTTATAAGGAAACACAGCTTCAACCAGAGAATTGAAGGTCTATGGAACAGCTTACCAGACCATGTAGGGCTGTCCATCTCAGTAAATCAGTTCAAGAATAGTTTAGACCAATATTTGAAGAAACAACCAATGAAATATCATATAGTGGTGACTATACTCAAAATAATTTGATGTGAAGATTGCCTTTTATTTTTTGATGGAGCAAACTTATGTCAAAATTTCCAAGGATCAAATTTGTGGTAGATTTCCCATATTCATGTTTTCTAATATAACGCACAAAAGGCGTTTGATAAGATAAAAAATACAAAGTAAAGTTATCTACCACCAAATAATGGCATCATTAGCAGTTAATTAAAAACCACAAAAAAGTGTGAAATTTATTCGGTTTTCGCCCTTCAACCAGTGTTGTTGTTGTTATATAGGAAGCAGGGCAGGCAAAAAAATGGTAACCTAATGTTAATATAATTGTTATTTCAAAGTAAATATGCAGAATATCAACATATTATGTGTATGGTTTGATTAAAAAAAGTATAAATTTACATATGTACTGATCATTCGATTTTTTACTGTAATAACGGAAATAGGGATGTTTAGAGTTGTGTCCTTTTTTTGCACCTATCCATCATCAAATGAATCGTTCAGAAGTTAGAAGGGTGTAGGGTTGACTCGGCCTGTTTCCAACTCGGCTTGTGGGTTCACTCGGCCGTGTGGTAAATCGACCGGGTCAACTCGGCATGCTATATAAGTACTATACAGAAGCACAGCATATTTTAACCATTACATACAATTTTAAATTGTGCCGTTTGTAAATTTATAGTAAACATCGCTGGAAATAGAGGTTACACGAGTACTTGAGGAGATTATTTTTAAAAGGAGCCTAGTATATTATCAAATGCCATTTTCATTTTAATTCTAAAGCTAACAATGCTGTGAATGAAGAGTAGGCCTACATGAGATGAGATATGACCAGCAGAGGCAAAATTAGGCTTATTTATGCATACCCAAGTATAGAATCCTTGACATTAGAAAAAACACACAGTTATAGTACACATGCAATTAATGTAAATCAATTCAATTAAAACCGTCATAATCTATGATCATTGTCATTCAACTTAAAGACTGTGTGTTACTAATTGATACAAAGTGTGATTGGACTTAAGTATGCCGGTGATTGGTAATAATGTTTTAGCGCTAATAACGATTAATAAGGTGTCTTGATTGGACACAATTATCAAATATTCTGACATTGTTAAGAAGGTAATTTGTTTGGCTATTCATAGTAAAATATAGGCTGGATCCATTTTAGTGCCTTGATTAACGTAAGCTTTTTGAAATTAACATACTGCACAATTTAAACTTGATGATATACAAGGCCCCTATAGTAATAATATAGCCGGCCGAGTTGACCCGGCCAAGATAACCCCGTCCTAATCAGCCCAAGGCCAAGTTAACCCACATTCAGTTAGAAGTGAGGGCCAAGTTAACCCACATTCAGTTAGAAGTGACGGGACAGATTGGGGACCCGAGATATTGTTTGTTGCAAAATCTTCTCAATATTTCCCGATCCCGTCATATTAGTTTCACTAATTCCAATAAGTAGTGAAGTACCCTTGATTCAGGTCAAGCGCAAAAAAACATTATACATGCATTCCCTTTATTTCTGAGTTAAATGGTGTCATTGATGCCTGATGAACATCAAATTTAGCATTTTTAGTCCTCTTGCAAAAGTAATAGAATTATTGGATTTGACAAGCTTCGCATCAATAAAATAACTTAAAAGGCTCTTAAACATCAATGACTTGGGTTGGCATAAAAGAAATTGTAGACAAAAAATAACTTACTTAGAATATCAAGTCAGATGTTCAAGAGTCCAAAAATCACTCAAAAGCGGAAAATGTCTTGTTTATTCTTGTTTTGTTGTTTAGTCAAATGGTTCCTGCGTTTAGGTCCAAATAAATATTATGTTTGTTGAAAAATAAGGGAACCAATATTAAAATTATCTCCCTTTAAAATCTTAGTTTTCTGAATGCTTGTACGTATGGTCCCGATCTTTAAACCAAAATTTGAAGTAAGCGGGAAACCAGTAGATAATGACAACAACAATCTTGAAAATAAACATTGACGAATTTTAATGCGCATAATCTCGTTGTTGCTAAACAAAGTTGTGGTAAGACGTTTAAAACGAATTTTTTAGCATCTCTTTAAGCACATTGGTATTTTGAACATTTTGATATGTATAGAATATACTGCCAATTCACTTTCTTTGGGGTTGTATGGTTTTTTTCACCATCATATCAAACGATTTCGTTGCCCATTCATATGAAAGCGACCAATATGAACTCATGAATACACAACAACGCTGACATAATGACCTTAATATCGCGAATTCGATGTTCTCTCATTCATAGTATCTGGGAAATGAATATGGAGATTTTCTCGTTGGAGTTTTGTGTCAACTCAGTATTTACATCTTTATTGGTTTACCTAATTAGCATTTCCTGTGCAAATATTTGGCCTACTTCTGTAAAATGGGCTTATTGACCCAGATATTTATTCATGCTGACCTGTTTATTCATGTTGACCTGGTCAAACCTGTGATAATGGGGCCTACTTATTAACACAAATTTTGGGAAATGTTTTATATTATTGACACAATCACCATACTAAATCTGTGTTATGTGTATGCATTATCAGAAGATTTTAGGATTTTCTTTAGCAGAAGTGTTTTAAATTTGTGTTTTTAAACATATTATGACATGCAACCTTTCAAAAGATCCTCACTAATAACTAATTTCTCAAAATTGAAATTTTAGAAATTATTAAGAATGAAAACTACAAGGATGAAATATCATGGGCTCATTTCAAGACTATAGTAAGTGCTTCATGAATGTCTTGCATCAAACCCTCGTTATCTCCATTATATTGGTTTAGTCAAAATAGTTTGATGTGAAGATTGCTTTTATGTTCTGATGGGGCAATCTAACGTCAAAATTTCGAACGATCCAAATAGAGCAGGAAAAAGTCAAAATCAGATTTTTGGTTTAAAGACACAAAATGGCCATTCAAAGTCAATTGATGAGACAAGATATGTAAAATAAACTTATATACCACCAAATATGGCATCAATTGCCATTAAACATTTCAAAAAAGCTTGATTAGGTATTTCATTCCCAAGTGCGAATGTGCAATGGAAGTTTATCAGAACTGAAAAATTGTCATCTAGTGACATTTAAACCGTTCTTTCAAAATCAATATGAAGAATAGCAACAATTTTCATATTAGGATCAATTGAAAAGGGATTAATCTTTAACTGTGAGTAATGTCATTTGATATTCCACTGTAATAATGAAAATATCGGTCTTCAAATGGTGCTATAACATTTTTTTCGCAGGGTCCTCCTTAAAATGAATGGTTCGAAAGTTTGACGTGATGGGAGATATTGTCCAATTAAAAAAAATCTCAATATTTTCCGTTCGCCTCAAATAAGTTTGACTAGATATTGGTGAGGATCTGTTGGGGGAAAATGATAGCCAGCTGAGTTTGATCTTTTTATCAAAGTGATGCCTTGACTCTTCTGTAGGAAATTTGGCAAGGCAAGATGTTATAGGGGAAGGATTTTAAGAGAATTGACCGATACTGTTGCCTGTCCGGTTAATTTGAGCATTTATAAAAATATAGTTATGTGGCTGAGACAAAGATTATGATAGTATTTAGTGATTTGTCATTTGCAAAAAAACAAACCCGTTACCTTTTATACAGTTATTCCAATGCACATGAATCAAACATGGGAAACCAATTAAGGTTTATGAACCCAGGCCCCGGTTTCTCGAAAATACTTAAGTCGATTAACAAACTTATATCCAATATCAGATTCAAAATCAGACTTAAGTTAAGCATGGTATTTGAGTACCGTTTCTTCAATAAATAACATACTTAAGATAACATACTTAACTTAAGTTGAGTACGGTAATTTGAGGAAGCTAAAGGGCTTCCTCAAATCTAAGTAGGCTGCTCAAATATGACTGACTCAGCGATACCATTGAGGTGATATCGATGTTTTCGTCAACGATTCTCACTAATACCGCCCCTTCTTTTCTTGTTGGTGACTCCGCAGTTTTTTTGCCTCCGGAGCCCATTATACAGGGCTCACGCTGTCGGTCGCCAAATGCGCCAAATGCGAATATTATTTCATTCTGGCAAAAGATTTCCCGATTTGGCGAATTTGCTTGGCGCATGTTTTTTTTATTCAACTTTACCATTTTTCCACCTGTCCGGACATTACAGACAGTTATATCTTCTGACACACTTATCAGTATCTCCGAAAACCCCAAATTAATCCGCTAATTGTTATCCCCGTGTCAAACAATGCCTGAGGCGTGTATAATCGGGTCTTTATTATGTGTAAACAAATCGACACACTTGATTGGTAGACTTGATGCGGTTGTTCCACGAAAACCGATTACTATTTACCCCATTCCGTCCAGTGTGCTATGATGCATGGCAGAATGCGAGAATTAAAAGTGGGTTAATTTGTAAAGTATTTTGATATTGACAGTTTGCCTCCTTCGCTGATGCAACGGTATTATTCAAATTGCGATCCTCTATCATTAATCATTCACATCATCAGACCGGAGTCTTGACGAGAGTAAAACAAATAGACATTAAAGATCATGTTTACTTTTCATTTATCTATCGGACATTATAAAATAAATAACAAAACTGAGAATTCAGAAATGTATAGTCTTCAATATGATTTAATGTTATCTGAAATAAAAGCCTAGCCTTTAGTTATACCATCTTTGGTTTAAATTTGTTCGGAAGATGTCTTGGCTTTTTTTGTTTTTTTACATATTTTTTATTGGCATTACACATTACATATTTATGACAATACAATTTTAATACAAATGGTGAAACATAACAAACAGAAATAATTTATCAAGAGGATTTAACACATATGTACATATAACATGAAAAGTGTTTAAAATAAAGAAATTTTATTTGGAGCCATTTGCTCAGAATTTGGCTCCTACTTCTTTAATTTGGCTCCTATTTTTGTCATTTGGCGAATGCGCTGGCGCAGACTTTTTTCCAGCCAGGGTGAGCCCTGCATTATATCATTATCGGTGACCTTCATGGCCTATCGAAATCATCGATTGTTAGGGCGGTAAGGGTCACTACATCAGAAATTGCCACCCTTTTGGGACAAAAATTACCGATAGTTAATAGCAGTGGTATTGAACACTGATACATAGCAAGTTTTAGATTAGTTTTCAATTTAATTCTTATTTATAAAAAAGAAAAAGCAAATCATTTATATGGTGACAAAATCAAAACATCTATTTATTCATTTATATTAATGGGTTTAACATTGCGTCCACATAACTTTCCATACAACTGGTCATATCTGTCAACATATTAATTCGACCGCAGCCAATCTCTCATTCTCAGACCAGTTTTGTGAACGCTTCATCTTCTCGATGTTTGATCTTTTAGTTTTGATGACGTTGATGATGACGTCGATAACCCGCGATTTGACAGATATTCCCATACTTTTATGTCTATTTTACCTCATATGCTGGAAAGCGTTTTGATAAAGCCACTTACATCAGTAAAGACAGTAAATATTTGAGCTTGTTATTTGACTCAACTGAGTACGTACTTAAGTACGTTCGAGAAACGAACTCAAATTATGAACTCAGCTAAGCTTGGTATTGATCTTAAGTATCTTATTAAGTTTTTACTTAAGTATTTTCGAGAAACCGGGGCCTGATAATCAAACATTTTCCTATGTTTCTTATATATAAAATGACTATTATAGCTATAAAATACAAAACGAATCTTAAGATGAACATACAATGACAATATTGACACATTAATTTATGGTATAAATTGTTGTTATCTCCCCTTAATTTCATTTGTCATGGGTTGTCTCCCCTGATAACTGATAAAGTTGATTATCTCCTGTTTTCTAAGGAAAGGATTTTTTTTTGAAATCTCAATAAGAATAATGTGCATATTTCTTCCAAGTATTTCTTTGTCCAAAATATCAAACAGGGTAATCATCATCACAGAAATTTAATATACCATTGGCTCCAATGTTAATTTTTGCAGTGATTATCTAACCTTATTGAGGCTATAATGGAAAAGTTTCTTGATAAAACCTTTTCATATGTGAAGATCTTCAATGTAACAAAGTTTCATAAAGGCTTCATACATACCCAATGGGAATCTTAGGATTCTTCCAAGCCAAAATAGAAAATAATACATTGATTGATATATTTACTATTTCATCATTGATTTAAACCAGCTGCTGTGGTTCCCAGATTGTACATATGTTTATGGTTGCTGGTGTCATACCATAGACAGATCATGCTATAAACAATCAAACTGATAGTAATCTTTTCAATTCTATGGTACTCATGGTAACTAGTAAAGCAGCTTGTTTCACGAGGTATAGTCGAGACACTTGGGCAACAAACAAAATTTTTAATGTCATTTTTTGTTTACTTAAGATTTTTTGACGACGAGAAACTCCTTTTCCAGAGTCTAAATCTTGATATCTTACTTTTGGAAAAGGATAAAGTGTAAGATCACATTTGTTGCATATTACTTTATACATAGAAAATATTAATAGTGAACTAGTTTCTTTAAATGAATATAGCTGTTTGTAAAAAGCATCATTCAAAGATATACACTACCGGTATTTGCCATAATGCCTCTATAAATTGCAGATAAAGCTGGAAGATGGTATATGTTACAGTGAAAGAAGAGACCGAGGAGAGACTGCATCTAACTAGACAGCCCAGTAGTAACTCATGGGCAATGCTTGCAGGTATGGTCAATCTTATGTTGGGCAACCATAGTAAAAGTAGATGGAATGAGGCATATAATAACACGACTAGTGGCTTAATTAGGATGCCAGTTATTCATAAAGTTTCATTAAGAGGTTTCTGAACTACTTGCATCCAGTATTAAGACAACCTCAGACTTGTTTATCCTTCATGCATTGTACAAGAGTGGGGGCTTAAAACAAGATCACTTGCAATGAAAATGTAAAACATTGTAGTTAAGTGTAGCAAAGCCTTTTATTTGCATTTTTTTTAAAAAAATAATGGCACAAAATGAGATTTTCAGGGTTTTCATCAGAATATCACAACAAATTTCTCATGATTACCCACAATATAGAGCATCAAAAAGAAGTGAAGAAAGTACCTTGAAAAGATTCTTCTTTTGTGAAAGAAAGGCACCTGCCCAATTGAAAATCATGCAGTTTTTCCCAAGAATTCCAAGTCCCACCAGCTTTTTGGTTTCCAAATTCAGTAATTTCATCAATACAACTTTTCAAATTTAGTAAGCCTATGCCCCCTTCCCAATTTAATGGAAAAGAAAGCCCTGAATGTCCTTTAGACTTAAAAACATTGCTTATCGATAGATAGCCACTGTATACTTATTCTGTCACATAGTCAGTGTAAACAGGCAACCTATTGTTTTGACCCATTGGCATTGTTACTTAAAGCTAGTGCATGTGTCTGTTAATGACACATTCATAACACATGATATATTTTTCATTTCTGCAAAAAAAGTTCAAATTGTTGGAATTAATACTGTGTGTGTAACTCCATTCTTCGTACAGAATTACCATGATGTACAGAAGAGTTCAAAAAGCACAGTGACCGGAGGAGAAATTGCTTGTTACAAGCAAGAGTTGCCTGAACTATCAGGGAATATGTAATATAGAAAAAGTAAATTTCCTTAATTAGTGATTATTGTCAACTGCTTTTCCTTTCAATTTTGACCAGTCACAATGTTACTCTATAAGAAATAGGCTAATGAACCTTGATTAAAGACAACCTAGATATGTCCATTGCAATACAAAAAGGATATGTCATTGTATTTCTTTGAACATAATTTTACAGGTGACTGACTTGCATAGTATTTGAAATATTTTCACACTAGGTCATTTAGCAACATTTTCTCTATTGGGATTGACACTGTGTCAACAATGTTTCAATTGACCTTACGACACAGAGCAGTTAACCACGCCCACCAAAAACAGGGGAAGTCACTCAAATTTTCTCCAACATTCCGAGTAAAATAGCGTCAATGCGCAAACTAGGATCCTTGTCTGACATTGCCGATGATTTCGGAAAATCTTATTTGAAATCCTAAGATATTCTTACAAAATAAGCACCTGCCTTTGTTGCTGGATGCTACGTACATAGCGTGGCACTTTGTTACGAAGATGATAAATTTGTGTGCGTTAGAAGAGACATAGATAACAGCTCTGTTATATATGTCTATGGCGTTAGAGGAGTGATTTACTCCAGCGGTGTGGGGTCCGATCGGCATCAAACATGATCGGTCCATAGTCCCACCAGACTCTAGTTTGATTGACATTGGTCCGTTCGGCACTGGTTCGACCAGACCTTCGAAATGACCGCATTTCATGCCACTTCAAAAAAATTATTATGCACGATTTGTTGGTTGGGAGTCTATATGTCTCTGGTTACGAACAAAATGATCTACCTTTTTTTTTTAATGGTTTAGCTTTTGATTTTTATAAAACGACGTATCCTGGATGGTTCAAAATGCAGACCTACTAATTTTGTCATGTTCAAATTGGTATAATAGTGTTGGTCATGTTGAGATTCTGTTGTTAAACATGCTGATTACAACAATCCCTATTTTGTAGTCAATTAATTAAGTTGATAATCAAGAAATTTGAACATAATCTTTTGTATGCTACTCAATTGATTATTGTCAGTTTTGCTACTTGACTGCAAATTAAGGGTCATTCCACCAAATGCTGTCCCAAATTTAAAGAGTTTGCAGACGACATTTCAAATTGTGATGGAAAAGGAAAATAATCTTCGGGTAGGGCAAAAAACATTGTTGGTAAAGGGGAAAAATGCTCTTTAAGAGCAACTTCTCCTTTTCCCACAATGTTTTTGATAGCTGTCTGCAACAAATTGGTCAAATGGCGTTGTTGTTTGGTAAAGTGTTAACAAATTTCGTTTTTTACCAGGATTAAGGTTTGTGACGCTAATTAACATCAATCTGACACAATTGCACTTTATGGTCAAGTCACAAATCCTTTATTGTTTAGATGATCGGCGGTCTTTGTAATCAATCATTGGCCACCAAGTGTGCGTTTAACAACATATTAAAGCAACCATGTTTCCTTAGCTTCTTTAAGGTATTCGTATAAAGTTGCAACAAAGAGATATGGGTTTGTCTTGTTGTTAATAGCTTTTATATTTGGATATGATACCTCGATCATTACAGGTAGGCGGATTGATGAGCTATAGTAAAGAGGTAAATTATTTGTTTAAGGTGCTCTAAGGGTTCATTTAAGAACAAAATTTTGAAGAAACTGAAAACCATGTAATCTGACATCATTATTGATCAATATTGTCTTGTATTTTAAGTTTACCATTTGATTCATAATCAAATGCAACTAATGACATTTGTCATTATGTGTTAATTCCGTTTGTACAAACGTCGAAATTTCTTTTTTAAACGAAGATGAAAAAAACAACAAGAACATTTACTATATTGTGAAAGAACAAAAAATAAAGAAAAACAATATTGCATATACATTTCTATTCTTTTCATCATTTTATACATTAGCGATATGCATAAATTTACTAATTGCGTGTATTGCTCAGACGTTTCACAATATATGTGACAAAATTCGGAAACGGGATAATCGCTACTTCACCCACTAGTCTCTCTTTATACAAAATGTCTTCATTGTAAATACTTTAACAATTCCTCTTTACCATCTTATTTGATATTGACGAAGAAAAATCAAAGCTCAATAGTGCTATGTATTGACGGAGTCGCACAGCTTGTCGGAGAAAATTGCGGTCAGAGCCCGAATTGTTCGATGATTGGTCAGTTCCAGCTGCTGTCAATCAAAAGTCTGTCGTAAGGTCAATTATATTACAGCTTTGCTTGAATTCACCAATGCAAGGCTAGGGCTTTGTTAGTGTCTTGCCCTATGGAGCCAGTAGTAACATGTCTGTCACCTTAACCTGTGGTCATGCATTAGATAGCATCCTTGTGGCATGTCTATTTAAATATCATGTTTACATACTTTCAGGATTTTTTGCCTTTGGTCTTGGAGCAGCCTACTATGGAAATGGTGAGTTTGCATGTGTTTTTAATAATAAAACCTTTGAATGCATTTGAAGCAGACAAAATTTTTAAGCATTTAATCCAAAGGGTAGTTTTCTTTTGAAGAGCATATTCTTCTTTTGACACAATGATTTCAAAACCATATTAATCTCTGTTCTAGTTGAACCTTCTGTAACATGAATTTATTTTCAATATTATGATATAAGCAAGAATAGCTAAAACCAGACATTTCTTCCTTTTATACATAAGATTAATAACTTTAAAGCCATACTTGTGCTCATTTACACTTAAATTGTGAAAGTTCTTGAATCATTAGGTTCCCTTTTACCATTGTTAATATTAGATAAATGACTGTATTTTTATGTGTTTCATTCAATATTTCTAACCAGGTAATCGTCACTTAATAATCCAAGTGCTTCTTGCTATTTTATATGTTACTCGAATGTAAACAATGATGTTAAATTGGTGGGCACCAAATTTATGAAAAATAGACAATAAATCATGCAGACGTTAAAATTATTGTCATGGTCCTGTGGTTTTTTGCTATGTTTCAACATATTCTATCATAATTTATAACTCATATTACCCAGTTTTTCAGTTTTTCTGGGCTCTAGTATGCTTTTAACATCTTTTTTAGTGTTGACTTTTAAGCCTTTTTCATGACTTTTGTTACAGATCATATTATTTGGAAGATTGTGTATGTTACTGGGGGTGTTTTTGTGGGCATATCATGCATGGAGGACTGGGAGGTAAGTGTGAACAAAGTGTATTAACCCTTAGAATGCTGGGTAATTTTATAAAAATAGATTTTGTGTCTGCTTTCCAACACCTTAAATATCTGCTTAATATTGATGACGAAAGATACCCAGACTAGCAAACAGGTTAGATCACAGGCCAGCCACCAATTTAATTGGCGGTTAGTCTTGATCTAACCTATTTGCATTTACATGTTGTCAGTCTCAACGCTATAAGGGTTTAAGAAATGTTGCTCATCATTATGATGCCAAACCGTAATGAGTAATTTCTCCATGTTAAAATGATATCAAAGTGCCTGATACGAAGGCACTAAGACTGCTGTATCAATATGAAAACTTGGTTACAATAAGTAAATTTTGAAAATGTCATGAGTCGTTATATTCTTTTAAATTGTACCTCATTTTGTCCTAAGGAGTAGAATGTGTTTAGAATATTTTATTACATTTTGAATCTATTGCATTTGAAGTTCAAATTGATATATGATTTTTTTTATTTTTTATTTTTTCTATAATCAGGATTGTCAGTTTGACAAGAAGACTGGAGAAATACGATTAAAGAAATACAGTGCTTGGGAATTGGTGTTATCTCCCTTTACGGGAGCGCAAAATGTCAGTAAGTATAGTTTTAGTATTACTTTATTTTCTCTAGACAAATTTAGAAAAGAACGGGTGCTCACGAACAGTGTTGTAAAAATGATAAATCATTCATGTGAGCAGTTGATCACTTGTTTTAAAGCAGCTTCATGTGGAAATGTAGACTCACAACCAATATCTTATATTTTCTAAATTAATTGTAACAAAACATTACTTAACCGAAACATCAGTTTTGTGATGGGTATAGTTTGAAACCGTTTGCACACAACAACTTTTAATTATGAATTTATATCTTTTTATTTGAAAATAGGGTAAAAATCATTGTATCAAAGAAGACTTTGCTCATTTTTGTTTCTGGGTTCTCTGAGACCTAGTTGTTAGACAGGTCTTGCACTGTTGATTGTAAATAATCGGCTCCTGATATGAAAATCATGACTCAATGTCTCTAAATGGCTCAAGATTCTCTTATGTCTCAAATGTGGCTCAAGCATTCTAGAACCCGGCAGTAGGGGTAGATTTTGAATTTCATGATTGAGAGGTAGTCTTACAGCTAACTTAAAGGATTCTTTTAGGCTTGGAATGCCCTTCTGGGCATTTCGCTTTGGGCTTCCGTCAATCTATAATAAGCCGGGCATGGCATTATTTCTTAGATAAAATCTTATGCAAGCTTACACCTAAACAAACAAACAATCATCATGGTCTCATAAGGTCTTGTGCTTCAGGTGAGATGAGAGTTTTAAATCAATGGTTCAGCGCAATACTATGGTATTTTAAAATAGCACTGAAGACTCAATAAGAAATCAAGAAATAGACCATAAATGAGATAAGTATAGAATTAAAATTATGAAAGGCATTTCAACATAAGGAAGATTTGCTCACTTTAAAACTTTTGAAGTTCATGTGCTCTAAATACATTTTATTTCAAAAGAGAAAAGCAGATTGGTGTACAAAATATTATTGAAATTGGCATGATATGCAAATGAATAATGGTTATTGTATTTTGTAGCTTTTGCTAAGTTGGGCGATGTGACATGATATACAAATGAATAATGGTTATTGTATGGTTATTGTATTTTGTAGTTGTTGCACAGTTGGGCGATGTAATAGAGGTACGGGTGGAAGATGAAAAAGTTAACTATTTTGGCACCAGCCACCAGGTGGTGCTAGTGTTCAATTCAGGAATGTCACTCGGTATAACAGAGTCTTTCACCTTTGGAAAAACCAAGTAAGTTTGACTGTAACACCTTTAACCTATTACCAAACAATAACAACATTAGACCACTTTGTTGCAGACAAGCCTGGAAAACATTGTGGGAAAAGGAGAAATTGCTCTTGATAAACAATTTCTCCTTTTCCCACAATGTTTTTATGCCCTATCAGAAGATTCTTTTTCAATTTCATCACATTTTGAAATGTTGTTGGCAAAGTCTTTCAATTCGGGACAATAAAAAATTTGGCCGTTTGGTAAAGAACTACGAAAAATCTTTATTCAATCCCTTTTTTTTACATAAAAACATTCTTGTTATTTATAAGGTATCAACAGACAACAATACTGAGGTTTGATCCAATTCTAAATAGCAATTTCTTCCTTTATATGAGTGTTTTCTTAAACCTTCATATACATTTTTTTCAAACCAGCTTATTATGAAGGATTCGATTGGCACTTCGACCCATCTTCCTCACACAAAAAAGCAGAGAAAAAAAAAACAGAATTTAGTTGTCTTTCTTTTGTCATATGAATCTACGATTTATCAATGATTTAAGATGGTATGCAAAGATTTTGAAACAATTTTCATGTGTAGCAAATGTTTCTTTTTTTTGTTGGATTAGATTAGTACAAAAAACTTTGCTTTGATTATACACTCTAGCCCTTCCTCGCAGCAATAACATGTGTCATATTATAAAGGTACAGGTAATTTTGATAACTTTTTTGTTTGTTTTATCTTTCTAGAGAGCATCATCAAGTTGCAGAAAAAATCCGAAATTTTTTAGATCTCAGTAATGGTACAGTAGAGTTTATACCTGTCCCAGCCCAGGATGATGTAGGCAGACCTGATGAGCCAATAGATGATGACTCGGGTTCCTCAGAAGGTGAAGAAACTGCCGACGATTTCGAACAAATTGACAAATCTGAACTTCCAGCAGAACTGACAGAAACAACTGAAAGAAAAACTGATGTCACATCAAATGCGGCTTTATAGCATGGCTCTGTGCTCCAGTTTCCTGACCTATTGGCCTGTGTTGATTTTCTTCAATTTGTAAGAATTGAATAAATTAGTTGGCAATCTTTTGTTTTTGTCGAAACCATATTTTCCTTTATGGTAATACAGTTGCATTTTCTCTTATAAGACCATTTGTTTGAAACTGCTCAGAAAGGCTGAAATCAATAATTTAGTGCTTTCATGATCTTTGAATGAAACTGATCTTGGTTTTTGCAAGCTTTTCTTTGTAATGCTATCCAAAGGAAATGATTGAGATTAAAGGACAAATTATTATAAATTTTAGCATTTAGTCATTTAATGTACATGTACTCTACAGTTAAGAATTCAATGGTCAATGGGTTTAAAGTTTGTTTTAATCATTATTGGATAGATGTATGGTAAATTTTCCCGGTTATTATTATGGAGAATGATGGAGTGGTAGCTAAAATGACCCTGTCATTTTGCATGCATTGATACAACTAGAATGTTGGCCCTTATCTTTGCCTATTAGACATGTTGTTCTTTTCTGAGCCATCATGCTTCTTATATTTGTCAAAGAATTGATGATTTTTTTTATGTTATACCTTAGAAATATTTCTCAATGTTGAAAAAAAATGTTTGAAGAAAGGTATTTTTAAGGGACTACATATTTACTGTTTAGAATATGCAACCTATGATGTATGTGTTATGCTAAAGTGTCAAATTTCTCAACAACTGATTATTTTGATATGTGTTCATACAATTGTGAATATGTTGAAAAGTAAAACTAATTACCCATTTATGCCTCTTCTTCACATGGCTGGTGCTTTTTGCTTTGTTTTTTGTTTCAATGAAAAAAGCCATAATAAGTTGAGCTGGCATCCAAAGTGCTGTCGAACTAAGGTTTAACTATTCTCAACTGGCTTTAAATCAATGCAACTTCATGATAAAAACAGTATGGCGAATGCAACTGCTCTCATAACCTTTATAAGTACATGTATAATCAGTGTTGACTCAATTTTGTATAAAGTATAATAAACAGTCAATTACATATATTAGACAAATGCCTTTCCAGCTTTTCCTGTGGGACTTTCGACTGGTGCAAATTGAAGTAACACCAGACAATATAAATCTAAAGTGAATGTTTTAATATATCTGGTTTGGAGAAGAAACCAATGAAACAAAATAATAGATTAAGAATTCATCCTTTTGTGACAGAGGTTTCTTAAAGATTCTGCAGCAGATTTGTCATATAGAGGTTTTATGGAGTAAAGATAACTCAAGCATGATAATAAGAAAAACATTGTTCAGAAATTCAAAATTAATTCAATTTATGGCAGGTATTTATTTTATATTCTCCTGTTAGTAAAACTCAGAAAAAAATATTGTGACTTTATTTTCCTGGAAACAATTAAGTCCTACTAAAGAAAGTTTTTTCCAATTATATTTGCATTTGTTGTCTGGAGTTGTTATCAATTTTACATGAAGCAAAATAGAAATAGCAAGTTCATACTTTATGTTCAACTTAAGAGAATAAGGCAAAGGTAAGAATTAATTTATGGTAGTGTTGCTATCACAATATGTCAGTGTTGTTTGCTGCATCATGCAAACTTTGTTCAAGTGTAAAAATACAAATCATATAGAAAATGAATTAGTTTCAGAGATGTTATTTATATGTCTATCACAAACTATGGTTCTCTCCATCTAAAAAGCATCTCTTTTTTATAAATGTTCATGTATTGCTTTTTTCAAAATTGATGCATACTTTTGTGCTTGTCAAAATGATCCCATCTGTTCTAGATTTTCAAACATTGCTAGTCTTAAAATGACTATCTCACAGATTTAGAATTTTATATTTTAAACGTAGAATGTCTTCTATAGAAAAAATGACATTTCGGGTTTATATGATTTAAAAAAAAATTGATTACTGATTCAATTTTCACCCCTTTTCCTAATTATGTGGTTAAGTTAGAGCACATTTATTGTATATATATAGTTAACGATAATGCAAAATTATCGAAGATGGAAAAAATTTGCTACCAAATCACTGGTATGAAAGCTCCTTTAATTTTTTTTTAATGAAAACACAGCTACTTTAGTGTAAAGGATTTAAAACTGGTATTTTGTTTAGTGACAAGGGTTGATTAATTCACCATCTTAATATTTGTTACCTTGTGAGATAGTCCCTTTAAGCCTTCCCTTGTTAAAATTCATAACTTTTGGAAAACATACTGGTAAAGGGAGGAAGTGGTTTTTTTATTTACAAGAAATAAATAAACAGTGTGGAAAAAAGTAAACCACTCATTATATCAAAGGATTTATGTATCATTTGATGGGTTCATAGTCGAAAATATTAATCAATTCATTGTAGCTCAAAATTATAGACATTGTTTCATCAGTAGTTTTAAATAATTACTCCAAACGGTTAATATTTGATATTCTCCTGTAATCGATTTTCATTATATTTTTTAGGTTCAATCAATAAAAACAACATCATAATGTCTATTAAAGACAAAAAAAGCAACATATGGCATAATCTGGAAGGTTTATTTAGTTATTTGTTATATACGCCTTTACTTTTATGTCATAATTATATTGATCAAGATCAAATCTTAAAATGTATGATGTATCTCTTTAATGACTATAAAATCATATGACATAACTGACCAATTTTACATTTAGATAGGAAAATGATTAAACAACAATACATGTACTGTTAACTTTTGTTTGGCCAAAATACAAAGGCTGTTGATTGATTGTTTGGGTGCATGTTGATAAGGCATTTATAATTGATAATATTTCTTCTTCTTCGCTGTATCAGGTCTGCAGAGTCTTTTAAAATTTCACACACACATGTATCTACAATACCATGCCACCCTTCCTGATACACATTTTCTGAGGCTCTCCAAGCATACAACTGTTGTGGATCTTGTTTATTTTGATTATGGCCCTTTTAAGGGCTAGATATACTTACTTCTTGAACATTTCTACCTTTCTCCTGCATTAAAGAGTATTTGAGTTTCTAATATCTTCAGTGAAAACAAGGTAGTATCATGCTTCTACGCTTTTTAAGCAAATGTTTATCATATATTTGAATGAATGCTGTTAATTTTATTGTTTTAACTTTTTCTGAACAAATAACCCATTTATTTCATATGCTTGCTGTACATTATATTTGAAATTGATGGGGATAAAATAACACTAAATATGAGCAGCTTATCCTTTTTAGCAATGTGTTCTTTCACACCCCATGAAAGAATTTTTCAATTCAAACACAGTTTTGATTAGCCCATTACCAAACAATAACAACTTTTCACCAGTTGTTGTAGATTTCTCTGGAAAAAATTGCTCTTTACGAGCAATTTCTCCATTTCCCACAATGTTTTCTACCGTATCAGATAATTATTTTCCTATTTCATCACATTTTGAAATCCGTCTGCAAAGTCTTGCAATTTGGGACAGTTGATAATTTGTTGTTTGGTAAAGGGTTAATTGAACATAGTTTTGGTTATAGTCTTCAGCTCTTCTCAGTAAGGGATAATAGAAATTTTAGCATTTGGAAAAGTGTTCAGTTTTTCATGTTTGTGTGCCTTCATGGTTTGTTAATGTAAATTACTAATTCAACAATTCATCTTGATGTTTGTTGCTAACAATGTAGTACAATATACTAGTGTAGGTACATTAAAGTTATTTCAAATTGGGTTAGGGTATTATCATCTAAGGTAATTAACTTTGTTGTTATCTTTTCTGTCCTGAGTAGCTTGCAGCAGTAGATGTTTCCCATTTTCCTTAAAGACCCATATACCTGCTGCAGATGACTCAAACAAGTGAGAAGTAGATATTTCTCGAAAACGCACAACTTCTCCTTTTGTTACACTTGTTTGTGACTCTTGTTTCCAGCCCATTTCAAAGTCAGAAAAAATTCCTGAACAACAAATAAGAAAGTTGATAATTTAGTAAAATTCGTTGAAACCTTTCTAAAAGAAGGAGACTTTCTCTTCATGTAAAAGTCCTTGTTTAAACATGATGATTTAAAACATTGTCTGCTGTTTTTGTTTAAGTTTTTTGTTATAGACAGGGTTCATTTAAAAAAGGAAAATGAAAATGATATATCAAGTAATGCATTGTTCCGTTGAAGTTGGAAGCATTGTTGACCGGTCCAAATAAGAAGCAATAACAACAAAGGAAAAAAATGATAAAGAACTATTCAAACTTCTTAATGGTGTTAAGGAGAAGCCATTGTGACTAAAGCACAACTTGCTTGTAAGGTGCAATTTATCCTTTTGTCACTGTGTTTCTGAAGAAATCTGCAGCAGATGTTGCAATATGAGCTTTTATGGGGAAATGGGTGAAAAGGAAGTCAGGAACTGCTTCCATTGGGGTTCATTGCTTTGTTTGTTGCCATGTTTCCAGAATTATTGGTATAAATGTTTATTACACTTAGCTTTATGCTTGTTGATGCGGGTCATTGTTTGTTAGTGAAGTATGATGATTTCAATAATTGTATCACTCACATTAAAATTACACACATGAAAATACAATGTCTTCGTTTTGTTTCTTTAAAACCTATTAACACTATTCAATGGCTTCTTCTTCCAATTACTGAGCTGGGTTCTCTAAGGAATACTTTAGGTAGTGATTCATGTTTGTGAAGCATTTACAATAGTCTTGAATTGAACACTCAACTTACTTGCATTATATGCCTCAGAAGACTAAAGAAGCATAGAATTGTCATTTTCCTGGCATTTTTGGTAATCTGTTGTTGTTTTCAATGATGACCAGTCAAATATTCCAATACAACATAATGGGTTAAACATTGCTTCTATCTGGAGCATTGTTGTATGTATGTCTCATACATAATTATATTCATCACAACAATTTTAAAGGAGTGGAGGACAGTGGTCATCGGGTAGAGGGCCAGCTTGGGACATTAGGGCCATGGGTTTGAATAGTGGTGTCCACTTTTTGACCTTTTAACCATTTTAGTACTGGAACTGTCTTCATGCTTATTCAAATAGGTTATAACCAGGTCAGACTTTAACCTTACATGTTTGCTACTCTGAGTATCTTTCCTCATCAAAATTAAGCAGATGATTAAGGTTTTGGAGAGCAGACAACACAAAAATCTTGTTTAGAAAATTACCCAGATTTCTAAGGGTTAATGATCTTTATTTCACACAAGTACTGGTTATGCATTCATAAAACAGAACGGTTGGTGATAAATCCAAGTACCAATAATTTGTTTCATGATTGATGTAAAACAAATCAGTTTAAACAAACTAAAGGAATGACTGATCAACTGTATACAGGACACCTGTTTATAAGTCTCTGACATGATGTAGATACAAAATGAATGGGACAGTAATTATAAATGATAACCTAGTTATGTAAAGTATTTAATTCATTACAGATAATATTTCTCCATCTGGTGGATTTTTTTTTAAAGTTAATTATTTTTTCAAAATTATTTGGTCATCCATTTTTGCAGATGAAATTTTTGCAGCAGGCTCATTTGACAACTTTAAGACAGAGAAATAACTTGATAAGAGAGAAAACATATATGAACATGGTATTGGGACTTTTATGTAAAAATGAATGGGGTTGAATGAGCCAACATTTTCTTAGGTGCGAAAAGGTGTAGTACGCATCGCCTTTTTACTGGTTTCCCGATTTCCACTCCTGCCATTTCGTAAAATATATAAAGCCGGGACAAATCACTTTAGGAAGAGGAACAGTCACTTCACAAAACGTCTACACACGCCGGTAAATTGAAATTATTAGAATTATTTTCCTATGGCATATAGTCATGCTTGGTTACCTGTATATTTTATCTTTGATCGGTCTCGATAATCCCCTTATCTTGTCCCAGAAACAAAGCTCTCTTATGGACACGTCACTTCTCAATCTCAAGCAGTCATTTATTTGAGGATTCTTGAAAGGGTACCCTTCTTGAAACTTCAAGTAACCATGATATCGAAAGTGACCGACAGGACTTGTTTTCCGTTAAGGTGCAGGACTCAGTCTTGAGTGTTATTGTACATGTTCTCTGGATGACTACCAGTACTAGGCTAG
Source organism: Cerastoderma edule (assembly GCA_947846245.1). Lineage (NCBI taxonomy): Eukaryota > Metazoa > Mollusca > Bivalvia > Cardiida > Cardiidae > Cerastoderma > Cerastoderma edule. Next base: position 40,205,756 of record OX401406.1, read on the forward strand.
GAAATGTGTCTTGCCCAAGGACTCTTCACGGTGAAATAATTGGGCGCCTTCGGGGATCGAACCGGGGTGACCGGCTCCTAGTCCCAGACACTAACCACTACACCACTGCGGATCCTAACCGACTTGATCTAAACATTGATGATATGCAGTCTACCAGTGGACTTATGGAATGACGATGGTTCTATCCAACTTTAGTCAGTAGTTATGGGAAGTTAGGATAGGAATTACACTAAATTGATGCAATCAGGAAATATTGAGAACATTTTGCATCGGGCAACATCTCATGTTGGATTGCTCCATCAGGAAAGTAAAGGCAATCTTCACTTTGAATTATTTTGACTAGGATAGGAGTGTCCCTTCACTCATTATGCAACATTACTGGAATACAATTGATGCGATGTAAAGCCCCAACAAAACAATTACTCTCATTTTCAAGCATTTGAGGACAGTTGCAACGAAAGTTTTGTCTACTTTTGAACACCATTATTTCCATTATTACATTAAATTATTAAATGATCATTACTCATGGTTAAATTTATCCTTTTTTAATTGTTCCACACATATAACAGGTCGTTATTTCGCATATATACTTTTTTTTATTAACACTAGGCAACCATTTTCTGCTTGCCTGGCTTCCGTTAAAATGATATAAGATGAATATATATTTAGCACTAGTTAGCGGATTTTAATTGTTTAGCAGCAATTGATGCCATTATTTGGTGTTATGTAGCTTAACTTTACATTTCTTTTCTTATCAATTTATTTGTATGGCGTTTAATCTGCGAGTCTGAATTTGTAATTCCAACCACTATTAATGTCTTTTGGAATTTCAATGTTAGATTAAAGGCAATCTTCCTGTCGAGTTATTTAGACTACTCCATCATTATCTGGTTAATACTTGATTCCACTTTACAGGATAAAGGCTGTAACTCCCGCCCAAGTAATAAAACATACTGTGGCATGTTTTGTTTTTTTCATAGTCTGGGATGCAAGCACTTGTTTAACTCTTATTTAGTTTTGACATCATTCAGATGTTCTGTGCCAACCAACCAGTATGGTAATTTGTTCAAATTATCTACTACTTGCAAGCCAAATGAGTACTTTACGATGCATCAGCTTCTAACTATGACCTTCATGGATGGCAAAATCTGATTTTGTTTTTACTTGTCATTTCATGCCAAATATCGTTCAACATTATTGTGTCCAATGGTTATATAAAGTAAATTCAGGTAGATTTGCCTGAATATTCAGACTTTTGGGGAAGCTGGACAACTTATTTTGCCACCCCTGACCTCTTGTTCTTTCAACATTAAATGAGGGCCGGGACTTGTCCTGGTACAGTCTATCTTTGACAATTTTGTAGACTTGGATCATATCTGCCTGTGGTAGTACAGTGATGGTAGCTTAAGCCTCTTCAGTCTGTCTTTGTATATGAGATCCTTGACTTCAGTGCAAAGCTTTGTTGTTCTTCTCTGTACTCTCTAATCTGGTTGGTAACATTTTCATACTGCTGTATTGCGGTTGCATTACCATATTTGAGAATAGGGCGAACCATGGTGGTGTATTATTTCTTGATCATCTCAATAGCTTGTTATGGTTTGCTTGATGATGCCCAATGTTGTTAGCTTTCCTCACAGTAGTTCTTTTGAAATGAGAGTTTGTTGACTACATGCAACCCAAGGTCTTTCTCTTTATCAGTCACTTCATGTCTTCCATCCTCACGGAGACCCAATTTGTTTTTCCTGCTGTATGTGACACAGTGTGGTTTGGGTTATTTTGTCTGAGGTGCATAACATAACTTTTAGTTGCCTATCATGCTATCTACTGTATCAAAGAGGTTGTTAATGTAATGAAGATGACAAATAGAATCGGTCCTAGTTTGCTGCCACTGCAGATTCCACTTGTTACCTCTGACCATTTTTTTTTTAAATATTTCCATTCACTGACACTCTCTAGGTTCACTTGCTCTGGATTTGTGCAACTAAGGTTCTGACAGAAGTTAAAGCAATAATAGCAATCATATACAGTAAAGTCATGTGACTTGTCCAATTGAAGTTAATCAGCAAAATACATTAAATCTCCTTTTTAAGAGTACCAGTAAATAAGACCATAAAAGGTTAGATATTTGATTTTAGAAGTGTCAAATTGATGAGGTTTGTTTACAATTACTAGTAGTGATTAAAAGAAGTTACTTGGCCTGGATCTAATCTGTTTTCATGAGCATGAGGTCGGTTCCAGCACTATAAGGGTTAATATGTTCAGGTTGTATTTATATTCTTATTTCAGAACTCCAAAGAAACATCACCTCACAATGTCTCCACCAGCTATAGCTGCCGGAGTGGCAATGGCAGTGTTTGGAGTATTCCTGAATTTCTCCCTACATAAGATTGAAGAAGGTACTGCAGCTTCTAAAAAGTATTTCAAACACATATTAACTAGATCATCAGGGTTGTTGTTAAGAGCCTGCAGTAGACAAATTTGACCGCTTCAAATGACTTTTTGGTTGGCTCAAATAACAAAAAATATGATAGATGGTCATAACTAACACCTAACTTTTGCTTCATTGGCTTCCTCAAATCAAGAGTTGGTCTTTTACTCTATAAAGAAATTACAACCCTGGATGATGATGAAGTGGTCTGCAAGCTTTTCAACATTTCATATGATTTTATTAAAATTTCTCGACTGATCAGTTATACACATGTGGGAAATAAGGGAGCATGTAATACTGCAGAAAGGATACCTTAAGTGTGAATATGTGCAATAAACACATAAAAAAGTATAGAAATTATTGAAAACAGTGCCTCGATTTCAAATCGGTTAAGCTGTTATATAAAACCGTTAACATAGAGGATACTTAACAACATAGTAATGAACTAAGATTATAAAGTTGAACATTGACTGGTCAGAGGTTCAATTGTAACTTTATACAGAGCTTTGATTGAATGATCATACCAATAAACATTGCATTTCATATCTGGCATATTATTGTTTAGTTGAAACTTATTTATTACACATTGATTGTGAAACAAGCTCTTACTACTTAGATTAATCACTCTCGATTCTGCTTCCTGGATACATAACCAGTAATCGCGCCAAATGTGGATTAATGTTATTAATGCATATTGTTGTTTCTTGAGTATATGATGGGTTCATTTTTACAGCTATAGTAAGCCCTTCAGTTTTACATTGAATTTGATATTTTCTGTTTACATCATGAAACATTTATCTGGATATATTTATTTTCCTTTTTAACAATATTCACTCTTCAGTTTATCATGGTTTTTACTCATTCAAATTTTTCTTCCTAATAGGTCATGCTGGAGTTTACTACAGGGTAAGTACTTAACAAATTGACTTATCTACATTGTTCTATTTTGTCTACAATACAGACGACTTATCAATCCTAAAGTAGACTGTGTATGGCAACATTTTGATACAGAGAAATAAATTAATACTATTGATACTTTAACATTAAGATCATCTACAAGGATTATTAGATTCATATTAATGAGGTCAAAGTTAGAACTTCCAAAATTAGTTTGAGTTTGATATTTAGCTAAAATATGGATCTTACAAAGGTTCTGTTATTTAAACACCTTTTAAGGTTGTGCTGTCTTAACTGTAAATCATAGAGTTTTGAGTTTTAAAATGTAGATGATTTATATCATTTACTAACAGTGAAAGCATGCTTGTTCTTGTTTCAATACTGTTTCAGTAGCAATGATATAAAACACTTGTACATTATTTCTTCAGGGTGGTGCCTTATTGAGTAGCGTTAGTTCACCAGGGTACCATTTTATGACTCCATTCATCACATCTTATCGCACTGTTCAGGTAAATGTATTCTTATCTTGGGTAAAGGGAAAGAAAAGCTTAGCAATTGAAAAATGCCTCAAATATTGACCATTTGGATAGGTCTCTAATACTTATTAAATCTGCTTAACTCATATAATGCTGGAACCCACTTCATGCTCATGCAAACGGATTAGATCCAGACCAGCTGCCAAGTAAATTGGCTGCTGGCCTGTGATTTAACATATTTGCTACTCTGGGTATCTTGCCTTATCAGAATTAAGCAGGTATTTAAGGTTTTGGAAAGAAGACGACACAAAAATCTGTTTTTGAGAGAACCATTCATCATTGTAAGGGATAATAATCTTTCTAGGAGAAAGTGTATAACTGCGTATGTGCTCATGGATATGTTTTTTCATGCTCGAAATTTGTTTGACAAACACACATCTATGTGCTGACACAATATTTACTCACGCATAAGCACAATGATGTTTGTGAAGGATATAACTATTATGTTATACCTAAATATGTTATAACATTTGAGGATACAATTATGCAAATCTATAGCAAATAAAAGAAATAAACTTACAAAAAATCTGCTTGACCAACAGTTTTGGAGGTCATCACAATTGAATATTTTTTCTGGGTGCTTTTTAGGGTTTTATTTGTGAACATGATGATGATAATCATAAGTGTTGTCAGGGTTATTGTTGTATAATCAAAATTAAATCTGTTTTTCAGACAACTCTTCAGACAGATGAAGTGAAGAATATTCCATGTGGTACAAGGTATGAAATTGGTTTCTGTTTTCCTTGCTTATATTTATTTGACCCTTTACCAAACAATAATGACATTTGACCAGTTCGTTGCTGACGACTCTGGAAAACATTGTGGAAAAAGGAGAAATTGCTCTTAACGAGCAATTTTTCCTTTTCTTCCAATGTTTTCTGCCCTTTTCTTCTAGGGGCCTAGTGGTAAGAATCCAGAACTTGGAATCACATGGCCCCTTTTCACTTGAGTTCAAATCCCGGTGACGGCATTTCGACTTTCCCCACTGACTTACAGAATGATGATGGTTCTACACAGGTTGACCTGTTCTTCTTGGCAGTTTAGTATGGGGTCTTTCTCCATTATTAAGAGTCAGGTATTGCAACATAACTGAAATACTGTTTATGTGATGTAAAACACATTTAAAGAAACAATATAAACAAATTGATACATGTGAAATTCAGTGGTATTTTGGTAAATTGTCTATACCATTCTTTTTCATCTTTTCAGTGGTGGAGTAATTATTTACTTTGAGAGAGTGGAGGTTGTCAATAAGCTAGAGTATGCTGCTGTCCATGAGATGGTGAAGAATTACACAGCTGACTATGATCGGACCCTGATATATAACAAAATTCATCATGAACTCAATCAATTCTGTAGTGTTCACAACCTACAAGAGGTCTATATCGATCTCTTTGGTAAGTAATTATACTTTTTAAGATACTATATTCAACATATATGTTAACCATTCTATGGTGTTGAAAATCCTTGACATTTACAATATACTTTCTCAATTAAGACTATTATATTTGTCTTCTTAGAAACTTTTTATATGTTAAATATGATTTTATGGTCTTATTGTAAAACTAGGTCTTGCAAAAGTGATTAACATGTTTAGCTTAAGATTGCCGTAAATCTACTTCAGACCTATACATGTACATTCACAAATTCCATGTAAAGCATATGGAGCCTCATATTCACATGGCCCCTCTCTGTGTGGGTTAAGGTTCCAATGAAGGCTTTTGTATTTATATAGAAGGTAGTCTCAAGGTTGAATTATGGAGTGGTGAAACTTTTACCTGATTTGACTAGTTTGGGATCTTCCTTCATCAATATACACTGAGCATTGCAACACAACTTGAATACTATTGACTCAATGTTAAGCTCTATGAAATAACAATAATCTGGTTTTGAAAACATTCTTCGAAAATAGGATTGAATTTGTAATGTTATGATTGTTACCTACAACAAGTATACAGCAGGAAATATTAGAATGTGCCCATGATTTTTGACAGATTTTAGTATTATACATGGTGTACATGTTATAATTACATTTGGGATCTGCAAAGATATAGAGGATAGCATCAGTAGTTTGAAACTGAATATCTGGGATCCCTGTTTGAGGCCAGTATTAAATGAGGACATGGACAGGGGTTAATTTCATAGCCTTATGATCTTATTTTCATCAAGAAAGTATGAATAAGTGAAATGTTGCAATATTAATCCAAAACTATTGTTGTCACAGAGTTAAACCCTGAAGAATGAAACTGAAACAAGTATATTTTAACCCTTTCCCAAACAATAACCACATTTGACAACCTTGTTGCAGACAACTTTAGAAAACCTTGTGGGACAAGGAGAAATTGCTCGTAACGAGAAATGTTGTCTGCAAACTCTTTCAATCCGGGACAGTCGAAAATTTGTTGTTTGGGAAAGGGTTAACAATGTTAGAGATGTCCTGTATGCGTGGTACTGCATGTTGATAACTATAACTGTTTTCTATATTTTACAGACCAGATTGATGAAGACTTGCGGACCTCCCTGCAGAAAGATTTGACAGCCAATGCTCCTGGATTGACGGTACATAGTGTGCGAGTCACAAAACCAAAAATCCCAGAGCAGATAAGGAAGAACTACGAGCAAATGTAATTATGTTAATTAAATCTTAACCCTTTACCAAACAACAAGGATGTTTCACCAGTTTGTTGCAGACGACTTTTGAAAACATTGTGGGAAAGGAAGAAATTGCTCTTAAAAAGTAATTTCTTCCTTTCTACCCTATCAGAGGATTACTTTCCAATTTCATCGCATTTTGAAATGGTGTCTGCAAACTCTTCCAGTTTGGGACAGTTGAAAATTTGGTGTTTGGTAAAGGGTTTAAGTTGGTTCTGCTCATTCAAGATAACTTACTTACCACTGTTCATGCTTGAAACATTGTGATAATCGAAAAAATACCGAAATTTAGTTGTTATGGTCTGGAATTTTCATTTTGAAGGTTAGGTTCATTGAAAACAGGAATAAACATATAACTTATATGAAAAAGATAATGGTACCAAACAGTAATAAAAACAATACCATTTCAGTCGATGATGGCTTACAACTTGAATAGGTCATACATTTATACACAAGATGAAAAACATTTATTTGTTATCTGCTACACACTTTTTGTGACAATTCCAAGTTGCTCATGCAAATCTCTCTTTTCTTTATAATAGTTATTAATAAAGTTACTGCAATATTTGAGTGTTTCTGCAATTTAACAGATATGGTTGATATTTGTATTTTATTTCATACATCAAAATCATTTCTGCAGTCCAAACATTTTTAAATGCCTTTAAAGCTGTAACTCGAAAATAACTTATCAAAAACTAATTTTCGGTTAGTGAACATTTTGTTTTGCTTTAGTAATTGGTTAAGAAGTGATCTGCCATTAATTTGTGATACTAGAAAACTGTTAGATTATCAATATTTATGTTTAAACTTAAGGGAAGCTGAGAAAACGAAATTGCTCATTGCCATACAGAAACAGAAGGTTGTTGAAAAGGAGGCTGAGACAGATAGGAAGAAGGCAATTATAGGTTTGAGAAATATTAGATTATACATTCTTTATCTTGCCATTTGAATATGTCTTAATAATGATAGGTCAAAACTACCAGTATGTTAGTGATGTCAAGGTGATCAAGTAGAATCGAATAATCATTTATATTAGCTTATGTTGGCGAAAATTCTTGATTTTCTTGTCTATAAATTAATATTCTCCTCTAACATTGGAAAATAGAGGTGAATTGGGGTAGTTATTTACTCTTCCATGTTGTTTTTTGGCTTTAAGAATTGCTCAGATGAATTCAAGTCAAGCAAAATCATTTTATGACAAAAGGCAACTCTGGACTCATCTTGAAGTCATATGTCGTTAAAGTTGAACTGCATTCAATACTTCAGATGAAATTACGATGCCGTATATTCTGATTTTTTCCCCAATAACACACTGTTACTAATGGTAAGAATGAAATTAAAAGAAAAAATCTCCTTTTGTTACTTTGGTTTCTGGATTGATTTGCTGTAGTTGCATTTATATGCAAATGAACATGAAGTCAATGGCTTATATTTTCTTATTTAGAACATTGATAACAATGAAAATTTTAAGATTTCGGTGTGATTTATTTTTTAAGTGCTTTTTCTTTGAGGGTTTAATGCCCCTTATTGTTTAGGGTTAATTGTTAGACTATATAATGTTCTGTATTTTTGTAATGGATTTGCTAAATTCATGTACAAGGCCCTTATTGTGTTGTAAGGAATAAGTTTGTATGCCCATTTGTAACTTTAGATTGTCTTACTTTATAACAGAGGCAGAGAAGAATGCATCTGTAGCCAAGATTCAATGGGAGCAGAAAGTAATGGAGAAGGAATCTGAGAAGACAATGTCAGAAATTGAAGGTATGCTTTACCTGTATATGCTGTTTCATTTGAATGCTCTTTGCCCACTTTCTTAGTGTTAATGTATTTAAACACTGCTTTAGCAGAATGTTTAAGAAAGAACTGCTCATCATGAAAATTTCCTCCTATTTAGTAACAATGGGTTCCACTTGTGCAACGAAAAGGCTCCTATTGACTCTTCCCTCAATTGACTTGTCAACAGAATCCTGTCTAAATGTTAATTGGATGTGTTTTACAATAAGGGCTTTTAAATGTTATGCCCATGTGTATACTTGCAGAAGGTTTGTTCATACTCTCATTGATTTAACAGATATGAATATTCGTTTTAAAGGTCATATGTACAGGTTGGGTTTATTTCATAAAATTAAAATATGAAGTAAAAGAATCACATTGAAATTATTTGCAACATTTTAGCATAACGCATTACGTCATAAATCACCGTCATAGCGCACCGATTAATAAAAGTTCGTATGACTTACTTCCCTTTGCTGTGACGTCACTCGTGATCCACTGAATGCGCCATGTAAAGGGCGTGAAGAGCGATCGCTGGTTAGAATTGGTGTTTTTCTTCAAATAAACAATCCTAAAGTCATTGTTTGGATTGACAGCGCATTTTCTTTATTGAATATGATTCATTTTATAAGAATATCAATTTGAAAAAAGATAAATTAATAACTTAACCCGTGAATTTGCATGGATTTGTCATTGCGTAAACCTGTTCATATGAAAGGAACAACTTGAAATTTGGACGATTTTCCTTGAAATAAATGATTCTTAAGTCATTGTTTGGATTGGCAGTGAATTTTCTATACTGGATATTTTTCATATTATAAGAATATCCATTTGAAAAAAATGAATTAGTGACTTAACGCATGAATTTACAAGGATATGTCAATGCGTTCATATGAAAGGAAAGGCTTGAAAGTGGGACGATTTTCCTCGAAATAGCAATCCGTAAGTCAATGTTTGGATTGACAGTGCATTTTCTTTATTGAATATGTTTCATATTATAAGAATATTTTTCTGAAAAAAAGAGTAAGTGACATAACGCGTAAATTTGAAAGGATTTGTAAATGTTTTCATATGTAAGAATCGGCTTGAAATTTTGACGATATTTGTGAAAACAGCTATTTTTATTAATATTTGTTGAAAAAAAACACGAGTACTTTTTCGTCAATGATCGTGTATTAGCATTAAGGTTTTAATTGAGTAGTAAACAAAGACATAGATCTGAATAAACGAATTGTCTTAAAACCGTACATCGTATAACTATTGACTGTCAAATTCACCTTCATTGTCTTATCAATACATGAAATGAAACGGGAGAAGATCATAAATTGCGAACAAACAAACCGTATTATAACCCAACTTACTTGTGATACGAAGGTTATCCTTTAACTCACATTTTCACCACACATCAACTTACTTGTGATACGAAGGATATCATTTAACTCACATTTTCACCATACATCCAAATTTCAAAACTAAACACTGGCACATTCAAGAGTATTTGTTAAAATCATCCGGCAACTTTCCAGTAACTCCACCCCCAGTAAGAAGTCTATGATTTCGAAATTGATTCCGATGTCGTCTTTCTAGATCAACTGTTTTGACTTCAGTTGTTCTTCATATTCACTTTACATTTATGTTCGTTTTCTCTCGTGTAAGTAGTCTTGACATATTGAGCATTTAATTTTCGGACAGGTTTAATAATAACAGCTTAAACAAAAAAGTCGTCATAGTTTAATTTACTAACAACCTTAAATAAACATATTTGAATTTATTTTTTATGATTTTGTAATTTAAATATCAATTTGACAAAACTTGATTTTGATGTTAAAACGTTTTTCTGTTGAAAACATAGAGTTAATACCGTTTTGGTGAATACTGATTATCATATACTTATTGAAGTGTCAAACTATTCTAATAGAAAAGACAACATGTTCACTTCTTTGAATATCATAACGACAAAGTATCCGACGTAAGTCACATTGAGAGATAAATATGTACTGACACCTTATCAATCCAAACATCCTGTGAGAGTTTGGTCTTAATTAGTTATATCTTAACAATGGATTTTTTAGATAAATTTAATTGCCGCGCATTGAAAGTGTGATATTTGCCGCTTGTTATTTCATGTCTGGAATAGCATAACGTGTCAGACCTGTTAATTAACAAGAAAGATATTTAAGAGATTAACGCCAGAGGCTATCTTTCGCCTTAACAATAAAGGGCTTGAGACTTGAAACATACTGTGCAAATGTGGCAGATTGGTGTTAATTTGCATCACGACCCTTAATCCTTGTAATGTCCGATGTTTGTTGATTGACCCTTTGTATGTGAGGTAAACTGACAATAATCAATTAAATTGTAAACAAAGAGATTATGTTAAAATGTGTAAATTATATATTTAGTGATCTTATTACTAAATTATCAATATCAATTTGTATTATATCTTTTCTGTAATTTCATGTCTTTGCCATGTTTTAATTGTACATGGCTAAAGGCAAACTTTTTTTGCCGTTGCTAATAAAATGTATGTATGTATGTAATAATCATGTTTGAACACCTGAATTTCAGAGTGACATACGTCATTTAAACCAATATCACCAATGGCAAAAAAATGAGGTGTGTGATTTAAATAATTCCGAAAAGCAGACGCTTAAGTTAAGATCGAACCCATTATCATTTGCGTTGATGAGTCCAGAGACAGTTTGCGGATATCAAATATTCATTATTTTGAATTTTCATTCAAAGACAACGGCAGATAAAAGAAACTTGCTTGTTTTAATCGGTTTGTTATCATAGCAATCAACGTACATTTTTTATTTTGTCTCATTTATGTACAATGGCAACGTTTCTACGATTATGTTAAAACATAAAACAAGTTTTGCAAATAAGAACAAGATGCATTTAAGCGTTTAAAACCCAAAGACATGGCAATACAATAACTTATGATGTTGGATGAAATTAACATATTCTTGCAACCCTTTGAATTCTTACGTAATATAATCGTAAAGCAGCCTAATTAAGTATTCCTGACTAAGTATGTAGCATAGTTAATCTGTTCCAAACAAAACTAGCTTGGCGAGTAAGAGAGTCATTCAAGGAAATTAACTTTCAAATCAAAGGTGTAATCAACGTGATTTATCCTTTTCTTGAATTTATCTACATTTAGTCATTTACACAGTGCAAATTCTATATAAAGATCTAGCAAGACTACACAAGGCTCTAACAACCCAAACTAACAGTTAGGAATTGTTTTAATCACGAACATCAATTCAGGGAAATATAACGGTTACTCAATAAGTAGAATGAATTTGAAGCGTCTTCACCTGTATAAATTACTTTGAATTGAGTCCGATAATTTAAAGATCAATAAAATCAATTCTCTGAAAACGCCTAACAATGCGTAAACTTGCCGTCTTCGAAGTGAAAGTAACACAACCTACTGTTCTTGTTTGGGGAATATATCTTTTGCTTATTTGTAAAGTAAACACGGTCCAGTTTACTTATCGAAACTTTTTGCAGCTTTTATGTTCGTCGGAAAACGGGAGAAACTCGCATCCCTGCTACCAAAAGCAGAATAACACCAGAAGACCTGTCAAAATACCATATTCAATATCCAATTTACGTTTCCCAAAACACAATTCAACACTTAAAATGTCCGAAATTTGTGCAAAAACACCGTCGTTACTGAGAACTAGATTCTTCTTACTGATAGTTCATATGACTTTGAAGCACAAATGACGTCACAACAAGGGAGATAAGTCATTCACAAAAATCGATAAAGGTGAATAAAAGTAGTCAAAAACAACCTTTTTCGGTTCTGTATGAGAAAAAAATCATTACCTCCGTCATAACGAAACCATAACCTTATTCAAAAACCATAATTAAAGAAAATTTTGTTTATCGGGAAATATGACCTTTAAGGTGTTTTTTCACATGGTCATATTGTACCAATCAGAATAAGGATAAGAAGATGGCATGATCCTAAGGAATAGCATATTAAGACTGTATGACAAAGTAATCATCATCGGATATCATTTGTTGAAACATTTAAACTATCACAGCATGGAGAGGGTAAGAGAAAAAAGATACCAGTTGATTTTCCCAGAGTATTGTGGTTTGATTTCACTTGTATAGGGACATGAAAACTTAATATCATTATCAAGTCCAATATATACAAGTAAGATCTTACACATCGAGCAAAAGAATCCCTTGCAACTAGTACAGTATGTTATACAATCGAGATTTAATAAATTAGATAGATGGTGGAAGTTTTTTTTATATCAAATGTGTTTGTTTCCATTTAGATCTGACTCATTTAGCAAGGGAGAAAGCAAAGACTGATGCAAACTTTTATAAAATCCACAAAGAAGCCGAGGCAAATAAGGTAGGTACAATGCCTTTTTCTTGCCCTTAATTTGTATAATGACTCTACACACACTAGATTTATTGTTCAGTGGAATAGTAGAATACTGATTTTGTATGTCTGCTGTAGAGATCTTTTGATAAATATAGAATATAAACATGTTACATGATCACATTGTCTGATGAAACTTTGATTTTTTATTAGTCCAAATTAAAAGCAGAAGGGGGAAAGGGGATTTTTATCAGACTATGTGATTCTGCTGCAGAAATCTTTTGATCTATCAATGAATATAAAATATGAACATGTTACATCATCACATTGTCCAATGAAAATCCCCTTTTGCCTCTGCTTTCAATTTGGACTTATTTAACAATAAACTGAAAGGGGCTTACATTCTGTCTATGCAAAACTTTGTAGACTGAATTGCTTGCATACTCTTAAGAATTTGTAAAGACACTTGGAATATGATATCCCCATGGAATGGTCCCATACAAGAGGGAGAGGGAGGATAGATAACATGATTAGGATCTATATACTCCAAATGAATTGTCCATAGACCTCCACCTTATACTGATCAATGTCAATCAACCCATTTCACCATGTCTATGGTTGAGTGCAAAACTAAAGTAAGTGCTTCATGTTTGACATGACCATTTAAAAAGGAATAGCAGAAGAAAAAGCAACAGCATGAACACTAACTGATATTGAGTAGAAACCATTTTGACAAAAGGATTGAATTGCTTCATTTGAAAAAATTTCTTTTGTCACATTTCTTAATAAGTACCACTACAGCCAAGGTGTAAAAGGGAAGTATTAATGTCAAAAGGTGTCAAGTTTAAACAATTTATGTCTAGGACAAGCAACGGTATTTGTATAGATATTTAAACAACTGTTAACAAAATCCTACCATGTGGGTAGCTATTAGAGAAGTCACTATAATACAGTACTCAATAAAGAAGTTAACCAGATGAAAATGCCAGATGTGCTCAAGAGGGTTATGTTTAGACAATTTTCACAAATCTTAAAGGATTTATTCATTATAATTATTTCTAGATGATGTTGACACCAGAATACCTTGATATGCTGAAGTACCAGTCTATAGCCTCCAATTCAAAGATTTATTTTGGGGAGAAGATACCAGACATGTTTTTAGACCCATCCGTCTCCAGTCAAAATGTCGTTGCTCAAACCACTGCCTCAAAGGATCAAAAGGTAGACTGAAATAATAGACTGAAAAAAGTGGAGTTAAAGTGGCCTATAACCATTGTGATATAGCGTTGTAAGGTTGAAGTCTACATTAATCTGAAATATAGTGAATTCTTTTAATCATAGATGCCATTGAATTAAGTCTCTTAGGCATGATTGTTTTCATTTTTTTTTTATATATTGTAATGAAGACAATGGCTTGGGAAAATTAGTGCTGTACTAGTGTTGAAATGTAAAGAACACTTATATGTGCACTGTCTTTATTATATCAATTTGGAAAAATGTGTTTCATAGATTCTATTTTGCAATACATAGTATCAATTACAAAGAAGTAGAAAGCCATAGGAAACTTTGTGGCAAAATGTAAAATTGCTTATGAAGAGCAAATTTACCATATTTGATAATATTTGAAGCACATGGTTTAATAGGTGTCAATTCTCTAAAGAGATTTCTGTCACTTTGGTTGTATAAATATATCATTAGCCTAATAACACTTTCTTTTTTAAGAAGACCTTTGAAAGTTTAACTTCCTATTCATGACAGATTTTTTATACTTCATAGCAATCGATGTTTTTGTCTCTTTCACATCTTATTTTAACCCAATACACATAAAGGGAATTTATGAATGGTCAAAAATTGAAAGTAACAGCTAATGACAAAAAAAGGATTTTATATCTGGTATCAGATAGAAACCTTTGTGACAAATGGATAAATTGCTTTTTAGGAGCAAATTGTCCATTTGTCGCAGAGGTTTCCTAAACCATTCTGCAGCAAACATAATGGAGTGCCATGTTCCAAGTCATATATCATTTGTTTGTATTTTTCCAGGGAAAGAGATGAACAAGAGCTCCAAAGATCTAGAATCCACCATGAGTGGCCTTCAATGTGATAATAACACACATCAGCATATAGTACTCCCAGGGTTTTACTCATTTCTCTCTTACATTCATATCTTGTTAGAACTCTCCATTAAGAATATTGATATCTGTCCAATGTGATGGGATAAGCAGATGAATGTGTTTTATTATGATAACGTATTTTTGCTCAGTAAATGGGATGAAAGCTATTTCTCTCTAAAATTTATGTCTTGTTGGAACTCTCCATTAAGAATATTGATATCTGTTTAGTGTGATGGGATAAGCAGATGGCTATGTTTGATTATGATGATAGTAGGTTTTTGCCAGTAAATTTTATGAAAGCCATTTCAACAAAACTGTTGAAAAATACGACTTCTATTCAAATTGAAAGCAGAAGAACTGACATCATTAAATGACTATAATAGTCATTTTCATCAATGAATTGAGTAGAAACTATGGTCAATTTTAAGCAATTTCTTCTTATTTTTAAAGACTTCGCACATTGTGATCGCTTTATGTGCAGTTAACCCATTACCAAACAATAACGACATTTAATATGTTTGTTGCTGATGACTCTTGAAAACATTGGGAAAAGGAGAAATTGCTCTTAATTAGCAATTTCTCCTTTTACCACAATATTTTCTGCCCTATCAGAATATTATTTTACAATTCCATCACTTTTTAAAATGTCGTCTGCAAACTCTTTCAATTTGAGTCAGTAAAAAATTTGGTGTTTGGTAAAGGGTTAAGAGAGTACTTTTGGAATATTAACTCATTTGTAACTAGCCAATGAGGGATTTCACAAATTAATTGCAATGAACTATCGATTATTATTGAAAGGAGAAATTGATGAAATATATGTTTCTTCTACTAAACTATCTGTGAATATTTGAAAATTATTGTCTTATAGATCACACAATTTTGGATATTAGAAGGATAGGTGTTTTACAAATGTAACACATTTGTTGTTTCACAACATTTTGAATCAATAATTGCCTACGAGCCTGGTGGAGGTGTCCAAAGATCATCCACACACCTCTAGAAATACCTTCAGCATTTATATGTCCAAAATGTCAAAACCCATAACATTAACCCATTAATACCTTAACCCTTGGAATGCTCGGTAAATTTCTTGAAAATAATTTTTAGTGTTGTCTGCTTTCCAAAACCTTAAATATCTGCTTAATTCTAATGAAGAAAGATGCATAAGCATGAGTCAGTTCCAGCACTTTTAAGGTTTTGAAGAATCTAAAGTAGAAATCATTGTGAAAAGAAAAAAATCCATTAAGATCATTCACTTTCTTACACTATTGTTTTTTTCCCCTATAAAGCAGTGTGTATGTAAAACTTGGTCAAGGAAGATTTGATAATAGAATTGAATAATCAAACAAAAATGTTTTTTTTTTTATGTATGATATACTATAAACTTGTAAGATGTGTATTTCACTTACATATTTACCATAAGTAGATTTAGGAAGAGTTGTTTCGGTTAATGAATGGTCGAAATATTAAAACTGATTGCAATTTATGTTATTTTTATAGTCACAGAAAATGACATACAAGTTCCTGTTAAGCAAAAATGCTGACATTTAATGTTTAATTATTATATTTAACATTGTTCACAAAAAATGTAGAACTATTGTATTAGTAATCAAGTCTTCTCAGGAAGAGTTTGTTACAGCAATGGCTGTTGACTAAAAATGTATAAAAATGTAAACATTCTTTCATTGTTAATGATTGTACCACCAGCAGACATTTTTTTTTTACTTGAAGCAGATGACTTTAGAAAAGCTTTGTAAACATGTGAAAAATTGTTTCAGTTCTTCGGATGTAATATGTGAACAGATTAAAAAAGCATTGAGGCAAACTTCAGAGCCCTAGCCCAGTACTGATTTGTCCAGGAAAGCCTTTGAAAAAAAATCACAGAAAACTTGATACTGTGTTTAACACCAAACAAACAAACATTGTGGCCAAAGGAGAAATTGCTTATAACTTGCAATTTCTACTTTTGCCGCATTGTGTTTTGAAAGTCGTCTGCTTTAAGATGCAAAAATGCAGCATTAGGTGATAATGTGTTGATGAATATACCAGGGGATTAGTGCAATACTGTAGTAAGTGCTTCATTTTTATGAAGCACTTACTTAACCCTTTCCCAAACAAAAGCCACATTTGACCACTTTGTTACAGACGACTTAAGCAACTTTAGGAAACATTGTGGGAAAACGAGAATTTGCTCCTATTGAGCAATTTTTCCTTTTCCCACAAGGTTTTCTGCTTTATCTGAAGAATATTTTTCAATTTAATTTCATTTTGAAATGTCGTCTGCAAACTCTTTCAATTTGGGACAGTTGAAAATTTGTTGTTTGGGAAAGGGTTAAGTCTTGCATTGAACCCCTGTTACATGAAGATTGATGAAGCAGTAACATATAGTTTAAGCTTTTTAATGAAGGAATTTCCTTTGATTTGGCGATTCTCATTTGTCTGGACTGTAATTATTAGTGTAACTTATAAATATAAACAAAGAGGATGGCATATACAGTTGAACATATCCTCTTGTTTGAAGAAAGCTTGAACAAAATTATCATTACTTCAGGAATCTATGCTGCTTTATTGCTAATTGATTTGAATGCATTTTCTTGAATATAGCATTAATATGTAGCATTTATCGTATTGACCGCATGTTGTTTTTTTTCATGTTGGACACAAATGCTCTTAAAATAGTATGTCTTATTGATCACTCAAGATATTAACTTGAAACTTCATTCTTATGGCAGGTTAACCCAGAAGTCCATAATCCCTCTGACAACTTGAAACACCTGCTTACAAACTTAAGAAACTGTTGTGATAAAAGCATAAATTTCTCCAAGTGAACAATTTGTTCTCTTGTCAAAATGGTTTCTACCCAATATCAGAATGACTTTGTTTTTGACTGTCAGGGCCTCCATGGCCTTATAGGGTACAGAATTTATGATCTTAATTTTTAATTACCTGTACCAAGATACTTCTTCAACCACTGTAAATAAGACATTCCTTGTAACAATGGTTCGTACCAAATATCATACAGGTAATTTATGACAAAATCTGTAGAAAGTCAAAAATAGCAAAAAAAAATTAGGTTAAAACAAAAACGAATTGACAAGGTTTTAGAATTCTGTGCGTATATCATATAGGTTTGAGTTTTGTATAGTCATATTATTGGAAAATAAATTTTGTATTATAAATATTTACAAATTATGTGTCTGTTTTTTCTGTATTTCTTTAAAGCCTCCTAAGCTGAGTCTTTTGGATGTTCAATCTTTAAAGCTGCTTGTTCACAGATTTAAGAAATTTGGAAGTAAAAACTGATATATTTTTGAAATTGTACAACGGCTGTACTGTTGTATGAAATGCAGTGGTGAAAAAAAAATTGAGGCAATATTGGTATTTATTTCAGTGTTAAGAGCCTCTCTAAAGTGAATTGACATGCATTTAAATCCAAAAGCGTTGCAACAGTTCTGAGATCTACCTCATAAAGAGTGTACAATCTTGGGTAATGTGAAGCTTCCCAAATTAATTATGATTTCAATAGTTTTTTTTATAGTATATCATACAGAAATACAATCTAAAAAAAATATGACATCATTTTATTTTGACTTTCAAATGTTCTTATTTGTGAACAAGCAACTTTAATAAAGGAGTTCTGAAATTGAGACACCCTTCATATCAGCCAATATTCTTTCTGACTTCAATTGATACCAACACGGTATTGGTCAGTTGGCTCTCATCATATTTATTTTATTTAAATGGGGTTTTACATCACGTTAACACCATTTCAGTTATGTTGCGACACCTCGCTTTTAATGATAGAGGAAGATCCCACTACTAAACCGCCCATAATGTCTGTGTAGAAACATAGTCACTCTGTAAGTCAGAGTCTCACCACAGACCAACTATGTTTAGGTGGGATAATGGTCGGCCACTTGGTGTTGAAACAGGATCATGGATATGTGTGCTCATAACAATACTGAACCATTGTTGAAATCAGAAAACTCCAACCGAAGCAACTAACAACGTCTTTGTATAATTTCTCATATGATCATGGTCATTGTACGCTTGTAAGACTTAGGCGCAAGCATGTAGTTTAGTAGGCTGAGTTATTCGTGTTGCTCGGCTTTCACAGAATTGGATGGCCATGCTACCCTGGTTCGTTACAAAATGTATTTGTGAGCTCAGATCTCTGTTAACTGTAAAACTTTTCGCCCATTACAAATGATTATCTCAGATGACGGGTACAGAACCCATAACTCTAGACTATGTTGTGAAGAAACCATTTTTTTTCTAAGAAAACCAGCGTTCAGATTTTACATGTATAAACTGGTATCTCTATCGAGCTGTTTATTTTGTGTTTAGTTATACTACGGCTTGCCTGGACTTGCCACACCACATGGTACCATACGTGCTCGGCTAGGACGCTGAAGTGTCTTCCCAAAGGACATATCCATGAAACCAAAGGTACTGGTGATCCCTTGCTTTTTGAAATGTATTAAAACATCTCTTATTCGATCTTTGTAACAGTCTTTGCTGATTGTCTCCTAACTATAATCTGTCCACGTTTATAGAAATTTACTCCGTTTTAAGTAGAAAATCCATGTTTATATTTTGAGCCTTAGCTGCTATCTGTTACTACTCAATGGAATGGACTGAATCTTCACACAGTTGTTTTTTGAGTCATTCTAAGCTGATGGACAAAGGTCTCGTAACTGAAATTTTCTCCATAAACATATATTTCCTCATTTACGTGAAAAGAAATCCGTGTTAAGTTTTTGCATGTAAACCTAAATCTCTGTTACTATTCACAATTATGGTTTTAATGTCCACTACACTTAGCTGATCGTTAATTCAAAACGACAGCATTTTACATTTGTCTGTCTTGGCAGAACTTTATTATCCCCATTTACTCACTTGAAATCCACCGGAGCGCAATTCTGAAGATACCACGGGTAACAAAATGAGATGTGTACACAAAGCCCTTTTTCCTTGTCCAAATGCTTTCCTTCCAATATCGCTAAAAATGAGTACCTTATGTTATTCTCTGTAACTTAACTTTAATAGATCACAGCTTTTGCGTGTGATCTGTCAAAAAATGATAATTTAAGAAAATGAGATAGGTGTTGCACTTTTTTGTTTCGATATAGCTCTCATGTTTATTTTCTTGATAGTAGCTCAAAGCTGTCGCCAGACAGCTCGTGTGTTCACGTTCAGCATTTGAATTTCAATATCCATCGAATAATTAATCCTTATAGTGCTGGAATCGACTTCATGCTTATACAAATAGGTTAGACCCAGACAAGCCGCCAAGTTAAATGGCGGCTCGCCTGGATGTAATCTGTTTGCTACTCTGAGTATCTTTCTTCATAAAATTAAGCAGATATTTAACGTTTTGAAAAGCAGACGATACAAAAATATATTTTTAGAAAATTTCCCAGCATTCTAAGGGTTCAAAGCAGCCGCATTTCATCGAAGAAGAAATAAATAGTATGAATCATTTATGGATGAGACCCAGCTTTTCAGCGAACGTATGAGTTTCAGTTCACATGGCAACCAGCACCCACGTGCAGCCGTCTTCTGCCGTGCAATCAGTAATTTGTTACAGTCTTGGATGACCATATCCAAATGTATTTCATCATAGGTAGTCCTCAGCAGTAATACCAGTAAAAAAGAAGATTCCATTGGGAATTTGAAAAAGTGCTTTATTCTCTTCAGCCATGTCGTTAAAACATTCACACACTCTGAAACGCGTTTGGTGCAGAACATATTTTATTACCATTATGGCATTTATGTATACATGTACATGTTGTCATATTTTCCAATTGGCATAGGAAATAGAAAGGATGTTATGGCCTTTGTCTTTGAAAAATCTACAAGCTTGAAAGTGTGAATTACTTCCCCAGACTGAATTATATTGAAAAGAAAAGAAAACAAAAACAAAGCTGCGTCGGTCTCGGTAAATGAGGGCTACGCGTTATATTTCCAGAATGTGGTGGGGTACAGTCTGTGAACAACCTTACGACTTATCACTTAGCATTCAGTGTTAGCACTGCTAATGATGTTAGGAAATAAATGAGTGACAAATCGTTAAATTGTATTTGTATAAAACAACAGTGTTTCAAATTGGTTGGCATGTCTGTAAATAAGAAAAGATGCTATCTAAACATAGGCAAAACAAATTATACATGTATATCGGTTGTTTTACAAATATGAATTAAACCTCAGTTGTTGATAAATGCTATTTGAAAGGGTTATTTACACACGAAGCACACTTTAACCAAAAAGATGTCGATTTCTTGTAAAAATTCCGTTGCTTTTTGGCATCTTTCTCTGAATACAGTAGATTACGAGGTATTTTATCGGGATTTTTCTTTTTCAAATAATTAGTATGGTCTTCAAGTGGTTTAAAACGCAACTCTGGAAAAGATGAATATGTTGGTTTTAATCAATTTCAAACCCCTACCAATACGACAAGATTATCATGCTAATGGGTACTTGTCATCGTTTCAGTTTCCAATATGCCCTTATTGTGGAGCGGTAAAAAAATGATCGTTTTATGAGGAACTTTCACCACTGGCCAGAATCACAAATTCTATTTAGTAATAGTGTGGAAACATGTGTCGTTTACTGGTGAGACATGTTTAAAAACAAATACACTTCCTTGCTTGAAAAGTTCCTTACGAAACCAGAACAAATATTTGAATTGTTTGGTTAAAGATTAAGTTAAAGTTGCTGTTTCGTTGATTCAATATTTTATGAGTATTGATTCCATACCCATTTGTTAAGAATTGATTATACATGAACACATTCAAATACATAATTCTACCTTTTTCTCTACTCACTAGTTGCACACAGTCCATTTGAACAATTAACGGAGAGTCATGTTTTTACGTCAAATAAAACAAATATAAATTTGTTTTTGATAATACCCAAATGCGTTGTGACAAAAGTGTTGAAAAACACGTCCTCTGACGCACAATTTCCCATTTTTTTTGTATTAATTTTTCATTGAACCAAAATCCTTAATTACAGCCGGTATAAAGAAAAGAGTCAAAGCAAACAAATGTATCATTTTCCATATCGATGCCGATAATCCATTTCCAGACGATGAGAGTCCTTCCGGTGACCGATTAGAGCGAGGACGCCGAGTGAGTGACGGGTCGTAGATAAAACAACTTCCGTTTATGTAGGGCTCACACTGGAAGTTCCTCTTTAAGCAGAACTCACGACCGCTCGTGTACAATTCTCCTATAACAGATCCTTTTAAGATGGCGTCAGAACATGCTGCGTACCAGCGGTTACAAAACTCCTCACAGACGGTGAGCTTTTCTTGGCTGTAGAAGATGTTTTGGTATGGCGCGCAGACGTAGCACATCAGGTAGTTGGTGTACCTGGAATGAAAAATTTAGATATGAACTCTTCAGTGAATGTTTCTTATTGTTTGATCAACAGTAGTGTATAAAACTATTCTACTCCAAGGTTGGGAAAAGAGTTTGGTTGTAAATTGGAGGTATAAATGATTGACATCTGTTCCTTGCAGATATGCGTTATACAGATACCATTTGTTACGAATTATGTGTCAAATTACCTAACCTATATGTATTTCTACATCATCCCCTCATGAATACGAATTGTTACAGTAAGGCCTATGAGAACTTGCATAGACCCCAACCATTGATGACGAATATCGCTGGTCAATGTGAGAAGAAAATACCACGATATACGTGGTCAAGCTTGCATTGGTCAGCAGGACAAGAAGCTCTCAGTTTTTTAAAAGTACCCTGGTCATTGTATTTAAAACTTTTGTCAACGTAAAGGAGTTAAATACTAAATATTCAATATATGTGCTCTTGTTTCTCCGTTTGTTACCTCTGTAACTCAAACCATTACCGACAAGGGTTTTATCCAAACATTTATAAGAATTGCTTGCTTGCTTTGGTATATGTTCTTTGGGTATGATTTTCAATCCATATGTTGATAAGATTTATTCAACTCCGTGACCCGATTGACCCGTTAAGAGAAACAATGATACATTAATATGATTTTGTTTTACTTCCAGCACTCTAGTGAGATAAAGGAAAGAGCTTAATTCATATACATGTATCTACAAGGTTTATTCCACCTGTAAACAATGGTCAAATGGTAGTGATATATACATATTTCCAAGAAATACTCATTTATCGTTGACACCACTATGGACTGAAAAGTAAGCCTTACACCCACACAGTGACATTTGAAACCTCCAGATGGCAGCCGGGCAAATTATGTGGTAAAGCTCATTTTATTCATACATATACATGTATGCGACTTAATGAACCCTGGGTCCAATAAAGGTATCAGTCATACATTGGTAAGATGTATTTTACCACCGTCACGCAGATGTATACCTCTGGCACTGGGTGAAACCATTTAACCCTTTACCAAACGCCTATTTTTCGACTGTCCCAAATTTAAAGAGTTTGCAGACGACATTTCAAACTGTGATGAAATTGAAAAACAATCTTCTGATAGGACAGAAAACATTCTGGGAAAAGGAGAAATTGCTCGTTAAGAGCATTTCTCCTTTTCCCACAATGCTTTCTTGAGTCGTCTGCAGCAAACTGGTCAACTGTCGTTTTTGTTTAGTTTACAAAGGATTAAAGGTTTTAATTATTCATAAAAAAGAATTATTTACCTCTGACACTCGGGTGAACTGCCCGGTAAGGGTTTCACGGTGCCGAAAGTGGCATCAATCTCCTCCTGTTTACAGCAGCTGTTTCCCCGGAACCACGTACAGTTCCGGAGCCCTGGTTGTGGGCTCGGAGCCCGATTGTTGAAAAACGAGCAAAATGTCCTATTCGTTTTAATGGTAAACTCGGTGTCGAAGGCGAGCACGCTTGTGATGAGTGTTACAAGTGCCAAAAGTAGGTAGATCAAGCGGCAAAGATACGCTAGGTCAGGATGACAGATCATGGCTAGAGAACAGTTAAACGACCCAGACGTATCACTTGATTTCAATGCGGTGAAACGTTTTTGGGGTTATCCAAACAGTGAAGCCAGTCTAATATTTTAACATTGCAAGGCTTCAAAGCAATATGAAGTAGGATTTGTTAAGCTCCTTACTCTTAAAGGTACTAGCGAGGTTTGAATCTAATGTCAGCATAATCAAGGTGTCACGAAACATAGTCTGTAGCATTACAACGTGAAGCCTATATATTATATTCGAGTTACTTAACACTGGATACAGTCCCGGTCGAAATATCTGTAAAATGCACTGTGTTACAGTAGTTACCCCTTTTTCCCAATGTTTCGTCGGATTACACATAAAGGATGGTCGGTCTATAAGAAGCGTGAACTCTATTCTTTTGCAATTATTCCAATGCTTTCGCGTTAATTACGCATGCTTTATCCCAATACACAAACGAGATTATATTTCAAACATAGAAAACAGTTCAGTTATATCTCACAACACATATCCACTAAACACCGTGTAACTATTGGAATCTATTATGGATTTCAAAGCACCAGCAGAGCTGTATTTGTTTTGCTACTTCAGTAGAACCCGCCATAAGAAGGCATCGATTTTTGCCGCCAAGAGAAATACCGAGTCTACAGGACGGCTTTAGCAATTCTATGTTCGTGTTATTGATTGGTTGTTACACCGCGTCGTCTGGAAAGTCATACGAGGATTTTTAAATTGTCCAAACTGCACGCAACAACAGACTACAAGATAGCCATAGGTCTTGGGTACCGTTTTACTAAACAGATTAAGCTTAAGAATTGCGTAAGTCTAAAACAACAATTGCTCTTATTTCAATATTGGGCGAAGCAATATTGCAAAGTAACACATCATTGGAATCGTCTCTCCGTTTGTTTGGTAACAAAAGGAAAATTGCTCGTTACGAGGAAAACATCCCCTGATGTAATGAGTGTTTGTTTTCCAATAATCTGATTGTGTTGCAATGTCTGGGTAGAATTAAGGGGAAAATGTAATTGAATTGTACCATTTATTTTAAAGTCAAATAGCCTTGGTTTAGTTACGACTGGTCTATCTTATTGGTATTTAAACAAGTTTTGAAAAAGAAAATACTAATCACTTTCGATCCTGCTTCCCAGTCGCATTAGCACTACCGCTCTTGGCACAAAGTCTGAATGAAGATGCTCCACGTGGTACTCGACCATCAACTAAGTATACCAACACAGACAGACAACAATACCTTCAACCTCACATTCTTCGTAATGAGGGTCTATCCCATGTATCAGATTTTACAGGTGGATCCGGGATATGCCTCATTCTAAAGAAAAACGTTTCAAATTGCGGCAAACACTCTTTGAGTAACATAGTCGAACAAAGGTTGAGATATTGGGCCTAAGCGTTCGGTACGCCGCACATCAAGCACTATTCGACTATGTGTCTGCACCCATTAGAGTCGTCTATAAGAGACCACATGCTATAATGTCCAACGAAGAAAGTATTTAAACGCAAAAAGAAATCAATAAAAATAACAGTATGAGTATTAAAAATACTCATTTGAAATATTCTTACTTATTTTTCTTGAAATTCCAGCACTTACAAGAACGTTTCGGTTACAACAAGCCTTCATAGCACATGCTCTTTGTATTGGGCCTACGCGTATATTCTATGTGCAAAGCGATTTTGTTGACCTCCACTTTAAGGTTTTTATTCACAGAGGAGTAAGTTGTCAAAACAAGATGTGGTTGAGACCATACACTTTTTGTATTGATGTTTGATATATGAGCACAATTTTACTCTTAGAATGCTGGGTAACTTTCTGAAAATAGATTTTTGTGTCGTCTGCTTTCCAATACCTTTAACATCTGCTTTATTTTGTCGAGGAAAAATGTTCAGAGTAACACACAGATTAAATCACAAGCCAGCCGCCAATTTACTTGGCGACCGCCAATGTACTTGGCGACTGGCCTGGATCTAATATGTTTTCATAAGCATGACGTCGGTTCCAGCACTATAAGGGTTGAAATAGATTTTGAAAGCATGATTAATTTAGGAAGCCCAATTTATCTAAAATTGTACGGCTTATATGCGGTAGATCTCAAATGCGATGTCACGCTTTTGGATTAAAATACATGTTAATTCACAGAATACACACTTTAAACGATTGAAAATGATTTGACTTGGCTTCCATTGGCTATTCTTCAGGCATATCAAGTACAGCTTTTGTGAAGTTCCAGAGAAAATGAAATTAATTTTCAAGTTCCAAATTTCCTCACATTTGTGAATAAGCAACGTCATGAGTAACGACAGTTAGTGCAAAGCGCACCTGTCGAACACGATGATCTCTCAACTCTATAGTTTGGATACTCATAAGACGCACCTTAATGGGAAGACTTCAGTGAGATCCAACTTAACCCTTAGAATACTGGAAAACTTTCTAAAAAAAGAATTGTTGTGATGTCTGTTTTCCAAATGCTTGAATATCTGTTTCATTTTGATGAAGAAAGATGCTTAGGTTACAGGCCAGCCGCAAATTTAATTCAATAACAAAATTAATACTAGGCGCACTGAATTGTATTGTGAAAGGACACTCCATCCGAGTAAATGCTGCCAAAACTCGGGTCCCTGAGATCACAACTTTAAACTTCGCGTATATCAATTTTCAATTCATCTAATAACCTCTTCGTTGCAAGGTGTTTTTTTTAAACAATAGTTTCAATCTAAAATCATTGCACATAACAAAGACCTAATGTTTATTAGGTCTTTGCACATAATTGTGAACGACGAAACATGTCGTCGTCTGTGCACTCGTTTGATTATGAGGGAATCAAACATATCATGTGTTTAAGGTGCTTGATGCGAGGAAATTAGCAAGTTAAAAATTAGCTTTTTTGAAACTTTAACAGCTGTACTGTTATATCAATACGCACTGAAGAATAAAGCCATTGGAAGTAAATTAGATCGTCTTTTTATTCTATTTACAGCACATAAACTGTACATGCTCAGATAAATTGACGATGTCTTAATTACAGTGTAATTGAATTGAAATGCTTTTAATGGCCGCTTTTAACCCTTTACCAAACACCAAATCTTTGACTGTCAGAAAATGAAAGAGTTTGCAAACGACATTTCAAAACGGGCTGAAATTGAAAAATAATCTTCAAATAGTGCTGAAAACATTGTGGGAAAAGGAGAAATTGCTCAATGAGAGCATTCTCTGTTTCCCACAATGTTTTCCAGATTCGTCTGCAACAAACTGGTCAGATGTGGTTATTGTTTGGTTATGGGTCAATAGGTTATCAAACAATACAAAAATCGCATTGTTTCAGCGACATTTCACTTTCATTTTCTCATATGTGACCAAGCACCAAATTCCAATGTTTACTGTTCTCTTACAATTTCACCCCTTGCTCCATAAAACCCAACGTTTGAATCATCTGTTACAGATGACTTTTTAAAGATGCTTCTGTACAAAAGGATGAATAACTCATCATAAGCAAGTTAATTCTTTTGTCATGATGGTTTCTATACAACATCTTAAAAACAAGCAAAAATGCTATTCCATATTATTTTTGTCACCTGCTGTTGCTTTCATTGATGACAAATAACAAATAATATTCGAATGCAGGTGCTTTTATGTTATCTGTTATGACTTAATTACTTATCTTGTAGACTGGTACTTATTATATATCATAATTTTGTACCTATCACTCATGTTCAAAAGGTACAATTTTCGATCATTATTATCAGGCCTTGTTTGGCTATAAAATCACAACAGAATAAATACATTTTTTACAAAGTTTAATACTATAAAGGTTCATACAATGCTATATAATGTGTATTTGATTAAATCATTTTTATTCAAAATATAGGTATAAATGTACAAAAAGTCTCTGTCAAGCTACATATAAACATTTCAAACAAATATCAAAGTATAATCGACTCATCATACATTCATGGATATACATTCCTACAGCTAAAACCTGCAATGTTCAAGCTTAACATGAAATGTGATGGACAAGCCTTTGTCAATAAAGGCAGTGTGGCTCAAATATAGCCTGGGGTCCTGGTTACTATGGTAGAGCATGGATACAAACATACGCAAAGACATCAGGCAAAAGTAAAAATACCTATCGTCCACAAATACATTTATATAAAAGAAAGAAAATAATAACTGCAAATCATGAGTAGGTGGGGGTTAGAAACATGTCATCTGAGGTATAACTGTTGTTTCATTTTCTGAATTTTGATTATCCATTATCCAATCGACTTTGAATATCCGGAATTCTATTACAGTTACCAACGAGGACCATCTCAATCATGTTACTTTATGAAGATGTCCCAGAGAATTGTACATCACAGGAAAAGTTAACTCCTTACATATATATTACACATTGAAGAGAGTTCAGCTAAAGACTATAGTAAGTCTATCACAAAAATGAAGGAATTATTTTAGTCTCCACTAAACCCAACATACAAACTTGCAATCTTAATCTCATAAACATTTGATGACATGGATTTCTGACCAACTTGGGTGTTTCCATGACAATGGTGATGATGCGTTCAGTTTGGATAAGTCCATGACTGTAAAGGTTTGTCGAAAATAACAGGCTGGATTCATAATCTAAGAAAAAGTACCTAATGGTAATTAAATCACTTTATGAATGATAGACATCCACAAAAACGACCATTTGTTACTTTTGTTTGAATTCTGTATGTCAGGGAATGATAAGGTATCACACAATATTATATTCATTTAGTTTTGCAAATCAATGAATAAATGAAACATTCAAGCACTGTTTATAATGGTTCGAAATATAACTCATACAGGTGTGTGCATCATGCATTTAGTGTTTACTATATGCTATTTAAACTGTACAATTCAATGAGATGGGCTTTATCCATAGTTCAGCTCTTTATATAATTCATTTATAAGATCACACCATCATGTAAGATACTATATGTGTAAGATTTCCAACAGAAAACCTCCCAGCAAATCTAAAGATTTTTCATTTCCTTTAAATGGTACATTTTCCATTTATATAAATGTTTTACAACAATATATAATGGATAATGGTTGTTGAATACCCATGGACAATTTGCAATCATATAACTGGCTTTTTCTCATCAAGTCTTATTTATGTCGATCAAATCACATGCAATATCATTGTAACTCCTTTACTCAAGGAACCAAAATAGCATTTCACTATGATATGTGGTAAACAATGAATGAATTTTTCTCTGATTAGTAGTGTTACATGTAATTACCAAATAATGGCTTGTAGTGGAAATAGAGAAGCTACTGTGATGAGGGTACCACACAGAATTGGGTACCTGGCTGTATATTAATGACAAAAATTCAGGTTGATGCAGAAATGCTGACAGAGATAATATTGATGGTTCAGTGCAATACTATAGCATGTGTTTCCCATTTGTGAAGAACTTTCTTGAGACTCTTGCATTAAACCCTAGATCTACTAAAGCTGAGATTCTAAATCAATGCTTAGAGGGACCTAATTGAAGGTTCAATGCAATAGTATAGTAAGTGTTTTCACATAAGTATCAGCCTTACTACAGCCTTGAATTGAATCCTCAGAACTAGCAATTATGATAAAAATTAATTTTACAAATAAATGGAGTATTTCTAATTCCTGATGATTTTTTATTCTAATCTACTAGTATCTTTGTGTTTATATGGAACTTCAGTAGTTACAATACAACTTCATCTCACCTAGAAAGCAACTACACATCTTTTGTCATTTTTGTCAACTAATAATATATTAATATATCAATTAAGACATTAATCATTCCAAGGATTGTTTTCTTTAAGTCCCATAGAATCTCATTGAACAGCTTTGCTTAATTTCCACATCACAAACTGATTACAAATGACAACCAAAAAAAAAAAGCATCTAAAGCATTTGCTTCATTCAAAAGCATAGTCAGTGAAAAAATCCTTGTTTGATCACAACTGTAAGGATTAGATTGCTATGAAAGAGAAAGTCAATGACGAAGTCAGAGATCTTGTCATGTGCAGTTGATGTATGGCAGTAGGTAGAAGGGTTGTATTCAAACTTCTCATCAAAGATGTGGATGATCACAATGTCTAGGCTTGGTACACAGCTGAATCTGAAAATACAAAAAACATCGGGATATATTCATCACTGACATTATCTAATGATGAGAGATTATATAACATTGTGTATTTATCATCAAAAGTCTTGACAGCTGGTATACTAATCACAAGATTTGACTCTTTTGTCTGAACCAATACAAAATAAACTATATTATAATCAACATCCGGAAAGTCTCAGAAATAAAGGTAATAATGATATGTATTTATCATAAAGATCTACGACACGGTGAAAAATAGAATATGTAGACTTACAGTAGGTCTGAACAAAAAGAAATTATTGTGACATTTTATGATAGGATCCCCTTAGCCATTAGAATGCTAGGTATTTAAAAAAATAAATTATTTCTTGTCTGCTTCCCAAAGCCTTAAAGATCTGCTTAATTTTGATGAGGAAGGATACTCAGAGTAGCAAACAGGTTAGATCACAGGTCGGCCACCAATTTACTTGGTGGATGGCCTGGATCTAACCTGTTTGCATAAGCATAAAGATGGTTCAAGCTCTATAAGGGTTAAAACAGTTGAATCAACATTTGCATTGAACCCTTGATAGAGCTTATTTCACCATAATATTTGTCATTTATCATATGGAGAGTCACTTCTTTTTTCCTACAAAGAATTAAATTGAAATTCATGAGACAAATAGTGAACCGATTATAATGAGTAATGGTTCCTTCATACACATTGTTTACATGCATCATCATTATACCAAACATTATATACACATGGATTTCTCAAGATATATATAGGTATAATGCTGCAAATGTGTAGCATGCACAGTATCATCTAAGCACATACAAACATTTTTTTTTACATAAATCTAGATTGTAGATAAGCAAATCAACACCCCAAATGTATGAACAAGAAATCAAGCAATGCTCAAATCTTTTTTTTTCCAGCAATCATGCATGTTTCCAGTTTTTCCAACCAAACCCAACACAAACCAAATCATTCAATATGTTACAAAAACAAAAACCTTGCCATTTAAAATCTAGAAAAGCATGCTAAAAAGTGCATTAAAAAAACCCTGAAAGCCAAACCATGATGAACTTCAGTCAACTAAACTAATTAACAATGAACCAATGAAAATACTGTTTTTATGAAATGCTTTTCAATCAGAGTTCCTACATATGGGGACTTTGAAAATGATCCATATTGAAAGCCTTGGCAGGCAACTTAAATTTAGTTGAGTATGCAAGAGAACCTTTTTGTATCAACATTCCGTAGTAGGTTCTAACCAACGGTGCAATCTTTCCCCTTGTCACAATGGTTTCTGCTGTTGGTGTGCATATATACATTATTTTGTTGTTTTGTTGCCTGCTTGATAGGAAACACAATTATTCAAAACTCGCCTCCTTGAATTCTTATCATTCTTTTTGCAAAACAATACTCAAGAAAAGAATCGTTGGCAAATCCTCTTATTACCTCATCTGCTAGAAGACGAAATCCATATGACTAAACCATTTGAAATGCACAATCAAAACTTATCTCTATGAAATGTTGTAATTCAATTTGGGCTTAACCCATTACCAAACTATAGCAACATTTAACCACTTTGTTGCAGACGACTCTGGAAAACATTGTGGGAAAGGAAGAAATTTCTCATAACAAGCAATTTCTCCCTGTCCCACAGTGTTTTCTACCATATCAGACAATGATTTTCCAATTTCATCACATTTTGAAATGTCTTCTGCAAACTCTTTCAATTTTGGACAGTCAAAAATTTGGCGTTTGGGAAAGGGTTAAATAATAATGGTGGAAAAGGAAGATTGTTAAATCCTCTTTATTTCTTTTTTTTATTCTTATCGGGAAACTATTTATGACTGAACCATAGAAATCACAAATGTTGAAAACTCATCTGTCTAAAAATTGAAGATTTATAATTAGATTAAGTCAAAACATTATGAAAAGAGTGTTTTGACCTATTCTTGTTTCCATTTTTTCAACCCTTTTTCAATCTGCCTAACATTATGACAGTTGTGACATGAACATGGCAAAAACAAAAAGCATTTGGTAATATGCTAGCTCCACAAAAAAAGCAAACATGCATGAAACAATGTATCAATGATTTAACCACTGTTAACTAAAAACCAAGCCATGCGGTCAGTAACTTACGTTGAAAATTAATGCTGCTTTCGGTATCTTTAAAAATAAAATATTTCTTTCTGAATATTATCTTTTATGTATTCCAGTGCAAGAATGGGAGGGAACAAACTTTATATAATCTATACATTGATTTTCCCAAATTTGTTATACCTTTCCTTGTACTGAGTGAATTGTTGCAGACCACAATAAGACCAACAAACAAGAAACTAGATAATTCCATAAAAATTCACCAAACCAGTTAAAAAAGCTTTGTTTAATCTGTATGTATGTATACACTTTTGAAAACTTTAAGTACACATTGGATAAATCTTTGTTATCTATGTGCATAACGGTTTTAAAGTTGATACATTTATTGATCATAGTTGTTATGTTGAGAAGATAGGATAGATTGAGAATAAAAAAGTGAGAAATTTTAAGTGTGAGATTATTAATCATTTAACCGTTCTACAATTAAACAAAAGAAGTGTTTAAGAGTGCTAGAGATTTTGTTACTAAAGGAATTTTATGAAAGTTGTGTAAAATTGTTTTGGCAATGGGAGAAAATAAAGAAATCTTAAAACTTTCAGCTTGACAATATTTTTGAAAGTAAATTTGCAGAATAAATCAAAACAGTCATACAATAATCTCTAAGGAGTACATGTAATTCTTGTATTGAAATATTCAACTAAAAATGACATTTATAAGAATAATCCATTTACTCTCCCATTGTATGATAATGGAATTTACAGTACAGAATTAAAAATATCTACATGAAGTTACACAAACATGTACTCTCATTATAAACCCATTGCTGATTGTCAAACATTGAGAAATCATTGTGATAAAAGACAAATTTGCTCATTAATACATATAGCTTATTAAAAAGAGTATTATGACAATATGGTCCTATATGTATGGACAGCAACATTTTTTTTCAATTATTTCTATCATTGCCAATCCTCTGACGTGTGAATGATCCAAATTTTAAGAAAATGCAGAATTTTGTAGTTAAGTATGAAAAGATTACAGTTATATGGCAAGCCACTTCAATTCATAAGGCTATTGTGCACAATTTGATTATTATCAAGGGCACATTATTTTAAATATCTGTATTGTGACACATAAAAATTGTGTCTTACAACTGGTGAACTCATGGTCAAGACATGAATTTACAATGACCCATTGCAAATCTCACTAGAAAGACAGCTGGCAGAGTGTCTCAATCACACCTGATGTATAGATAAGTGTGTTTCAAACACTTTCAGTAATACCCAATTCTTAGTGTAATACTTTCAGTAATACCCAATCTTTAGTGTAATACTTTCAGTAATACCCAATCTTTAGTGTAATACTTTCAGTAATACCCAATCTTTAGTGTAATACTTTCAGTAATACCCAATTTTTAGTGTAATACTTTCAGTAATACCCAATTTTTAGTGTAATACTTTCAGTAATACCCAATTATTAGTGTAATACTTTCAGTAATACCCAATTATTAGTGTAATACTTTCAGTAATACCCAATTCTTAGTGTAATACTTTCAGTAATACCCAATTCTTAGTGTAATACTTTCAGTAATACCCAATTATTGGTGTAATACTTTCAGTAATACCCAATTTTTAGTGTAATACTTTCAGTAATACCCAATTTTTAGTGTAATACTTTTAGTAATACCCAATTTTTAGCATTATCATATGATCCAACAAACTATGAAGACTCTTATGAATACCAGCAATAAAGGATTTAGAGAAAACATTAATTGGTTAACAGTGTATATTATCAGATACCCCTTCTTTACCTTTTTGCCGGGATAAAATAGCATTTCTTTGTTTTATTGGGTAGGAAAAATTGTTACAAAAGGAGGCCAGACATTACAATACAGATTTCTCCCTTAGCTGCAAGTTTGTTAAAAAAAGAATGAATATTTGGTGCAATGGGTTTAAATTGAGACCTAGAAGAGATCTTGTCGTTCAGAGTTGTATGGTAAGTACAATTATTTTAAGTCTTTTAGTTGTTACATGTTAGACAGAATGATATCAATTTATAGTAGTTTGATTTAACAGACAAACTTCAAGGAAAGCTAACTACCTATACTGCCATCCAATCCATAATCTGAAAGAGATATTAGTAATTAACTCAATGAATGCCTTAAACACGTTCAAAGTGAGAGGAGTTCATTTCTTTTGTAGCATAGATGACAGAAAGAAAATCCTATTTATGTTGTATCTATTAAGAAATACTTAAATTCAATCTCTGGTTTGAGTAATTCACAGCAGCAGAAATATTTTTTTCACATGAAGATTAAGAAAAAAGAACAAAATGAGATAAACACAAAATTTAATGTTAACTGAATCAATAGATTCACCAGTGAAATCATCATGAAAAACTGCTTTTCAAATTTAGTAGAATCATCATGACTAAATAAGAAATTGGATGAGTTAAAAGAAACTTCATTCAATACATGTGCTTGAAAGTGAAATTTTCTTTCCATAGAGTTGATCGCATCTATGTAATCAAAATGCATCACATGAAAAGAGTCATGTATTAACCCTTTACCAAACACCAAATTTTCAACTGTCCCAAATTGAAAGAGTTTGCAGCCGACATTTCAAAATATGATGATATGAAAAATAATCTTCTGATAGGGTAGAAATCATCATGGAAAAAGGAGAAAATGCTCGTTAAGAGCAATTTCTCCTTTTCACAATACTTTCCAGAGTCGTCAGCAGTAAACTAGTCAAATGTCATGATTGTTTGGTAATGGGTTAAAGGGGAATAATTCCACTCCTACGTACCTCCAGATTTGATATAGGCACCGTTATCATAGATGACCTCCTGGTAAGGGGCAAACTCTGAATGTGGCGCCAGCATAAGTCTGGGCGTCATACCACCATTATACGGTGTCTGTCCATAATCAAAGGAGTGGAGACTGGCCTTGTCGATCCTGTCACCATTGTAGGAGCTGTACTGTGTGGGGCGCTTGGCTTTCTTTGCTTTCCTTTGGCTGAAAAATTTCATTGTTTATAAAAGATTGATGTTCACCATTATACTATAGTAACAAGCTCATATATGTAAAGGACTTACAATAGTCTTGCATTGAACAATTGAAATATGCTTGTTCTAAGATTATTTATTATCTCAATCTGACTTAGCTTTATTGTGCTCGAACCGACTTCATGCTTATGCAAACAGGTTAGATCAAGGTCAGCCGTCAAGTAAATTGGCAGCTGGCCTGGGATCTAACCTGTTTGCTTCTCTGAGTATCTATCCTCAGCAAAAATAAGCAGATATTTAAGGTTTTGGAAAGCAAGACGACAAATAAAAAACCATGATGGAAAATTACCTATCATTCTATTGGTTAACAACAAATTTGCATTGATGAAGAAATTATTAGTTTTTACCTCTATTCAATTTTACAATGTTTGATTGTTAAAAAGCCAAACAAATATTCTCTGGTTGGAAGTTGTTGGGAAGAATATGTATGCTTATATGAGTAACTTTTCTTGTCAAGCAGTTAATTCAAATAATTTAAGTGAAAGACAAAAAAGGAGAAAAGGGATTTTAAAACATAGTTTTCCCTTTCATCACAATTGGTTTTGTTATTACTTTAGTTTCCACATTTCCATTAACAATAACAGGTGTCAGCAACTCTTAAGACCTTTTCTCAATTGCTTCCAATGACATGTTTCATTGCAAGATCATATTTTAACCACTCCCAAACAATAATGACATTTGACTACTTTGTTACAGATGACTTTCGAAAACATTGTGGGAAAAGGAGAAATTGCTCGTAACGAGCAATTTTTCCTTTTCCCACAAGGTTTTTTCTGCTCTATCTGAAGAATATTTTTCAATTTCATGACATTTTGAAATGTCGTCTGCAAATTCTTCCAATTTGGGACAGTCAAAAATTTGTTGTTTGGGAAAGGGTTAATATAAAATGCTATTTATAATTATCAGTCTTCATTTCTGTCAATGTTTAAAGTCATTAAGTAAAATTGTACACAGGAGTTAAAAAAAGATTCAATCTGATAACCAAGATATCATTTTATCCTGTTACATGGTGCAAAAGGTGACGTGAAAAGGGGTGCTGTGAAAACTAAGTGATTCACAGTTACTTGACATGTGATCTCCCTCATATGCAGATGGTCAAGCGAGGCGTGAGCTGACCCATCGGAATTAAAATATATGAAGTGAAACGATACTGTTTGGTCCATCTTATGTTTCCAGTTACAAATCATCGTTGGATGCTTACTTAATTGGAAGAAATCATAGGTATTACTGGAACTATTTTCTCTCTACCATATGCAGAGAACGCCATGTGACGTCATATCTTGCCATTGACGTCACACATGACATCACAATTCGTCTCATGACTAATATCTCCTGTTGTGTTACGACTACTCAATAACAAAATATAAAAAATGTTTTTTTCTGTTTTTACGTTAAAATTTAGTATTTGAAAGGTTTGTTACTGGATAAACAGAATAATAGGTTAGTGACGTTAATGGGTTAAGTTTTTCGGGCTCGGCTTCGGTATTTATTGGATTCGCCTTCGGCTCACCCAACAAATTCCTACACCTTGCCCGAAAAATTTAACCCATTAACGTCACTAACCTATTATTCTCTATGTAATACAATCTAGTATAACATAAAGGTAAATCATAAAGGAGTTAAAAGTTTTTCTAATTGAGGAAGAAAGCCTTACTTCATATAGCACAGGCAGCAGACGGCAAGAATGATGAGGAACAGAATGAGACCACTGACACCAATGGCAACTGGCACAACAATGTCCTTCGTTTTGTCACCAAGTGAATCCGCTCCTGCAAATATATCGGTAGTGATATCAACAATTATCATAAAGGTAATCTTTTAATTTGTTAGTCATAAAACAATGGGCACCTGAAAATAAAAGGGATATTAACAATCATTATATATATATATCATTGAACAATGTACACCTCCAAATAGTGTTATTTTAACTACCTTTGAAAAGAAAATCCTCTTCTCATACCAATTTAGTTATGGAAATATTGTGTCAGTATTTCCTTCTTCCACTAGTCATTTGTATCGGATTAAAAGAATCTATATCTATTGTTTGCCACTCTGTGTTAGGAATGTATTGCAGTATGGGTAAGACTTTATTATGACCTATAACAGGGTACGGTATAACAACTGCAATATCAGGTATTTACCATATAACACACAGTCACATGATGAATCATCATGAGTCATTTGTAATGTATGCCTCAATCTGTACTTCTTTACTGTCACATACCGTAATATTTTTTTCTTTTCTTTTTTTGAATATTTATTTCTATTTGTGTTTATCTATTTGGATCAATAATGGTAGCAGGATAAATAGAATAACTGGTTGGTGCCTTTGAATTGGAAACGACAACAGGCTTAGCGTTAAAACATTATCTCTTTAGCCTGTGAGTCCCCGGATAATGATCTTACGCCTTGCTCTATAACATTTCCAATCTCAACACCAATCATCTATTCTCTATATCTAAAAGGGAGGTAAGAATTATCACTTACGGACTCTGGTCTCACATCGATCCCCTTCATAGTACTCCCTGCATTGACATCGTGGGGAAGGCAACTTGATACAAACAGCGTTATTCTGACAGTAACCTCGGTCACATTTGTCTGAAAGTGAAATTATAATAGGTTGTCACGTAAAACATCTGTGTGACACCTCACTTAACCCTTTAGCAAATGCCAAACTTTCGACTGTCCCAAATTGAAAGAGATTGCAGACGACATTTCAAAATGTAATGAAATTGAAAAAAAAAATCTTTTAATTGGGCAGGAAACATGGTGGGAAAAGGAGAAATTACTCGTTAAGAGCAATAATTTTTTTCTCCTTTTCCCACAATGTTTTCCAGAGTCGTCTGCAACAAACTGATCAAATGTCCTTATTGTTTGGTAATGGGTTAACTTTCCATACAAGCTGGTCAAGATGAATAGAATTATCAGCATTCCTTAAGTCAGAAAATTATTTCTTAAGAAAATTAAACCCTTTGAACAAATGGTACATAGCATCATTAAAGAGTTATGAAAGACTTGTTTGTCAGAGCAATGACTTCTGTCCAATTTAACGGGGCACTAATGGGACACTAATTAACCCTCTATCAAATGCCAAATTTCCGATTGTCCCAAATTCAAAGAGTTTGCAGACGACGTTTTAAAATGCGATGAAATTGAAAATTAATCTTCTCATCCTTTCCCACAATATTTTCCAAAGATGTCTGCAAAAAAGTGGTAAAATGTTGTTATTGTTTGGTAACGGGATACTTACGAACACACTGAGTTCCTTGTGTAGTGCCGATATCATCGTAGTTGACAAAGCAGTTACAAACGGCCCCACTAGCAGCAGTTGTGCAGGTGGCATTCATCGAACACTGACTCGCAGCATTATCACAGAAACCTGTAAAATAAGACAAATAGCTTCAAACATTGATCCTCTCCTGTCTTAGCCCTTTACCAAACAATAACGACATGTAACCACTTTGTCGCAGACAACTCTGGAAACATTGTTGAAAAAAGGAGAAACTGCTCGTGACAATTTCTCCTTTTCCCACAATGTTTTTTGCCCTATCATAAGATTATTTTTCAATTTCATCATATTTTTGTAAACTTTTTGAATTTGGGAAAGTCGAAAATTTGCCGTTTGGTAAAGGGTTAAATATTTAAAATCAATGTCTCAATAGAATTTGATTAAAAAAAGTTTGTTTATCAGGAGCATAATATTATCATGCTTACATTGCTTTTTGGGAAATTATTAGAATGATCTTCATATAAACAATCATTCCTTTAACCTATTATATCTTATCAACAATTGTTGAGAGATTGAGAGAAACTTTATTTAGTTCAATTTTTATTATTCTATATTGATTGTGAAACAAGTTATTACAACTAAGTATTATCAATGTTGATTCTGCTTCTGGACACATAACCACTACTCCTGCTAAATGTGGAGTTATGAGTGGTCACAAGGAGAAGCTCGCTATTCATGGAATTCAAACACAAGTCCCTTATGTCCCAAGTCCCATGCTCTACACATGGACCACTGTCCTTCATAAAACAATCAAGTAAACCAGAAAAAGGACTTCTTCAATGAAAATCCCATCCAGCCTTTTCCCAAGCAACCAAAGCAGAAAAGTATAACCTTGTCATTAAGAGCAAAATACAGTACCAATGGTCAGCCATTTCTCTCTAGCCTTAGTTGAAATTAACAGACTTGGAAAATCATAAGAAAACAGCCTTTTTGTTTGTTTTGTCGGTATGAAAGGATTTCTTTCCTATGGTCACAGTAATTACCAGGACCTTTAATAAAAGTGGGCCAAAATGAGTCAATATGAATAAACAGGGTACCGTTTAACTAGACATTTCATGCTAAAATTTTGGGTTAGTTCAAAACCACATTCCCTCTTATTTCAATATTCGGTGAAGCAATTTTGCATAGTAACGCAACACTGGAATCATTTATATGAGATGCTTCTAATGATGTGTCACATTGCAATATTGTGTTTCTTTAAAGATACATGTACTATCCTTGTTTATCAGTTTTGACTTGCACAAATATTTTCCATGTGTCATTTACTTAAATGGTACCAAGGTTTACTAAGGTCTTGTTAACAGCCAAGGCAATTCTGGGCCTTAAAAATTTATTTTTTCTTTTTAGAGATTGCCTCTTTAAGTTGGTTTGAGATAACACAAAGTTGGAGGTTAACCCTTTACCAAACGACAAATTTTCGACTGTCCCAAATTGAAAGAGTTTGCAGACGA
Source organism: Cerastoderma edule (assembly GCA_947846245.1). Classification (NCBI taxonomy): domain Eukaryota; kingdom Metazoa; phylum Mollusca; class Bivalvia; order Cardiida; family Cardiidae; genus Cerastoderma; species Cerastoderma edule. The sequence continues at coordinate 40,245,460 of OX401406.1, forward strand.
CATTTCAAAATGTGGTGAAATTGGAAAGTTATCTTCTGATAGAGAAGAAAACATTGTGGGAAAAGAGCAATTTCTCTTTTTCCCACAGTGTTTCCAAGAATCGTCTGCAATAAAAAGATAAAATGTCATTGTTGTTTGGTAATGGGTCAATTCAAGTCTGTAGCAGGTAACAAATCATGCGGTATACTCACTGAGACACTGGGACCTCAGGGTGGACCCAGTTGATGCTGTGTATTTGAGACCACTGGGACACTCCTTACAGACAAACTGGTTTGCTACATCTTGGTAAAACCCACGGGGGCAGAAGTCACACAGCCTTGTCACATTGTTGTACTGGGTACCGATTGCACATGGACCTAGATCATAGAGAGAGAAAGAGACATGTACACATACTGAAGGAATGAAGATAACAAAAAGGATTGTGTTGTGTTATCATACCGACTTAAAAATAAATATTTCTTTTCATTTGTTAACCCTTTACAAAACGCCAAATTTTCAACTGTCCCAAATTGAAAAAGTTTGCAGACGACATTACAAAATGTAATGAAATTGAAAAATTATCATTTGATAGGACAGAAAACATTGTGGAAAAAGGAGAAATTGCTTGCTCCTTTTCCCACCATGTTTTCCAGAGTCGTCTGCAACAAAATGGTCAAACGTCGTTATTGTTTGGTACTGGGGTAAGTTCACATATATCACATACAAAGGATAAATGGTTGAAAATGTATATTGTTTACAGTAATTCATCCTTTTCCACTACCAATGAACTTGGATAACAAGTATAAATAGCAAAGATAGTTGATCTTATATGGAGCTATGAAATAATACTTTGTGCTAGCGAAGTAAGAGATAATCAAGTTCAAGCTTATTAAGGTCCCTTCAAGAATGATAAAATAAGCTTGATTAAATCATTTTTTATTGCACACAACTTTAGCTCTTATAGTGCTGGAAACGACTTAATGGTTATGCAAACAGTTTAGATCCAGGCTAACCGCCAAGTAAATTGGTGGCTGGCCTATGATCTAACCTGTTTGCTACAATGAGTATCTTTCCTCATAAAAATTAAGCAGATATTTAAGATTTTGGAAAGCAGACAACAAAAAATCTAATTTTAAAATTTTCCAAAAATAATTGTACATAGAGTCTGTCACAAAACCTAACTGAATGTTTAGGTTATTTAAAACAAAGTTTTTTTCACAAAGAATTTATCATGTTGATACTCTCTCCTCACACACGATTAGTTTCGGAGATTGTTTAGAAATCATTATGACAAATAAAATATTCCTCCTTTCAAAAAAATATTTCTTCAGTCATATGAAACTGGGGGGTCAAAATGCATCAATTTTAAGAAAACAACCAAGAGATTTTGACAACCCGGTTTTGATATTCTCTGTTTCACAACTCTCGCCCGACATCTTTAACCCTTTACCAAACGCCAAATTTGCGACTGACCCATATTGAAAAGGTTTGCAGACGACATTTTAAATTGTGACCAAATTGAAAAATAATCTTCTGTATAGGGCAGAAAACTTAGTGGCAAAAGGAGAAATTGCTCATTAAGAGCAATTTCTCCTTTTTCCACAATGTTTTCCATAGTCGTCTGCAACAAACTAGTCAAATTTTGTTATTGTTTGGTAATGGGCTACAGATGCCAGTTTATCCAAGCCCACTAAAGGATATCTGTCACTGATCCAAATTCAAAGCAACAACAGACAGAAATATTTTAGACAAAAGGAGATTGGTTCATCCAAAGCATTTGTCACATTTGTTTCTTAAGTCCTCTGCAGCCGATGCAACATAGTGATGATCTATAGAGTAAAGGGTTAACATCTCTTGCCTCACGTCTGTGAAGAAATTACTTGACTTACTGTTACAATCCGTCCTAGCTGTAGATCCTTCTTGTGCAGTATATCCGAAACCGTTCTCACAACCGATACACTGGAAAGAGCCACCCAATGGCTGGTATGTCCCGCGTGGGCACAACAGACAACTGGTACTGGTGAGATCAAAGTATCTACCCGCTGTACAGTTACCTAAAATACAAATAATCAATTGCAAATACTCAATACTTATCTTTGACATTTAGAAACGTTGGTTCAAAAGGTATCTTTTGCAAATTAATTTGAACAGGAATGGGTTAAAGGCACATTATAGGATACGAATACAAACAAATTACTGAAACAATATATGGAGTTCTTTTATTATCTTTATAAAAGTCATGAAAATAAATTTATGAATGCTGTGAGACCCTATTTAATAAACTCCTTTAACATAAGTAATTTGTGCTTGAAGTAAAGTTGTCTCCAATTCAATCATATTTATCATTAATCTGTTTGTTTATATAATTCCAATAACAAATTCTAATTGGTTGGTTCAATAGTGTTTCACATGACCAGGGCAGAGGGGATAGCATCAGGAAATCTGAATTATTAAGCTGGCTGATTTAGGTTATTTCTCGTTGGCTTTCACATTTAAGTTGTGCTGATGTGTCGTTTTTTTTTGTGATATCTTTTTGGATTTGACCAAAAAATTTTGCCAAATAATATAGTTTGATATAGCATTCATCTCTTTTCATGAGCCTTTAAATTCTCTTTTTTTTTTAATTTCATGAAACAAACAACCAGTCAGGCCTACATCATTATAGCTGCAAAACATACAAACACACACAAATAGCATGCTTCCAGGACATGTAATTGAAACTCACACAGAATTTTATGTGGATGAATGAAAAGTTGCAATGTGGACCCCACAACTCATAGGAAGTGAACCAACATCTGGTATGTGTACCTACTCCCCTAGTCTGATTACTGTATCCCTGGTCCAATGTTTTCAACAATAATTCTTAAAACTTGTTTTTCACACTCCATTGTAAAATAAGTAAGTGTTAACCCTTTACCAAACAATAAAGACAATTTACCAGTTTGTTGCAGACGACTCTGGAAAACATGGTGGGAAAAGGAGAAATTGCTCTTTACGAGCAATTTCTCCTTTTCCAACCATATTTTCTACCCTATCAGAAGATCATTTTTCAATTTCATCTAATTTTAAAATGAGGTCTGCAAACTCTTTCAATTTGGGACAGTCAAGAATTTGGCATTTGGTAAAGGGTTAACTTAATCTATACCTCTCTTCATGATGGGAAGCAGCAAATGTCTATATAAGGAAGCATTGAGGAAAACTTAAACGCCATTTTTCAACAGGTTTTATTAAATCCTATCTTGTTGATACGCAATAATATCCTTATTTAAGAAATTATTATTCAGGTAACACAAAATAGGATTTAGATTAGATCTTAAGCAGTGAGCACGAGAAATATCTTATCTGATTTTCTGCATAGGCCAGTGAAAGAGAATGAAATCTCCATCCTGGAATACTTACTGATGGTGCAGTCTGTGGAGGAGTCTGACCCGGGTAGTGGTGTTTTAAAACCATAAGGACATGTCGTACATACTTCAGACGCTGTTGACTGTCTGTAGGTACCAACTGGACAGTTTACACAGACATTGTTTGAACCGACTATTTGACCTAATGGACATGTTGCTGAAGTTAGAAAGAGAGAAATAAAGTTGGTGGGTAAATATCATTTTTAATCATTCAGCCAATCTTGTTTTATACAACCACTTATAAACAATGCATGGAAAGTTAATTAGTCTGGGGCTACTTAAAGGTGCTTATCCACAGATGTGAGGAAATTTGGAATTTAAAAAAATAGTTTCTTTTAAAATGCACAACATCTGTACTGCTACAAGAAACACACTAAGGGATAGTCATTGGAACAATGTAGGACAACTTTCACTTCCGTTCCAGAAGTGTTAAACTTGAAAGTAACAGCACACAACAATTATGATTGCCAAGAGGAATTATATTTCCGTTATGGTTTTGGGTTGAAAATATTGGGACAAAAGCAAAAATTACAACTATTGACATATATTTATTTTTTTACAGTTTCTCAGTTGTACAGTCAACTGAGGATAAAAAGGGAGATAACTTACATCTACAGTCAACTGAGGAAAAGAAGGGAGATAACAACTGAAGAAAGGAAGGGAGATAACTTACGTCTACAGTCATTGATAGACGAAGAGCCTGTGGTTCTTGTGGAATATCCTTGCTGGCAAGGTTCACAAAATGTCCTCCATTTCACACTGTTGTATGTTCCAATAGGACAGAGACTACATACGTTGGTATTAGCATCTCGATAAGTACCCGGTGACGTGCAATTGGCTGTAAAAAAAGATTTCCTTTAACTGTGAATTGTGCATAAGGAGACCACAACTAAACAGTGTGTAAACAGGTATCTAGTCTAGTGTGTAAACAGGTATCTAGTCTAGTGTGTAAACAGGTATCTAGTCTAGTGTGTAAACAGGTATCTAGTCTAGTGTGTAAACAGGTATCTAGTCTAGTGTGTAAACAGGTATCTAGTCTAGTGTGTAAACAGGTATCTAGTTTAGTGTGTAAACAGGTATCTAGTCTAGTGTGTAAACAGGTATCTAGTCTAGTGAGTAAACAGGTATCTAATCTAGTGTGTAAACAGGTATCTAGTCAAGTGTGTAAACAGGTATCTAGTCTAGTGTGTAAACAGGTATCTAGTCTAGTGTGTAAACAGGTATCTAGTCTAGTGTGTAAATAGGTATCTAGTGTGTAAACAGGTATCTAGTCTAGTGTGTAAACAGGTATCTAGTCTAGTGTGTAAACAGGTATCTAGTCTAGTGTGTAAACAGGTATCTAGTCTAGTGTGTAAACAGGTATCTAGTCTAGTGTGTAAACAGGTATCTAGTCTAGTGTGTAAACAGGTATCTAGTCTAGTGTAAACAGGTATCTAGTCTAGTGTGTAAACAGGTATCTAGTCTAGTGTGTAAACAGGTATCTAGTCTGAGGCTATCTTTATACAGGACACAAGTCATGCAAAAAACTCCAAATGGAGATTTCTCTATAACTTTCCTTTGTATTAATACATTACAAGGTGTTATACACCATGTTATGCCCCTTTCACTTGTTTACATAAAACAAGATGGACTGTATCATGTGGTAATAGTTCAACTCCATACTAATCTTTTATTTAGAGTAATTTTTAACCCTTTACCAAACAATAAATTTTCGACTGTCCCAAATTGAAAGAGTTTGCACAAGGCATTTCAAAATGTGATAAAATTAGATAATAATCTTCCAACACGGCCAAAATCATTATTGGAAAAGGAGAAATTGCTCGTTAAGAGCAATATCTCCTTTTGCCACAATGTTTTCAAGAGGCATCTGCAACAAACTGGTCAATTGTCGTTATTGTTTGGTAATGGGATAAGAGTTTTGATAATTTGATTGAGATAGAAAAGGGACCCTTGTTGTTTAAAGAATGTTCATTCCATTTGCAATTATAAAAGAAATATTCAAATTTTTGAAAGTTACCAAAAACATCACTTCATTATAAGCTTGAACAATGTCATCTTGTCTGAATTTGACAAAAATAATCATTGCTTAAAATTTTATTCTTTTGCAACAATGAGTTCTCCCTCTACTAGTTTGCATACAGGAATAGAGGAGGTATACTTTAGTATGGTTATATAGTGAGGAACAAGTAGGAAATGTTGGAAATCAATCATGCTGGTAAAGGAAGTCTAATAATTCAAGCAGATCTTAACATGTCTCAATTGATTTTTGAATGTCTTATAAGTGTCTTAATAATCATTAGAGTTAAATCAATGCTTAAATTAAAACATCAGCAGATTAAAAATTAGAAATTTGAGTTTTCTACTTTGATACAAGTCACTGTTTCAAATAGAGAAATTGCTTGTAAAGATAGTTAATCTCTCAAATTTCGACTTTCAAAGATTTCTTTGGTGCGATGCAGCAGGTTTTTTTTTAAACCCTTATATATTTGTTCATTATAAAACGAAATAGGAAATGTATAAATGGAAAATCACTACGTACCAACAGTGCAGTTTGAACTACTTATACTGCCTTGAGTTGAGGTAATGAACCGCAAATCGCAAAGCTGACAACTCGGCTGGGCTCTGTCGTTCTTGTTGCGGTAGTACCCTATCTGACAGAAGTCACACACACGACGTGCAAAATTGTACTCCTGTCCAGAGGGACAGTCCACTGAAATGATTAACAAGAAAAAATGTAATTAACCCTTAGAATGCTAGATTTTTGTGTCGTCTGCTTTCCAAAATCTTAAATATCTGAGGAAAGATACTCAGAGTAGCAAACAGGTTAGATCACAGGATTAGATTCAAAGAAGTTCGCGGCTGGCCTGGATCCAACCCGTTTGCATAAGCATGAAGTCCGTTCAAGCACTATAAAGGTTGAATCCATGTCCCTGACTCTCTATTCTCAGGCTGTCACAGTGATATATGAGACAAGTTATTTCATTATTTTATTATTTTTTACTTTGACGCACTCCAGCAGAAAAATTCAGAAGTCACTATAACTAAATGTACAGATTGCTCACAATGAGTTATTTGTCCTTTTGTCACAATGTTTCTACCAAATACCATATGCAAAATGTATCTTATTTTCCAAGTCATTTAAGTCATCTTCTATACCTTTCAATTTGGACCTGTCAAAAGTCTCCTTATTGAGAATTGATAAAGTAATTGGTTATCCTACAAAAGGCACTAAATAACTTTGGGAGAAGTTTGTAAATAGATAATAGATTTAATTTCTTACAAACGCAGTCCGATTGCATGGCAGCTCCAGTCTTCAGAGTGACTCCACCATTCGGACACTGTCTGCACGACTCCATCCACTTATTCTCCTGGTAAGTGTCATAGCCGCAAGGGCTGCAGACAGGTGGGTTCGAGCTTCGGTCAAGGTACGTCCCTGCCAAGCAGCTTGCTGAAATATAAAAACATTGAAACATTATAACTTTCTTATCAGTTTCCTTGTTGTGGGTTGTCGCTGGTCCACATTGAAAGTCAGTGGAAAACATTTATTAGTAAGAAACTTAAAAACTGTTTTAATGTAGTAACCAATGGCAGCAAGAGATGAGAAAACACAATCACAAACAAGTTATCCTTGGTTCACACCGATATCCTTAATTATCCTCTACCTCATACAAACTTGTTTTAACCCATTACCAAACAATAACGACATTTGACCATGTTGCAGACAACTCTGGAAAAAAATGTGAAAAAAGGAGAAATTGCTCTTAACAAGCAATTACTACTTTTCCTACAATGTTTTCTGCCCTATCAGAAGATCATTTTTCATTTTTTCACATTTTGAAAAGTCGTTTGCAATCTCTTTCAATTTTGGACAGTCGAAACTTTGACGTTTGGTAAAGGGTTTATGCATATTTATCAAAGGACTCAAAAACAATACGGATAAAATTACAATTTACATTTCTGTCACAATGATTTCATAAAAAATCATGGTTGTTTCTTGATGATCTTAATTTTGGACATAATAAAAGACATAGGAATGAGTTATGTCTGTTTGAAGTGTGTTAAGGTTGGTATTAATATCAAAGTTAAGAATAATTTTTATAGAAAATGCCATAACATTGAAACCTTTGTGGAAACATGTAATTACATGTAGACTTAAAGTAAGCTTATTATAGTTTTTTTGCAAGTACTTAAAGCTGCATGCAAGTTATACAGAAAATCCTATTTAGTAAGGAGATAGTATATCAATCTCTCAAGAAAATGCAGAAAACCCCCAAAAAATAGTTTTGTTGAAAGTTTTCTGTACATCATCGAAAATGATCCCAACAGAAGATTCTTGTGTCTTTGTTTGGACATTCTCTCCAAACATATTAAGCAGAGACTTGTTCCCAACTTCCCTGCCTACAGCCATGTATTTGCTGAATCTTGCCTCGATAACATTTCTCTTGTTTCTGCTCAAAGTAGTAGATTGAGATGATATGACAGAATTCATATCTGAGTCATTGAGAATGACACTGTTCCTTCTCTCTAAGTCAGTTACTCTCCAGGACAGGGCGTCGCCATCTATTTCTTCATTTTGAAGCCTGTACTCCACATTCAAACTATTTTGAATAGGCAACAAATGTATATTTCATATGGTAAGTTGACAACGGAATAAAATGAAATCCTATTTAGTAATTTAGGAGTTAGTATCTACATCTCTGAAGAAAATGCAGTAAAAAAACAATTTTTTTTTGGTTAAAATAAAACCCAATTTCCAACAAAAGAACAAAGACTTAAAGTAAGTAAGTAAAAGCAAGTAAAAACTTACGCAATGTACACAAACTAGATGAGTTAGCACCCACAGTTTCAGTTGTTGTGTTATTTGGGCACGGGTTGCATTTGGAAGCCCTGTTTTCTTCCTTATAGAATCCCCTTGGACACAGCTGGCATGCTCCATTGACATCCTCAAAGCCTGGCTTGCACACCACTGTAAAACAACATTCAATTACCCCTTTACCAAACACCAAACTTTCGACTGTCCCAAATTGAAAGGGTTTGCAACTCACATATAAATGTGATGAAATTGAAAAACAGTCTTCTGATAAGGTAGAAAGCATTGTGGGAAAAGGAGAAATTGCTTGTTAAAAGCAATTTCTCCTTTTCCCACAACATTTTCTAGAGTCATCGGCAACACACTGGTCTAATGTGGTTATAATTTGGTAATGGGTTCTTCACTTTATTTCAGATCAAGAAATGATTAACCATTGTGGCAAATCAAGAAATTACAGACCACGAGAATAAGCTTCATTTAACCAATGGTATATGTAGTACAATATGAAATCCAGTCAATTTGAATGCCTCCCATAATTCAAAATGAGATTGATGGTAAACCCTTTCGTAACAACTTCTATTCTATCAATTATTTGTCTTAGAGTTTGAAAAATTTATATAAATTTAGCCTGCTGTCATTCACAAGAAACAACGAGTTTGACCAGGCCAAAACTCATGCCAGGGATATGTTAACCGATTAATAAATAATGTCATAAACATTTTATCACTTTGTTGCAGACGATTCTGGAAAAACATTGTGTGATAAGGAGAAATTGCTCTTAACAAGCAATTTCTCCTTTCCCCACAATGTTTTCTGCCAGATCAGACAATTATTTTTCAATTTCATCGCATTCTAAAATGTCGTCTGCAAACTCTTTCAAATTTGGGACGGTCAACTTGACGTATGGTAAAGGGTTAAAGTAAACCCATTTGGTGTATGAGTCTGTATTTTGCATTGCCTGTAGCAGGATAGGATTTCAAAGAAAAAAAATTTGTAATATGATAGTTATTGAAATGTTGATGAATTTCTCATTTCACAATCCAGTATCAACATGTGCACAACATTTTCTACTAAAGAACAAACTGAATATACCTGGCATTCCATTGGCCAATATCCTACTGATTCAAGTATTTCTTAACTCCTTAAATGTGTATCAGTTGATTCTGATTCGACTTTTATTATAATAAAAGCTTATTTCTACTCACATATGCAGTCATTTTGGCTGGTTGATCCTGAAAATTGTGTGGTTTTGTCAGTGCCACAAGCCAAACAGAAATTCTGCCATCTATTTTCTTGGTATGTTCCTATAGGACATAACTCACATATCTTGTCTGCTCTACGACGCTGTCCTGCTGTACAATTTCCTATAAATATAGTTAAACGGCAAATATTAACCAGAAGTTCTAGACTACTACATTAACATGAAATCTTTTTCCTAACCCTTCACCAAACGGCAAAATTAATACTGTCCCAAATTGAGGAGTTTGCTGACGACATTATAAAATGTGATGAAATTGAAAAATAATCTACTAAAAGGGCAGAAAACAATGTGGGAAAAGGAGAAATTGCTCGTTAAGAGCAATTTCAATTTCTCCTTTTCCCACAATGTTTTCAAGAGTTGTCTGCAACAAAGTAGTTCCATTTCGTTATTGTTTGGTAATGGGTTGAAATATCACTTCATGATTCAACCTGTTCTTCCTTATTGGAATTCATGACTGGTTCTTATTAAAAATAAAAGTAGATGAAAAAAGAAGCTAAAGGGTAATATTCCTTTTTTCTTTTTTATTCAGTAGTAACCATTGAGACAAATTGATAAATGACTCAATTGGACTTTAGCAGCAGATGGTCTTAGTGAGGTGTAATGGAATGAAGAGATTAACATAACTTTAATCTGGATATGCCTCAAATCTTAAATTTACATCAAAATCATCTTTTAAAGTGCAATAAAAAAAAAGGAAATAAAGATTTAGTTTGTAAGACCCTTGAATGATGATTAATATAAGAACAGTAAACAATCAAATTTATTACATTTTGTGAAAAGAAAAGTGAAAAAGATTCGAATGATTCCCGTTTAAAAACAAATGTTGAAAAGGAGTAAATGCTCATGTAAGTACAGTCTAACTTGTGTTACGCAACCACCCTTTTAAGCAGCCAACCTGCCTTAAACAACCACAACAGAAAGTCCCATTATTAGATTTATAGTGCACATCAATTTGTGTTAAGCAGCCAACCTGTCTTAAACAGCCAATTTACAATGTCCCATAGGCTGGCCTCTTAACCCTTTACGGTATATAGCGCCGTTCGCCGCCTTATCGATTACCGTATAAAACCCTTTTCGCCGTTATACCTATTACCGTATAAAACCTATTTTGACGTTCTATCGATTACCGCATAGAACGCTTTTTGACAGCTGAAAAATTGATTCAATTTTAGCTCTTAATAACACATCTTTGCACACACGTCATTTTCTCCAAAGTTTATTTTCCTCTTAAATAAATATGTCTTCTTTCATTTCCGATGATAAAATTATAGGGTCAAAGTTTAAACTTTTGCTCTAGAGAGAATCTTTTGATAATGGTCTCACGACACGCTTATGGAAATAACGCTATCAAATTGAGATGAAGGGAATCCAAATTACCAATCCAATTAATGAGAAGTCTTCCTGTCATAAAAGATCAAAACACTGCCGATTTGTAAAGACTCGATAAGGATTTCATGCAATTCTTTAGTAACTTAACACATTTCTAAAAATACTATCCAATTAAAACGAGAGCATACGGCACGCGACCTGTAAAGGATGTTTATGACACGGAGCTATTGTTCAAAGTTTAAAGGCGATTGAAAATCGAGCCGTCAAATAATTGACGTTATAAAGACGGCCTTTTTAAAATATTTAGCCAATTTGGTGTTTCCGATCGCAAGTGAGATATCAATGTAGATTCAGAGCAGTAATTTGATCGTTTTTTTTTAAGCCTGAAGTTGATGAAATGTTGATAAATATTACCAAATCACGGACAAGCAAATTAGATCATTCCTCCGACTTTGACTACAACTACGAGCTTTTGGTAAATTCATTTTAGCATGTTTCGTTGCCAAAATGAGTTGATTTTTACTGTTTTACATTTATTAGAAGGACCAGGTTTAACTTCTTTACAAAGCAATATTGCGTTGAAAAACATTCTTTTCTTCATTTTGGAAACGGTTTGAATGGGAATTGAAGTAAAACAATTCAGCTTTGTTGAGAAATATGCAAAGACAAAGTATGTATCTCGAGTCATGAATGGTATTTTTCGGCAACAAAATTCCCTGCAATTGATGACAAACAGAAAAACAAATTAGGGATCTCTCAGGGAGAACACATAAGTCATATTATTACTTTTGATTTTGTATAATTCACACCGTAATATACATTTTCATTGTTTGTTTAATTTTCTACAACTTAATCCTGATATGAATGTATCACTAAATAAAGAAAAAAACATCAACTTAAAGGAAATTTTGTTCTCGTCGTCTTTTATTCTTTGAGAAAATCTATTAGATGAATGTAAAATGCATTAATTTGGGTTTGATTAACAGTACCCCAATCAATAACAATTGTCGGAGATAATCCTGTGCAAATAGGTACCCAGGGTGACTAATTATGTATGCGTTAATGGTCTTCAATAATCGGATGGTTTATACCTATGGTGTCACTGATAAGCCTTATCTCTATACCTTAAAGGGTTAACACAAGTTTGACTGTATGTGCAATTTCTCATTTTTGAACAATCATTACACACTTCTTGTTCATCCTTGGATTGTACAGTATGTGATTGAATATCTTATTTTACTTATCTTAGACAATACCATTCACAAAACCATAAGCAAAATTAATGGTTCAAAGCAAAATTTAAATGAGTCCTTCATAAATGATAAGCACCTATAGTCTTGGATTGCACACTAGATACAAAGAAACTTTGAAATACACATTTTCATAATCCAAGTCTAGATAGGGGAGGGGAGTACTCTTATTGCTCACTTATTCTATTTCTTTACTCAATCCCTTTAATGTGCCTCTTCATTAGAAACATCTCGTTAGAAACAGTTCCATTCTAGTAAGTATCCACAAAATAGGATCAATTGTTAATGATATTTCTTTCCAAATCAGTATGCAAAAGATATGCCAAATCTTTAAAATGCTTAAATTCTAATATGTCAAAAATTGCATGTATAACATTCTGCTATGCCATAGACAGCATGCAAGATACCATAACATGCCAAAATGGCATACAAAGTATTCTAATATGCCAAAAGTGGTATGCAACAGATTCTTATTTGCCCCTTATCTTGAACTCTATTGATCCATGGATCACAAAAGCCATGCCTTTATACATATATTTATTTCAACACAACACAGCAAAAAATTCATAAAAGCATTGTGAAAAAGTTGCATGGGACAAGAAGTTTCTTCAAAGAGATTCTACTATATTCTATATATAAAAAAAATCAATATTTCATACCTTGTCCAGGGGTTGACACTAACTTCTATACCAAGGTGGTCTATAGGACCATTAACTTTTACAATCTATGAGTCCTACACAACTTCAACTTGGCCTTAAGATGTCATGTTGTTAATTCTTGAATATTAGATCAGAATTATGAATTTTATAATGGGGGATAAAGTAAATAAGTAACAATATCCTTTCCCCTAAAATCTGTTGACAAATATCTGTTAGATTTGTCAGATTTCATATAAACTTTCCTCAACTTCTCATGGTCACAAGGACAAAATGGCTATGAAGTTACTTGTCCTACAGGCAATACAGGTGGTCAAGGACCTAAGGACCTGAATGAACTTCTAACCCTGTTGTCATTGCTGTCTGCATAACTAAAAGTTTTGACTGATCATGTGATCTACTTTAACCCATGACCAAACAATAACGACATTAGACCAGTCTGTTGCATACGATTCTGGAAAACATGGTGAAAAAAGAAGAAATTACTCTTGACGAGCAATTTCTCCTTTTCCCACAATGTTTTCTGCCAATCCAAAAGATTATTTTTTGAATTTCATCACTTTTTGAATTGTCTTCTGCAAACGCTTTCAATTTGGGACAGTCGAAAATTTGGCGTTTGGTAAAGGGTTACAGGATTGGTGTGCAGAATGTGTTGTATGTGTACCTATGTTGCAGTCCGATATCATTGTTGCTCCTGTAGTAGCAGTGATGTTTACTTCTGGACACAGTTGACAGCCCGAAAACACTCCATCATTATTGTCCTTGTAGTATCCAATAGTACAGGCAACACAATTGCCCTGCGCATTCTTTTGGAAACCATCCCCGCAGAAGGCTGTTCAATTATAGACAAAATATTAAATTAGACCTCTACTAACATTTCTGAGTTCAGTTTTATTTTTGCTGTATTAGTACGAAGACTGATTAGTTAAATTCGTAACAGACACAATGTTTTCTTGCTTTTTCTCATTTTCATTTTAGGTTAATCCTTCTTCCATAGTGATTATCATTTATGATTTTCATTTTTGAGATGACGGTAACATGAAAATTAATAGTAAATATCTATTCTGTATATGACTAAGAGTTGTTCTAGATTATGTCAATAAAGTTTGTCTATTGTCAAAGTTAAAAACTTTCCAGTGAAAATGGGAAAGATCCTTATCAGTAGGCAAAATGAAATGTTTATTTTCAACAAGAATGTAAATCTTGATATTAAGTGTTCATTCAATTCAAGATTTGCCAAAATGTTGTACAGATTTGACCCGTCAATTGCAGAATACATTTGTCATTCAAGATGGAGGAAAAATTTCTTGAATAATTTTATTACAGACATGTATATGCATCATTTATCAATAATGGGCAAATAAACTCTTTCAGTAAACAGCAAACACCATCCTTCTTATTGACTCAATTCTAAACAACTGCAGGAAATTACAGAAACTACTGTGACAAAGGAATAGTAGATTATTAAACCTTTACCAAACACCAAATTTTCAACTGTCCCAAATCAAAAGAGTATGCAGAACACATTTCAAAATGTGATGAAATTGAGAACTTATCTTCTGATAGGTCAGAAAACATCGTGGGGAAAGGAGAAATTGCTTCTGAAGAGCAATTTTTCTTTTCCCACATTGTTTTCCAGAGTTGTCTGCAACAAACTGGTCAAATGTCTTTATTGTTTGGTAAAGGGTTAAAAAACGTGTCTCTTTCTGGAAAAATAGTCTGTACACAATATCAAAAGGTATTTGGTATTGCTTGTTGTTAAATATTTTCCTCTGCTCTTTGTTTTCAATTCACACCAGTCAAAAAGACAAAAAATTTGATTAAACTTTGAAGACTTTGATTAAAAGAAAAGTTTTTTTTTTTTTTTACATCTTCACACTATGGTTCACCTGGTTGAGTTGGCCTAACAGGGAAATAATTTTCAGTCTCATTTATCATGTCATCTGCCAAATTCTTTCAATTCAGACTAGCCAAAAATTCCCTATTTGGTTTTTGAAGAAAACATCACCAACACAAAAAGAAGACTTATTCACAATTAGTAACAATTTTGCTATCTATGTTGAGCATAAGGGGAAACCACTTTATCCTGTCACTAGTGCAATTTTGGCACCGATAACCTAAGGTGCTGTATAACATTAGTGATATACAGCACTAACCATATATAACACATGCACATGACAAATCATTTTCGTCATAAGAACGCCATGACATCATGTTTACATCATTCTCTACTATGTTTTTGTTAAATTTCCTTTTTTCTTGTGTTTTATTTTCATTTTGTTTGTTTAAAAGAATACATAAAGGTAACAGGACAAATAGAATAGATAGTTGGTGTCTTAGGAAATAGGAAATGTAATTGGGCTCGGCATCGGAATATCATCCATTTGGCCTTCGGCTCACTGGATAATATTCCTTTGCCTTGCCTGATAACATCTCCAATACACAACACCAACCATCTATTCTCTATGATCATGACTTACTTTCACATTGTGTTGAGCTGGTGGAGTTGATCTGTCTGGTACTCAGTCCATTCTCACAACTCAAGCAGGACGTCTGGAAGGGTTGCGGCTGGTATGTGGCGACAGGACATCCGATACAGGAACTCTCGTCTTGAGCTCTTCTGGTACCAGCTGGGCAAGCTCCTGGCATAGCAAGCATTGATAACTCAGTAAAACCATCCAAAGCCATTATACCATAAGTTCATATAAGGTATTAACCCATTACCAAACAATAACGACATTTGACCAATTTGTTGCAGACGACTATGGAAAACCTTGTGGGAAAAGGAGAAATTGCAAATTCTCCTTTTCCCTCAATGTTTTCTAGAGTCGTGCAACAAAGTGGTCAAATGTCGTTATTGGTAGGTAATGGGTTAAATCAGCAATCATTGTGACATTGTGAAGGTTTCTTTAAGCCTTTTGTTGCAAGGTAGTCTCAGTGGGTTCCAACAGTTATGGATCTTTTACTTTTCTCACCAGACAACATTTGAAACTATTTTTACGAAAAGAGACTTGACTCAGTCCTCTTTAATCACAGTAGAGGCTGCAATATCTTTTTTTATGATCTAGTGTTTTCTTTTGTTTTCTTTTAAAATATGATCCCTCAAATCCAGATGTACATAATACAAGTATATCTTTATTTGACTTGTTATACATCATTTTGAATCAAAACAAAATTCAATCTCGAAATTTACTTTGTTTGAAAGAGTTTCATTTTCTTATCATAGGTATTGAAAGGATACTTACGGACAGTGCAGTTTGAAGATGAAGTGGCTCCGGATGAGACAGTAGTGAAGTCTGCTGGGCATGACTGGCACTCTGAGAATAGCCCATCTAGATTGGACTTATACTCACCCTGGCTACATACAACACACCCACTCCCAATTTTCTCTTGTCCGGATGGACAGTACACTGAAATAATTAAACATGGGCATTTAAGCGATAGCCAAACGCCATATTTTCTATTCTCCCAAATTGAAAGAGTTTTGCAGACATTTGACCAGTTTGTTGCAGACGACTCTGGAAAACATTGTGGGAAAAGAAGAAATTGCTTTTAACAAGTAATTTCCCCTTTTACCACAATGTTTCCTGTCCTATCAGAATATTATTTTACAACTTCATCATATTTTGAAATGCCATCTGCAAACTCTTTCAAAAAGGGACAGTCGAAAATTTGGTGTTGAGTAAAATGTTAACTTCACACAACAGTTTAAACTTACACTTGCATCATCATGATTGAAATGATATACCTATTGCATAATGGTTTGAACAACTTATCCTTACACAACAATTAAAACCTACACTTGCTCCATCATGATTGAAATGATATACCTATTGCATAATGGTTTGAACAACTTATCCTTACACAATTAAAATTTACACTTACTATAGCATGTTCTAAATTATATCCACTTTATGTAGCAATTTGAGTGACTTACCCTCGCATAATGATGAAGAATTGGTGCCAGTAACACGGGTGCTTTGTCCTGTTGGACAGCTCTTACATGTGGTGCTGAACTCTACATCCTGGTACTGTCCCAGCGGACATGCAGAACATCCAGTATTCGTGGCGTTGGGAGAAAATCCAATCGGACATTTATCTATTGGAAGGAAAAGGATGGATTTCACACATGAGTAAAGGAAAGCCAGACAGAATAAAAAAAAATTGCAAAGAAGCCAAATTCTACCATATTGTTGACTTTCCTCCCTATTTAAACCATTAACCATTGCCATGAACCATCAATATTGTTGTTTTTTTTTTTCCCATTACCAAACAATAACGACATTTGACCAGTTTGTTGCAGACGACTCTGGAAAACATGGAAGGAAAAGGAGAAATTGCTCTTAATGAGCAATTTCTCCTTTTTCCCACAATGTTTTCTGCCCTATCAGAAGATCATTTTTCATTGCAATGAACCCGGAGTATGAGAGCAATGTTTTCAATAAGTTACATCACTTACAAATGGAACAATCAGATGATGACGTGGAACCTTCCCCAGGAGTCCTGTAGTTACCACTACATTGCTCGCATGAACCAAGATTTTCCTGTTTGTAAGTACCAACAGCACAGGGAGAACATGTTTTGGTGCCGGACACTACTTCAGAACCGGGTTGACAGAAGACTGAAACAACAAAAAAACAAAAATTGGAAAATGCGTTTTATCAGGGTTTTAAATTCAAAAGTTAAATAAATCTTTGCATATAATATTTTGAAAAATTTTGGCTAAACACTTTTTGTGGGTGCTTGGTAGAATAATCTATTTGAACATAAGCTAAAGAAAGATTACAAAGAACTAAGGGTCCAAATAATGCAGTATATCAAATACTTTTTGCATGAAAACGTTTAATAAAATATTTGTTCAATTTACTTCTGTGGGTAACCATTTAAACTCTATCAATGAGAATGATTGTTATAATGAGAAAACACAAAGATAGGGAAGGAAAAAAACCAACATCTTTTATCTGATACTCTAAATATTGACACCACTAGTATTTGACAGGACCGTGGTAATGAATCCCGGAATAAACCCCCGCCGGAATAAACCCCCACCCTAAAAAACGGCACAGCGGAATAAACCCCCACTCCCTTATTGCATACACGGAAGAAACCCCCACTTTGTTTTCAGATAGGCGGAATAAACCCCCACCTTGTTTTAGATAGGCGGAATAAACCTCCACCCTAACTGCTATCCATACTGTAAGGCAACCATTGACACGTAATTCGATTCTGAATTTCCAAGTTTAAGCAATAATTACATAATTCAAGTTGATTAATATTGATCAAACATGCTCACCATAGTATCTCACCATGATAGCACTAGCGAGATAATTGACTATTTGAAAAACAGGTGAAGTGAGAATGATTATTAATGAGGACTGAAATGGACAACAACATATTAATAAATATTTATATTATTTAAATAAATCGAACAAGCATATGTTAAATAGTAATAAACACGAAGCACATTGTTGGTGAAAAAAACTAGTTTTGATACCAGTTGTCACAATCATCAAAAGTACTAATGTTGCCATCAGTTGGTGTTATTGAAGCTGAATGTTGTGGCCGATGGCATGTAGGAACTCACGGATGGTCTTCTTCTTACTAGCGTACTGATTACCTTCAATTTTCACTTTAATATACCAAATAGATATGAGTGGGCGTTTATTCCGCGTATGCCAAATATGAGTGGGGGTTTATTCTGCATATGCAAAACAAGCATGGGGGTTTATTCAGCGTATGCCAAATATGAGTGGGGGTTTATTCTGCATATGCAAAACAAGCGTGGGGGTTGCTTCCGTGCATGCAATAAGGGAGTGGGGGTTTATTCCGCTATGCTGTTTTTCAGGGTGGGGGTTTATTCCGGCTGGGGTTTATTCCGTACACCATGGTAACACCTCTGGATACATCAAGATTTGATATTGAAATATGATCTCAAGTCAAATTGTTTGTGATGGTTTAGTCTCTGATACTACATACATCAAAATCTGATTATCAGATACATGTACAAACACATGCACCCCTGTAGCTATTGCTTTTGATAATTGAAACTTGGATACTACAAAGATCCATTAATAAAACTCTCAACATGGCCATTCCTGGTGCAAAGAGACGAGTCAGACCCAGAAAGACCTGGTCGGACTGCATCGGCAGGATAGGGAGGAATGCAACCTCGTCAGTGTCAGCCCAATGAACAGAACAAATTGGAAATTGGTTATAAGAAAAGCTAGCCGCCTGCTGCCCACCCCAGTGACTTGGACTCCGGCAGCAAATGACAGATAAATTCAAAATCAAGTAAGTAAAGTAAAGATCAAGGTTGAATATCAACCCCATGTCCTTTGTGACTATAGCCTTGCCTGGACACAATTCATTTATATACCTTTATACCTATGATAGCTGCCTTATAGCTGACCAAAGTATATTGGCCAATTTGTTGGAATAAATCCCTACATGTCAAATCTAGCTGACTACCCATAGGCTTATCAATGGGCTTATCAACCTCTGCAGGGTACATTTTATCCCATTACCAAACATGAAAGACATTTTACCACTTTGTTGCAGACGACTCTGAGAAACACTGTGGAAAAAGGAGAAATTGCTTGTAACAAGCAATTTCTCCTTTCCCCACAATGTTTTCTGCCCTATCAGAAGTTTAGTTTCAAATTTCATCACATTTTGAAATGTCAACGGCAAACTCTTTGTTTGGCGTTTGGTAAAGGGTTAATCAGAAGACAAGTACCCAAATCACTCAAAACAATACTTACATATACATTGGTCCTGGCTTGAACTTCCTGTGGAGGTAGTTAAATACTCTGTAGAGGGCCCGCATGATTTACAAGAACTCTGCCATTTCTGATCCTGATAGGACCCAATGGGGCAGGGCTCACAAACATTGCTTAATGTCAATCTGTTTCCAGGTTCACATGCGGCTGTAAAGGTAAAACAAGCCAGTGAATGAAGGCATTATCTTTACAGAGGCAAACTAAACTATTTTAAGCTCTGTTAAGTATATTTTAGACATACTCTAATATTTGCTAATTTCAGACATACGCAAATATTTGCTAATTTCAGACATATGCAAATATTTGCTAATTTCAGACATACACAAATATTTGCTAATTTAAAATGTTTTCAAATATTTGCTTATTTCAGACATACACAAATATTTGCTAATTTCAGACAAACTCAAATATTTGCTATTATCAGAGAATCTGTTCTTCGTCATTGCAACAGACTACTCCATGTTGACTTGCTATATTGCATCTATAGCAAAAATCAGTAAGATTCAAACTTACCTCTGAGATAAAAGATGAACAGAGTACACCATATTCATCAACTTATTCTTTTAACCCTTTACCAAATGGCAAATTTTCAACTGTCCCAAATTGAAAGAGTTTGTCGATGACATTTCAAAATGTGACATAATTGAAAGATAATCTTCTGATAGGGCAGAAAACATTGTGGGAAAAGTAGAAATTGCTTGTTAAGAGCAATTTCTACTTTTCCCACAATGTTTTCAAGAGTCGTCTGCAACAAACAGGTCAAATGTCGTTATTGTTTGGTAAAGGGTTAACACAATTGTTTTCACAAAACATCATATAGAGGGTATAATCTAATTTTTCATGTCATATATTTTGCTGTAACATTCGCTTTGGAACTGTTCAAAGCCCTTATAATGGGAATGTGTTTAAACTTACGTCGCAGAAACCAAAATCTTTACTTTCTGGATATTCCTTTGTTATGTTAACATAATACCACGCATGAAACATGGCTAATGACAAATCAACTATGAGATTTGGTAGAACCCAATCAGACACAAAACAATATTGCTCTATGAAAGTAATTTCTCATTATGTCAGAATGGATCTCTCGATGGCTTTATACCCAATCGTACCTAAGCAAAAATAGGAAATTGGTACAGGTAAAAAAAAAAGTACAATACACCTGTAATTATTCTAATACAGTCAAACTTGTGTTTAGAGGTTAGCATATGGAACTAAGAAAATTGGTTGTTTAAGACAGGTTGGCTGCTTAACACAAATTGATGTACACTATTAATCCAACAATGGGACTTTCTGAAGTGGATGTTTAATGCAGGTTGGCTGCTTAAAAGGATGGTTGCTTAACACAAGTTAGACTTGACTTGGTAAGAGCCTTTAGAAACTGATATGCAAAAAAAAAAAAAACTGACCTGTGAAGACACTGCACAAAGATGTCTATACATATTTATCATTACCCCCTCTTCAGGAAATTATGACTGATTTTTTCATACTTACTGACAACACATGCGTCCTTGGACCGAGCCCCTGGCGTAGCTGTGATTAATCCCCCGTCACATGGCAGGCAAAGTCTACTCTCAGAGGCATTTCTGTATAGGCCAATAGGACAAAGTTCACATTGACCAGAACCATCAAGTTGCTGTCCATGATCACAGGTGCCTGTTGGGATAGAGGCAAAAAAGTATGAAGAGCTGAACAAGGAGTTCCATGGTGAACTGTTTAACCCTTTACCAAACGCCAAACCTACGACTGTCCAAAATTGAAAGAGTTTGCAGATGACATTTCAGAATGTGATGAAATTGGAAAATAATCTTTTTATAATGGAGAAAACATTGCGGGAAAATGGCGTCCCGTATTCTTCTCAATCAAGCCTGTTGGTATGTTTACAATTAAAACCCCAATTTATACATGCCTTGGGCATCGTTTGACACAGGGATAACAATTGAGGGATTTATCATCTGATTCTGAAGGTATTGTTAGGTGTGTAGGGTGTCATATCTGTCTATTATTTGGACCGTTTTTTTCATCAGATCTCAACTTGTTATCAGTCCAGTACAAGCAAAATCGGTCCAAAACCGGCATTTACCTTATCCTTGTTAACAAGACTAAAGTATAAGCATTATAGAAGTGAGATCATACCTGTACAACGTAAACTAGAATTGGTCCCTACAAATTCTGTTGTAAACCCAGCCTCGCATCCTTTACACCTAAACTGGCCAACTTCATCCTGATAGAAACCAATGGGGCAGGGTTGACATGCACCAGCAGTCATATTATAAAAGTTACCAATTTGACAGGAATCTGAAAATAAACAAAAATATCTTGGAAGTTGTATACTGTGTACTTTTTAACCCTTTACCAAACGCCAAATTTTTGACTGTCCTAAATTGGAAGAGTTTGCAGACAACATTTCAAAATGTGATGAAATTATAGAAATCTTCTAATAGCGGCGAAAACACTGTGGGAAAAGGAAAAATTGCTTGTCACAAGCAATTTTTTCTTTTCCCACAATTTTTTCCAGTAAATGCAGTTGCATCCTAAATGGAATCAAAGTTAAAAGTTATCAGAAAAGAAAGTGAATGTTTTGGAGGTTCAATACAGAGTCATATCACGGACGAAAACACTTTGGAAAAACTCTGAAGTCAAAGTCTAGCTTTTTTAATTTTTTGGTTTGTGATTTTGCAAACGCTTTCTTTGTATACCAACAAGCCTTTCATCATTTCTTTTCAAGATTTTTTGGAATTGTTTCGGATTAATTTCATAAAGAAAATGTTTGTTTTTTCTAATCATTTCTTGGCGTCTAGCTGCTGTTGATTTCAGTTTTGACCAGACACAAATTCACCTATGAGAGAGTTGGTTAATTTACCTTTGCAAGAAGAAGCCTCATAATTCCCTGTCATCTCTGTTGTTTTCCCAACTTGACATTGTGTGCACCCAGTTTGTCCTGCCACATTCTGGTATGAGCCAATCGGGCAATCATCACATATGGCTGTGGTGTTTGTGGCATCTGTGTAGCGGAAATAATTTCCAGCTCCGCATTCAACTGGAAGAAATGGAACATATTTCATGAACAATCACAATCACAGGAAAACTGACACTGCCATCTGGAATCAGGAAAATGACTGTTTTGTTGGTTTTGGACTGATTTTGGTTTAACTGGACTGATTGCAAGTCCAGATTTGATGAAAAGATCGGACAAGATATTGAAGACTGATAAGGCATGCTACACACTTAACAGTACATGCATCTACGTAATCCGAACATTAACCCTTTCCCAAACAATAACGACATTTGACCACTTTGTTGCAGACGACTTTAGAAAATATTGTGGGAAAAGGACAAATTGCTTGTAACAAGCAATTTTTCCTTTTCCCACAATGTTTTCTGCCCCTTAAGAAGATTATTTTTCAGTTGGGGAAGAGAGGTATCGGAGAATTTGGGATTTGAAGATTTCCAGATCCCTGCTTGCAGCACTTATGATTGGTCCACAATTTATCATCAAAACAAAAAATCCTTTTCTTCTGAAAAAATAGGTTATTCAGCTGACAGGATATATAACCAGTACTATGCTAGAAAGAAAAGTCTTGCCCAATGACAACGGATAATGAGCTTTTTGGCAATAAGCAGGAGTCAAAAGTTGGGTGGCTGGTCTCTTTTAATTCTGTCAACATTTATAAACTTTAATGACTCTTTCACTCTTTTGATCACTAATTGTAAAGAATTTCTGGTCTTAATAACAACCATTTTGAAAACTTCCACTTCTAATGAAATTATCTATTTATCACCTGCTGAAGATGACATGAAAGTGGCTAACCTTATAAGAAGAATCATAATCTATTTAACCCTTATATAGCGCTGGAACCAACTTCTTATGTATGCAAACAGGTAAGATCCAGGCCAGCCGCCAAGTAACCTGTGATCTAACCTGTTTGCAACTCTGAGTATCTTTCCTCATAAAAAATAAACATATTTTTTGGAAAGCAGACAACACAAAATTCTGTTTTTAGAAAATTACCCAGCATTCTAAGGGTTAACTATGAAAGGTTAAATGCACATAATACATACCACATTGATTATCTAATACAACTTGATTTGGTCCACAAACAACATTGACATCAATTGTTAATTGGTCTTCAAGGATCTCTCCATTAGCTATGGTAGTCTAAAAACAGAACAGTAGAAATATGAAGAGAGAAAGTAAAATGCAAATACAGAATTCTACCAGAATGTTACTACATAATAATTCAAAAGCATATTAATACCATTACAGCAACACATTTCAAAACATGATTACATGTACTAGAGAATTTTTTCACTATGACAGAAACATGGTTCAATAAGTTTTTAATATAAAACCTGGAATTTAAGTTTCTTTTTCAAATATTGCTAATGATAAATAGGTGAAGAGGAGAAATAACTCATAAATCAATACACCTCTTAACCAGTTAAGTACCTTACTTTCTGCTGCCACAATCTTTCAAAAGACAAACAAGTATTTAAGTTTGAAGCATTATACAGTGTACCAAACAATATTATTGATTTAATTGCAATACAAATTGAGTTTGCTTACATTATAGGATTTATATATAATACTCTGTCTAAATATAAAATAAAGTAGAAATTGGCTGATAGAAAAAATTATTAATATGAAACAGTCTAGCAATTCCCTGGAAAGCCCTAATCCATAAGGACGATTAGTCTAAGTATTAACGCATTACCAAACAATATCTACATTTGATCAGTTTTCTGCTGAAAACTCTGGAAAACATTGTTGGTAATGGAGAAATTGCCCTAAAAGAGCAATTTCTTCTTTTCCCATAATTATTTCTGCCCTATCAGAAGATTATTTTTCAATTTCGTCACATTTTGAAATGTCGTCTGCAAACTCTTTCAATTTGGGACAGTTGAAAATTTGGCGTTTGGTAAAGGGTTAAGCATCTTTCCCCAAGTTCAACTGTTGTGAATCTTTATATTCGCCAGCCTGTCAATCAGTAAATAGAAAAAGATGACAAATGAAAATTTCAATTGCTGATTTAAAAAAAAGTGTGATAGAAGAATTGGGTAAATTGCTCCTTTTCACACATGACTTTCTCTCCTGCAGGTACATCATTAATGTAAACGATTAATCAAGTTTTAAGTTTAGTTTATTTGTAAATAAAGGCCACTGGCCCCCAAAACAACAAAAATTTAAAGGAGAATTTAACTAAACTGTCCCAGACAATTGATTCATCAAAACAATTTTATCATAATTTGTCTAATGTTAGAAGAACAGAATATACTGAATAATGGCAGCTATAAACCCTATGTATAGGATTGAAAGGAACTCATTTTAATGATTATACTGCAATACATTCAATTTGAGTGCACTTATTACAAAAGAACATTGTTGTAAATTAGGAAAATTGCTCATGATAAGTATTCACCCATCTTATCACAATTTCACTAAACAATGTCATCATGTTATAGTAGACTAGCATCTTTTCATGGTTGCAGTATAATTATAAATAGCAAACATACTATGCAATGTTTTTTTTTTGGATAAAATATACTTTTAACTATATAAAGTAAGATAGGGAAAAAGCTTTATTAATCATAAACACTCAGAGATTGAAATTGTTCCAGAACATTAATGAAATAATGAATGTACTTACTGGGAAATCAAACACATTTGCTCCAATTGCTTGATATGTAAGGAATTCATTGATAGACAAATCTTCCCCATTGAAAGAGGTCCTGAAACAGATTTGAATATGACAAATTACCCTTGATATGAATTGGAAGTTCATGTACGCATGTCTTAACCCATTACCAAACAATGATGAGATTTGACCAATTTGTTGCAGAGGTCTCTGAAAAACTTTGTGGGAAAAATTTTTAATGAGAAATTGCTCTTATCAAGCAATTTCTCCATTTTCCACAATGTTTCCTTCCCTATCAAAACATTACTTGTAAAGTTCATCACATTTGAAATGTCTTCTGCAAACTCTTTCAATTTGGGACAGTCGAATACTTGGTGTTTGGTAAAGGGTTAACTCATTCCCCACAAGATGATAAAATGGCAAAGGGCTAACAATCAAACAGCGTAAAAAAAACAACCCGTCTATTGATTTTGCAAACAAATACTAAGATTTGCTGACCAATATTGAAGTCAACGATAGTATTTCTTTAATGAAAATGGCTTATAACCATAGCAACAAACAGAAATTGCTCTTAGTCAACATCATCTCATTGTCAAAACTTTCTTAATCCTTAGAATGCTGGGTTATTTTCAAAAAAAAGATTTTTGTGATGTCTGTTTTCCAAAACCTTAAATATCTGTTTAGTTTTGATAAGAAAAGAAACTCAAAGTAGCAAACAGCTCAGATCACAGGCCTGCTGCCAATTTACTTGGCAGCTGGCCTTGATCTTACCTGTTTGCATACACATGAAGTCAGCTCCAGCATCTCGATATTTTGTTTTGTTCCGGCGAATTTGAGATAACTAGAGTAGACTGTTTGTCAATTCACCAATTATTCCATAAAATCAATCAGCAAAATCAAACTAAATAGCAGACCATTATTTTAAGTGCAGATTGATAGCAATATATTTAACCATTCTGCTGCTGACAATTGTTAATACCATAGATGAGAAAAGAGATCTGCCAAATATGAAAAGCATTTAACCTTTGCCAAACACCAAATTTTCGACTGTCCCAAATTGAAATAGTTTGCAGAAGACATTTCAATATGTTATGAAATTGAAAAATATTCTTGAAATAGAGCAGAAAACATTGTGGGAAAAGGAGAAATTGCTCGTTTAGAGCAACTTCTTCTTTTCCCACAAAGTTTTCCAGAGTCGTCTGCAACAAATTGGTCAAATGTTGTTATTGTTTGGTAACAGGTTAAAAGCTTTTGTGTTTATAAGGACGTTAACCTACATTGAATCAGCACTTGGGAATTCGATAGTAACTTCATTGCGGGATGTCGTCTGGCGCTTCCTCCTCTTCCCTGTACCAGCTTGAACATCGCAATTGATGGTGATTTGCACATCTAAGCAGTCTGTCTGCATACATAGTTGTTGAGAGTAAATTGCATTTAACAGTACTATCTGTTCCCTTAGAAGATTTTGAAGGTTGTCCTTGACTGGCGTACAGGCTGAGGTACCAAAAAGGTACGTCATTTTCATAACAACACGCACTTTAGGGCTTGAGTCTTTAACTTCTGTAAAAAGATGAAAAAGATGAAAAAATATCATCAATGCAGATTGACATCAATTAACCCATTACCAAACATTAACGACATTTGACCAGTTTGACCAGTTTGATGCAGGCGACTTTGGAAAACATTGTGAGAAAAGGAGAAAGTGCGCCTGCATCAGAAGATCATTTTTCAATTTCATCACATTTTGAAATGTTGTCTTCAAACTCTTTCATTTTGGGACAGTTGAAAATTTGGCATTTGGTAAAGGGTTAAGAACCTGAATGACAAGCTACAGGTCTTTATAAACACCTGCATAAGGACTAAAAGGTTTTTCCCAGGCCTTTTTAAGCACTGTTGGGCCCCAGCGGTGAATTTCAAAATTAGCACTCCCCCAGAGCCTTAATTTTTCCACAGTGCTTTGAATTTGTCCTGCAGGCAGACTTCTTGCTTGTGACATTTTTTGAAACGTTTTATTTGGTTTGAATACAGTGAGTTTTGCCTTTTAATTCAAACTTATACCTAGAAACTTTCTATTTTGGGATGTATATCTAAAAAGAAATTGACAAGGGAAGGAGGTTCCCTCTATTATGCCAAACAACCCTCATCCAGCACCAAGCACCCCAGTGTTTAAAAAAAATTCTTGGGAAGACCCGGCAGGAATATTCTATGTATCACATGGCCTGACTGTATAACCAACCAAGGCTTGTGGCAAAGCCACCAATTCGGTACCCCTTGAAGAAGCCATTAAACCTTTACCAAACACCAAATTTTCAACTGTCCCAAATTGAAAGAGTTTGCAGCCGACATTTCAAAATGTCAAGAAATTGGGAAGTAATCTTCTGATATAGTAGAAAACATTGTGGGAAAAGAAGAAATTGCTCGTCAAGAGCAATTTCTTCTTTTCGCACATTTTTTTTTCCAGATTTGTCTGCAACAAAGTGGTCAAATGTCGTTATTATTTGGTAATGGGTTAAACAGTGCTATATGTAGGTGGATAGGTCGCTGGACTTAAGAAGTTGAAGGATGTCTTGAGAATGTCATGGGGTGGGGCAAAGCAGACAGCAACTAATGTGTACCCTGGAGAGGTGTATGGTGGCCCTATGTTGCAGAGGTGATTTACAGATTGAAGTTAAAGTTGAAACTTATTTATTTTACATCAATTGTACAATAAGTTCCTATAACTTAGGTAAATCACTCTCGATTCTGCTTCCTTGATATTTCACCAGTACATGCGCGGATGTGTAGGTTAGTCCCGGCAATTTTCACCTTGCCCAACCAGGATTCAAACCTGGGACCCTCAGAAGAAGAGGCCAACGCTATACCTCTGCCCCACTGTTGCCCACAAGATTGAAGTAACCTTTGACTTTACATACTATTTTTTAGTAAACGGCCAACACCTTCCCTGTTATTGACTCAAATCTAAGCAACTGCAGAAAATTAAAGAAACTACTGTGACAAGGAATAGAGCTACTTATCCTTTTGTTAAAACTGTTATTAACAAGTAACATGAAAAAACCTGATTCAGTTCAAGCAATTTTTGTTGTGTACTGTTGCTTTCAACATGATCCAGTTACATATCTTCAGATGTAGACATAGGCAAAGAGAGTAAAACAACACCAAACACTTAGATACCTCCACACGATGGGAACCGGAATGGCTTGAAACGTTGGGCGTAATTCCATGTGCCAGTGGCATCACATGTGAACAGTTCTGGGCTCTTTCTGTCAATAATGGATCCGTCATAACATGAGATATGGGCTCCGGTCCTTCCATCTGGGTTGTTGGACACGCTTAGTGGCTGACGACCACTAAACGGGCTATCTGGTGTAAGTCTGCATTTGCTCTCTATACAAAATGAAAACAATCATCAAATATAAGGTTACTCAGTAACTCTTTCAATTATCATATGTTTTCAGGGCACTAACTAACTCTTTCATAATTATCATATATTTTCAGGGCACTAAGTAACTCATTCAATTATCATATGTTTTCATATCTACAAAATGATAATACTAATGCTCAAATTATCTCCTTTATAGAAATGCAAAAAACCATTCATGTATCTGTTGATAGCACCAACTGATCTTCATTGTTATCAAGTAACACAACATATACATCAATATTTTCTTAATTTTGGGAATGGCTTACAAATTGGGAAAATCACAGGGTATTTCTCTAAAATTTGGAAATTTTCAGGAATAACTCAATTCAATCATTAGCTTTATTGGGAAATTGGAAAAGATTGTCATTCAATTTTATTGGCAATGGGTCCAGCAAGAAAAAATATTAAGTCCTTTCATGCATCTAACCATACATTATGTTATGCTTTACGTGACAATATCAAAATAAAACTTTTACTTCAGATAAGACTAAGTATTAACTTTCTTTTGTTTCTTTGTTCTTAGTTTCAATAATTATTTTAGAAATGTCAGATTGAAATGAATGATAACATCATTTGAGTTCTGTTTGTTTCTTCAAGAATCATTTTGGATGATTCCCATCAAACTTTTTATGTCTAAAAATCATGTTTGGTCGGCAAGGCAAGAAAATGGTAAATACATGTATTATAATACTTTACACATTCAAACCCTTTATTTAGCTTAATATATTTGGTTTTCGCAGAACATAGATGTGACATGTACTTCTCAATATAGCGTGCGGGTCTGTTTACAATAAAAATCCCAATTTAAACACAACTTGAGATATTGTTTGATGTGTGGAATAGCAAATCTGTATAATATCCTAAATAGAAATCGGTCCAAAACTGACAAAAGCGGAATTTTCCTGATCCCTGACTATCAACACAATAATGTCTATAGTTACACAATGTATACTGTCTTTTCCTATTAACTCTTTCCCAAACAACAAATTTTCGACTGTCTCAAACTGAAAGAGTTTGCAGTTTTGCAAAATGTGATGAAATTGAAAAATAATCTTCAGATAGAGCAGAAAACCTTGTGGGAAAAGAAAAAATTGCTCTTAGTGAGCAATTTCTCCTTTTCCCACAATGTTTTCCAGAGTTGTCTGCGACAAACTAGTCAAATGTTGTTGAATCCTACAATGTGCTTATAAGTTTCCGTCATGTTAATCAACCACTGACACACTGTCAGCTTAGAAATAAAAAAGAACCAACCTTGTACATAAACTCTAAAGCTGCAGTAGACTGTGTAATTTGTCTCACTCCTGGCTACATATAACACATCATATACATTCCAAGTATATGTATTTCCTGAAATAAAGAAATCCAATTTGACATTCCTGCTTTCATTCCTACATGATAAAATGTGTTCACACTTCTTTTGGCAGAAATGTGTGGGACCTTTGCAGTATAAAAAGACTTGAAAATGTTTTCCCTTATAGTGCTGGAACCAACTTCATGCTTATGCAAACTGGTTATATCCCGGCCAGTCGCCAAGAAAATTGGCGCCTGGCCTGTGCTCTAGCCTGTTTGCTTCTCTGAGTATCTATCCTCATCAAAATTAAGCAGACATTTAAGGTTTTGGAAAGCAGAGTACATAATAATGTATTTTCAGAAAATTTCTCAGCATTCCAAGGATTAAGCGAAAAAGAAAAGTAGGATATTGAAAGCAAATTATCCCTTTGCAACAATGATCTTAATTTTTCATTATTTATTCATAATGATATTTTTCAGGTATTTTCTGGTCTTCTTTTGAATTCCTCCACTGTTGAATTAGGAAATTCAAATGGAAAAATAGGTAAATGTTTCTTGAACCCATTACCAAACAATAACAACATTTTACCAGTTTGTTGCAGATGACTCTGGAAAACATTGAAGGAAAAGGAGAAATTGCTCATAACGAGCAATTTCTCTCCCTTTCCTACATTTTTTTCTGCCCTATCAGAAGATTATATTTCAATTTCGTAACATTTTGAAATGTTGTCTGCAAAATCTTTCAATTTGGGACAGTGTTAAATTGAGTTTTTGATAAAGGGTTAAGAAGTTGTTATATCTATTTATCCAATACCTTTAGTTAAGCATCAGAATTCATGGTAATAGGGGACAACAAACACCTTTCACAAAACACATTCTTTAGCCTATTACTGATTGGTTATCCATGGGACATGTACAACAATGCTCAAGATTGAGTCCTGTACACCAATGCATTGAAGATAGAATTACTTTATAAATACAGGTTATCTCCCTTGCAACTCACAAGCAGCTTTATAACAATCAAAATAAGGGAAGGTTAACTCCCTTGTACAAGCAAAATAAGGGAAGATTATCTCCCTTGTGCAAGTAAAATAAGGAAAGGTTATCTCCCTCCCTTGTGCTAGCCTGGAGTCCTGGCCCACTCGCCTATTATGAAAATATGGCTTTGAATTGTGCATTTACCCTTTTTTACCCTTATTATTTTTTTACCCTTTTCCATCCCTTAATCAGGGTAGCCTTTACCTTTTACAATTTTCATACAATACTCCATTTTTATAAATTAATTGCACTTAAATGGATTTTGTTCATTTAATTTCATTTTTCTATTAATTTATTGTTGGATTTAATTACTGGGATTCAAAATATCAGATTAAATTAATATCTTTTGTAAAAGAATCAAACTTTTTACTTTAGTAGTTCTCTCTGAATGAATTATATCAAAAATATTGTTTATATATTCAAATGAGTTTTAAATCACACACACAACATATTGAATGGAACAAATTGGAAACATATATCTCCTCCAATCAATATTACATATCATCTTAAATCCTTCGATGCTTAAATTTGAGGCTTGTGAAATGTTAATAGGAGATTTTGAGGAAAAAACGACCACATAAAAATGTGAAAAAAAATGGGATTTTCTTCTATCTTTCCCATAACACCTTCTTTTTAATCAAATTCAACGACACATAAAAGGAAATGATAAAGGGTTTCACTTATCTCTGGTTAAACAATCACGAATTCAATTAACAGGCAATAAAGATAAGAATCCCACCGACAAGAGTTTTTGGTATATCAACGAAACGGCAACTGTATTTATTCCCTTTATACAGTCAAAAGTTAAATAACAAACAAGGAAAAAAGAACGTCATTTTTCTTTTCCAAATTATAATCAAAAGCCAAGCTTCTAGACAAATTAAACACCTTTATTTTTTCGTTTTGACAAAATCATATGAAGCCTACAAAATCAATTATAATTAGTATTAAACATTATCGCAATAGACTTATTTAGTGTTGTTTGAAAGTCTGATTTAACATAAGAACCTGTAGTTGTCAAAGTCATCAAAAAGAGGGGGAACGCATGAACTAAGAATAAACTGATTTGGACACATTTAGATTTCAAGAATTTGATATCAGAATTGATACTATTCTTACATATATTGCTTATCAAACGATTTTCCAGATATATTCTTGTCTCATCATATTTCGTCTTTTAAAACCACTTTAATTCTAACTTTGGAAGATTGACACCCCTTCCTTAATTCTGTAACTATCTTGTCAATATTAAGTACTTTTCTATAACAAATTTAAGCACACGACACCAACTATTACAGAAATTCCACCATAAAGTTTACTTTGATCTACTCCTGATTTGTTATATGGTAAAACACGACGCAAAAAGCTTAACTTTTCAATACTTGTGTCACAAACACCTGTTTGGGTGAGTTGCGCGGTGTAATGCATTTGTATTCAATTACAAAACACAAAGCTATAAAATACATTAAAAACCGGAGTCACGACTTCATCTCAAAAGGATCCAACGCTAAGAAGGGTGTCTAAATAGGTGCATTTTCTCATGAATAAGCTTGCAGACTCTTAATCGACGCGCATGCGCAGTCGATGTTGTTTCATTCGGAATACCTCGGCATAACCGAACACTATTGTGTTCGGTAAACTTTCTCTGACACCTGGCCCTAGTTCGCGGTATACGAACGGGCCAGGCTCCACCAGGCTACCCTTGTGCAAGCAAAATAAGGAAAGGTTATCTCCCTTGTGCAAGTAAAATAAGGAAAAGTTATCTCCCTTGTACAAGCAAAATAACAATCGTATCTACTCAGCAATCCCTGTAACAAGTCGGTAGATATACCTCGTAGGCAGTACATAAATACACCAGAAATCCTGGGGTAATTCACCTTATTTCTGGCGGATAACGCAAAATGCACACAGGAACTAAATATGTATTTAAATACACATTAATTGGTTATATATCACAATTGAATGGTTTTTTTTTACCCTTTTCATTAAAGATAATCATATCAACACATCTTTGTTTCATATTTTGTCAATCGGCCCTTTTTGACAATCCGATTGCAAACAGACATGCCCTTCATTACTGACCTACTTTCAAAAATGGCTTCCCATTACCTCAGAGGTTATGTTAAGAAATGGCCGAGGTGTTCCGAATGGCAAAATAAGGGAAGGTTATCTCCATTGTGAAAGCAAAATAAGGTAAGGTTTTCTCCCTTGTGCAAGTAAAAAAAGGAAAGGTTTTCTCCCTTGCAGCTCACACTCACCTGATTGGTAGGTAGGAGGGTACTGAACTCCGCTGGCTCCAAGACCCATGAAAGTCGGCTCTACCCAGGTCACCTGTGTCAATCTATTGGTCGCAAGTGTGACAATATCTGCAGGACAACCCGTCACCCTAGGCACACTGGCCGCTATTGGTAATGCAAAATATATACATTGTAGTTATATTTTGTTATACTATTGCCAAATCCATTTTAAGATAAGAAAATCTCTACCACTTATGTATACTTTTCCATGGATTTTTCAATAAAACTTGTTCTTCCTCCAAACCTGACAAATCCGATTGAAATATTTCAATACACCTGTCGGAGATTCTAGAATGTTCTGATATAAACATTTTTTCATTTCGAGCAGATGCAATGATGGCGACTTCATTCATTTTCCATACACCATAATTTTTGTCATTTGCTGCAATCGCTTAACCCATAATTTAATGTAAAGAAAAAGGTTCCGACTTCCCTAAAAGCAAAAGAAGCTACATAATGTTATTCATTTTTACAATAAGGGTTTCTTTTCAAATTATTTGTTGTTGTCTATAACTTCTATCAGTTTGAAAATTCCCATAAGGTCTAGGAAACAGATAGGATAGACCAACTTTCCTCAACACCTCACTTTTACACAGTCATGTGCTGCTGAAATGTTAAACTCCTATGAAAAAGGACAAATTGATACTAATAAGACATGAAACTTTTTGTCCTAACCCAAAGTGTTAAGAAAACAGTACTTTTACCAATTAATTTCTTCTGTTGTAGTGTAACCAACCAAGCAAAATGAACCTCTAAAAGACACAAACACATCAGATTGGTGAAAAACACTGTCATTCACTGAGTGGTTGTGTTGTCTCAGCATTTTCTCTAATACAATGCATTAGGTCCCTAATTTTTAAGCGTTCAACAAACATTACATAACTCCCACTTAAGAGAAGACTCGCGCGAGTCTTGGCCCTTTGGAACACGTGGGGAAGGCAACTCCGATAGAAGGAGAAGTCTTAATCCCTCCTCTGCCACCAATGCAACGAACCAAGCAAAATGAACCTCTCAAAGACACAAACACATCCGATCAGTGAAAAACACTTTCATTCACTGATCAGTTGTGTTGTCTATATATATACCAGCATGTTCTCTCAAACAATGCATTAGGTCCCTAATTTGCATAAACTTTCAATGAACGTTACATAGCTTTTATTTTGGATGAGTAACAAATTTTAATTTCAGGGAACAGACTAATACCAACCTGTGAAGAAGTTGCATTGGACTGTCCGTTGTGGATTGTCACATGCAACACCAGAAGCCTGTGATGGGATGACTCTATCAACCCCACTCTCCAGTACATACTCATTCCATACCAGTATCATCTGTGACAGTTGATTTGTCGATGACAGGACATCCCATTTACGGGGGCTGTTAAAGATTTTAGTCAGCTCAGGAAAGTCTATGACAGTCTTATACCAGTTGATCTGACTGAGGTAACCATGGAAACTATCCGTTCCTTTACACATCTGGTTAGCTTTACTAAAGGCACATCCAAGGATAAGCCACATTCTGTAAAAGTAGAGTTGGCATTATTGGCATTATTTCATCCTTCCAATTATTGTTGATCAACCCTAAGAAAGCTGGGTAGTTTTCTGAGCATTGATTTTTTTTGTGTTATCTGCTTTCCAAAACCTTAGTTATCTGCTTAATTTCGTTAAAGTAAATGAGATGATATATCATAATGGAACAAAGCAATCTTTAGATATAAATCTGTCATGAATAAACAAGAAATAGTTTCTGAAAGTTTTACTATAATCTCTTGATTAAAATACCTGCAATAGAAGGGTTTATTTTAGATTTTTCCTCTGCTATTAGTCAAAATACTCAAAAGTACTAGCTTATGTATGTCATCAGATGTTTTATCCAACCACTTGTACTATAGCGGAATTTCTCTCTATGAGGAACTTTTCCTTTCCATTTATTTGTTTTTACATAATATCACAATAAAATTGCAGTTAATAATTTTGACTGCTGTTCCTTTCAAGACGAATCAGTTAACCTTTTACCAAAAGCCATATTTTCGACTGTCCCATATTGAAAGAGTTTAAAGACTACACTTCAAAATGTGATAAAAATTTTGGAAAATAATCTTCTGTATGGGTTAAAGAAACATTGTGGAAAAAGGAGAAATTGCTCGTAAAGAGTAATTTCCCCTTTTCCCACAATGTTTTCTACCGTTGTCTGCAACAAACTTGTCAAATGTTGTTACTGTTTGGTAATGGGTTAAAAAGTGTTATGAGGAATTTGGTTAAACTAACCTCTTTTTTATCTGAAATTCGTTTTCTTTTGAATGAAGAGGGCACAACGGAGGATAGCACAATGGAGGATAGCACAACGGAGGATAGCACAATGGAGTATAGCACACATAATGCACTTAGAGTAAGCCTACTGATCACACAATTAAGGACAAAAGAGCAAACACAAATAAAACCCTGAGATATTTCAATCCTAATCAAACAGTCATACAGTCTAAGAGATCAGTTTAAAAAAACACTTTTATGAACATTAAGTAAAATGCAAACTTGCCAACATTAAAGCAATTTCACCTTTTTTTTTCTATTCTCAAAAATAACCTGCACTGAACAAATTTAAAAGAGCTTACTTAAAGCTATTATCAGGAAGAATCAAGGCATTGTTTGAAATGTCGCTGTGGAAGATTGTGTCAGCATATAACTTCATGGTCCCAGCGGTGGTGTTATAAACAACTGCAACATGATGCCAATTCCCATCATTTATCTTGATATTTCGCAGGAAGGTCAGCCGTTCATTGATCCTGTTGTTTGCAGTTGGCCCGTAAATAGACACACCTCTTTCATCCAATTCCAATAGTTTCACAGATGTTGCAAGATTGTCTCTGTAATTGTAAAACATATACAAAACAATTGTTTAACCCATATACAAAACAATAGTTTAACGCATTACCAAACAATAAAGACATCTGACCAGTTTGTTGCAGACGACTCTTGAAAACATTGAGAGAAAAGGAGAAATTGAACTTAATGAGCAATTTCTCCTTTTCCTACTATATTTTTGCCCTATAGAAGATAGTTTTTCAATTTCATGACATTTTGAAATGTTGTCTGCAAATTCTTTCAATTTTGGACGGGTCAAAATTTGGTGTTTGGTAAAGGGCTAATAAGAGGGCCATAATGACCCTTTATCACTCACCTGGGTTTATATAAAAAAAACATCAAGTATTGACCCCTGGGATAAGACTCCAGGGACATAATATGAACAATCATTGTAGAGGGTCTCTAGTTGATGATACATACCAAACATAAAAGCACAATTAAGCCCATGCAGTTCATATTAAAAGATTTTTCAAGATGCTCCTGTAGAAGTCTATTTAACCCTTTCCCAAACAATATTGACATTTGACTATTTTGTTGCAGACGACTTTAGAAAACATTTTGGGAAAAGGAGAAATTGCTCGCTAAGAGCAATTTCTTCTTTTCCCACAAGATTTTCTGCTCTATCTGAAGAATAATTTTCAATTCTATCACATTTTGAAATGATGTCTGCAAACTCTTTCAATTTGGGACAGTCGAAAATTTGTTGTTTGGGAAAGGGTTAAACATTTACCAAATGTCAAATTTTCGACTATCAAAAATAAAAGAGTTTGCAGACGACATTTCAAATTGTGATGCATTTGGAAAGACATCGTCTGATAGAGTAAAAAACATTTTGGGAAAAGGAGAAATTGCTCATTAAGAGCAATTTCTCCTTTTCCCAAAATATTTTCCAGAGTCGTCTGCAACAAACTGGCCTGTTGTTGTTATTGTTTGGTAATGGGTTAAGTCAGCAGGTCAATAAACAACAGTATGATGGATAGATTTATATGTTGGTTGTCTCACCCCAAATATTGCACCATGTACAATCCCTCTGCATCGGCCATGCTGTATCGCACCCACAGACTCATTGATACCACAGAGGCATCATCCACTTGTATAAAATACGGAATCCACGCATACGCCATAGGGTGGCTAAAGTAAAGGTCATAATTGGCATCATAATCTGAAAAGAAATATCATAGTCATACTTCTTTGCTTCAGGGACTCATATAGATCGACCCGCATGCAGTACAAAACTTAGCCCTTTACCAAACCCAAATTTTCGACTGTTTCAAATTGAATGAGATGCAAATGGCATTTCAAAATGTGATGAAATTGAAAAGTTGTCTTCTGATAGGGTAGAAAGCATTGTGGGAAAAGGAGAAATTGCTCATTAAGAGCAA
This sequence comes from Cerastoderma edule, assembly GCA_947846245.1. Classification (NCBI taxonomy): domain Eukaryota; kingdom Metazoa; phylum Mollusca; class Bivalvia; order Cardiida; family Cardiidae; genus Cerastoderma; species Cerastoderma edule. The sequence goes on from OX401406.1 coordinate 40,282,850, forward strand.
TTTCTCCTTTTCCCACAATGGTTTCCAGAGTCATCTGCAACAAAGTGGTTAAATGTCGTTATTTTTTGGTAATGGTTTAAACCTTTCACACTGACAGTTTAAGACCTTTTGAGCGTTGATAGACACTGTGTTAACAATTACATGCTAATTTTAAGTTTCCAATGATACTGTAATACAGTAAAATCTGTCTAAAATAAATGATGCAATCTTCTCATAAAGTCTCGTCTTGCATTTGACCTGGTTAAAGCTGAAATGTGTGCGAATAAGCATTGAATGTGCATAACCAGTGATTCTTTGATCCCAAGTTATTTCTTTTTATTTCAATATGTAGGAGATATATCAATTTGGCTGGACAGCAAGGATATGATATAAAAGCAATATATATTTTTTTAAATATATCAAAATTGATAATAATGAATAAATCCCCCTACCTCTGCTACATGATTGCCCTGTCTTGGTTAATGGACATCTGCAGTAGAACTTTCCGACAGTATCGTAGCAGGTGCCCCCAGGACATGATGATGCTGTACACTCATTGATGTTATTCTCACAGTTAAAACCATTATATCCTGTATTTGGGAAAATAAACACATACATGTATAATAGATTTTAATTTGAATGGGGTTTTAAACATGGTAGAGTTCATCGTCCAACACAATTTATCAATAATTACAAATATCAATTCTTTAATAGTAGTACACATCTAATATGTGTATGCAGAGCTATTAAGTTCAGAGCAATTATTCCTTTTCCTACAATATTTTTCAGAGTTGTCTGCAACAAACTGGTGAAACGCCGTTATCATTTAGTAATGAGTAAACAGTTTTCTTTAAAAATTCGTTTCAGAACTCATCCACATTATCATAATCGGTCAGCATGGCAGTGTTTGTCAGAATTATAAAAAGACAAGATTACCTGTGGGACAAGTGCATCTGTAGCCTTGATCTGTTGTCATGCAAGTCCCACCATTCTGACAGTTGTTGGTGAGGCCACAGTGATTTACCAATGTGTGGCAGCCATCCCCCTTGTACTCTGTAAAATAGCACAAACAAAAATTAATCATTTTCTGTTACAAAGGTTAACTTGAAATACATTTAATCATTTTCTGTTACAAAGGTTAACTTCAAATACATTTTATCATTTTCTGTTACAAAGGTAAACTTGAAATACATTTTATCATTTTCTGTTACAAAGGTTAACCTGAAATACATTTTATCATTTTCTGTTACATGTACAAAGGTTAACTTGAAATACATTGTAGCCAACAGCATTTGAAAGATTAAGGAGAGGAGAATTGCCAATCATCATCTGGGTACTGTTTTACTGAACAATTTATGCTGAAAATTTGAGCATGAAAATCCTGGTTTTCGAGCAATTTCTGTTGTAGTGGACTAATTGCAAGTTCAGATTTGATGTTTTTCGCTATGTTTCAACATGTTCTATCATAATTCATAAATCAAATTACCTCGTTTTGTAGTTTTTCTGAGCGCTAGTGTGCTTTTAATAATTGCAAAAACAATAACAACAAATGGAAAAAAATGTCAAATACATGTAATTGTATCCATTTTTTCCTCTTGGCACTGTGATTGTTAATGATTCCAGGAGTATCCCATTACCAAACAATAACGACATTTAACCACTTTGTTTCATACCACTCTGGAAAATTTTGTGGGAAGAGGAGAAATTGCTTGAGACGAGAAACTTTTCCTTTTCCAACAATATTTTCTGCCTTATCAGAAGATTATTTTCCAATTTCATCACATTTTGAAATGTTATCTGCAAACTGCAAAATTTGGTGTTTGGTAAAAGGTTAAATGAAGTATAACCAGTATGGTACCATAAGCAGAGATCCCTCCTTATCATAAGCCTTTACTTACGTGTTGGGCACTGGCATGACATCACATCTCCTGCAATGGAGCAGCCAGCATTGTTCTGGCATTTATTGTAATCTTGGCATGGATTCGTCTGGTTCTCACAGTTCTTTCCAAATATATTATTAGGACACCTGGATAGGTGAAAAACAAAGAAATATTTCATTGGGACACATGGATGGGTGAAACCAATAAAAATATTATTGGGACACTTAGATGGGTGAAAAACAAAGAAATAATTAATTGGGACACATGGATGGGTGAAAACCATAAAAATATTATTGGGACACTTGGATGGGTGAGAAACATAGAAATATATTATTGGGACACCTGGATGGGTGAAAAACATAAATATATTATTGGGACACCTGTATGGGTGAAAAACCATAGAAATATATCATTGGGACACTTGGATGGGTGAAAAAGATAGAAATTTATCATTGGGACACTTGGATAGGTGAAAAAGATAGAAATTTATCATTGGGACACTTGGATGGGTGAAAAAGATAGAAATTTATCATTGGGACACAAGGATGGGTGAAAACAAAGATATATATCATAAGGAAATCTGGATGGGTGAAAAATAAAGAAATATATTATTGGGACACATGTATGGGTGAAAACCATAAACATATTATTTGGACACTTGATGGGTGAGAAACATAGAAATATATTATTGGGACACATGGATGGGTGAAAAACATAAATATATTATTGGGACACCTGTATGGGTGAAAACCATAGAAATATATCATTGGGACACATGGATGGGTGAAAACCAAAAAAATATTATTGGGACACTTGATGGGTAAGAAACATAGAAATATATCATTGGGACATCTGGATGGGTGAGAAACATAAATATATTATTGGGACACCTGTATGGGTGAAAACCATAGAAATATATCATTGGGACACTTGGATGGGTGAAAATCATAGATAATTTATTGGGACATCTGTATGGGTGAAAACCATAGAAATATATCATTGGGACACTTGGATGGGTGAAAAACAGATATATTATTGGGACGCCTGTATGGGTGAAAAACATAGATATATCATTGGGACACTTGGATGGGTGAAAAAGATAGAAATTTATCATTGGGACACTTGGATGGGTGAAAATGATAGAAATTTATCATTGGGACACTTGGATGGGTGAAAAAGATAGAAATTTATCATTGGGACACAAGGATGGGTGAAAACAAAGATATATATCATAAGGAAATCTGGATGGGTGAAAAATAAAGAAATATATTATTGGGACACATGTATGGGTGAAAACCATAAACATATTATTTGGACACTTGATGGGTGAGAAACATAGAAATATATTATTGGGACACATGGATGGGTGAAAAACATAAATATATTATTGGGACACCTGTATGGGTGAAAACCATAGAAATATATCATTGGGACACATGGATGGGTGAAAACCATAAAAATATTATTGGGACACTTGATGGGTAAGAAACATAGAAATATATCATTGGGACATCTGGATGGGTGAGAAACATAAATATATTTTTGGGACACCTGTATGGGTGAAAACCATAGAAATATATCATTGGTTCACTTGGATGGGTGAAAGTCATAGATATATTATTGGGACATCTGTATGGATGAAAACCATAGAAATATATCATTGGGACACTTGGATGGGTGAAAAACAGATATATTATTGGGACGCCTGTATGGGTGAAAAACATAGATATATCATTAGGACACTTGGATGGGTGAAAAACAAAGAAATATTTCATTGGGACACAAGGATGGGTGAAAACAAAGATATATATCATAAGGAAATCTGGATGGGTGAAAAATAAAGAAATATATTATTGGGACATCTGGGTGGGTGAAAACATAGAAATATATTATTGGGACACCTGGGTGGGTGAAAACACAGAAATATATCATAGGGACATCTTGATGGGAAGAAAACATAGAAATATATTATAGGGACATCTGGATGGGTGGAAAACATAGAAATATATTATAGTTCAAGTAAAAAATACATTTTAATCTTTATAATACCTGGCCAAAACCATTGAGAGTGGAGAAATTGCTCAAAATGAACATTGGTTCCTGTCCAATACCACCAATTAAAACATATCTGCTTAAATTGCTTTCAATTAAGATCAGTCACAAAATCACAGACGGTGGACAATATTCACATTTCTAAAATGCAATACTTACTCGCAGTAGTAATTATTGAAGATATTTTTACAGGTGGCCTGGCATTGGCGTCCTTGGAAAGTGGCACAGTTATCAACAATTTGATCGCAGTTTTTGCCGAACCATCCTGAAGGGCAACTACAGGTGTAATCATTGAATAAAGCCGTACAGTTGCCCCCATGAAGACAGGGATTGCTCATGCAGCGGTTAATCTGAACCTGTGAATAAATCAGTCATCTATTAAGAAGCTGTGAATAAATCATTCATCCTTCAAGAAGACTTGAATAAATCATTTATTCATCAAAAAAACTGTGAATAAATAATTAATTCATGAAAAACACCTTATATGTATAGGTCCATCTACACCTGTAAATAAATCATTTATTCGTCAAAAACACCTTACATATAAGGTTGATCCGAATCGTGAATAAATCATTCATCCATAGAAAACACCTTACATGTACAGGTAGATCTGAACCTGTAAATAAATCCTTTATTCATAATAAAAACCTTACACATTAGGTTGATCTGAACCATCAGAAGATTATTTTTCAATTTCACCACATTTTGAAATGTCGTCTGCAAACTGTCTAAATTTGGGACAGTAAAAAATTTGGCGTTGCATAAACGGTTTAATTGAGAATTCAAAGCAATTATTCTTCTTGTAAAGGACATGCTATGGCCTTACAATGAACTCTCCTTACCTGTACTTCTTTTTTCTACCTAACACCTAAATGCCATCTGTAAGGACCTGCAGGGTGTAGTGGATAGCCTCGGGACCTAGAAACCGGGCTGGCCGGAATTGATCGCCAAAGGTGGCCATGTATTTCAACCTAGAGTGTTCTTGGGCAAAACACACGTCCTAGCCTCGTAATGGTAGGCCACCAGGGAAAAATGCCTAAGTCCCCATAAGGAGTTTGACATGGAAGAAAGATAGATAGATAGATAGATATTACTAGTATATTAGTAAAATACTTGAATTTCTTGGTACAGTTAGTAAGACATCTCTACTCACCTCACAGTCTTTGCCTTCATATCCTGGATTACAAATGCAGCTATAATCAGTTGCAAGTGTTCGACATACGCCCCGGTTATTGCAGCTTACACCTAGGCAATAGTTCACTCTTGACTGGCAGTTCAAACCTGTAAATTCAACAACATGCTCATTAACCCTTTACCAAATGGCAAATCTTCAACAGCCCCAAATTGAAAGAGTTTGCAGACGACATTGTAAAATGTGATGAAATTGGAACATAATTTTCTAATAGGGCAGAACACATTGTGGGAAGAGGAGAAATTGCTTGTTACAAGCAATTTCTCCTTTCCCCCAAATGTTTTCCAGAGTCGTCTGCAACAAAGTGGTTAAATGTCATTATTGTTTGGTAATTGATTAACCCATTCACCCATAAAAGTGAGTACTTCAAATTGAAAGTTACAGCAGACGAAAATGAGGTATGCAAAATAACATTCCTCTCTTTCTTTTTGGAAGGAACTTTGTAAAAAACAATCCGTATCAGGGAGAGCTTTACCAATAACTGATAATTCGTGAGTATTCCAAATTGGAAGTTGCAGCAGACAAATAAAATCAGTAAGAGCTTCACCAATGACTGATAATACGTGAGTATTCCAAATTAGAAGTTGCAGCAGCCAAATAAAATCAGTAAGAGCTTCACCAATGACTGATATTTTCTTGAAAAATTTGTACAATATCCCCTTAACCCTTAGAATGCTGAGTAATTTTCTAAAAATTGATTTTTGTGTTGTCTGCTTTCCAAAACCTCAAATATCTGCTAAATTTTGATGAGGAAAGACAAAGTAACAAACAGGGAAGGTTTCAGGTCAGCTAACAATTTACTTTGTGTTTGGCCTTGATCTAACCTGTATGCATAAGCATGAAGTCAATTCCAGTACTGTAAGGGTTACGGTAAATGTGTTAGTTTTTACCATTTAAAACATTCAAATTTGATTTCCCAGATACCTGGTCATTCTCATTATAATGATGACAATAGTGGAAAAAAAAGAAAAGGATCACCTTCTAAACACTACCAGGTGGTATTCATATTGAGTAGAAATTGTGGATGATTTATTTACAACTTACAAAAAGACCTTAGCAATGGTTCAATGCAAGACCATAGTAGGTGCTTCATAAACATGAAGTACTTACTATAGTATTGCACTGAACCCTTGTTAAACTCACCTTCAAATCCTTCTCTACAGACACAATTATAGCGATTCACACCATCCACACAGACACCATCATTTTGGCAGGGATCTGTTGCGCATTCGTTGATATCAGTCTGACAGTTAAGTCCTGTGTAACCCGCTGGACATGAACATCTGTACCCATTAAACACTTCAAAACAAGTTCCACGAACACATGGATTACTGGCACAGAAGTCATTCTTTTGGCTGCAAGAGTTACTCAGGAATACTACAAACAAAAAAGATATGACATTATTGATAATATTCTCTGAAACTCTGCAAAGAGAGGGAACGATGATGTTTATGTTGTCCTAAGAAATACTTCAAAGAGAAGGATGATGTTCATGATGTTTTAAGAAAGACTGCTAAGACAGAAGGATATGCTAAAAAAAAATCACAACACATAGTACAATTCAAGTCAAAATGAAAAGAAAAAATTTATGTAAATGAAAGCGCTGATAGCGCTGAAGGACTAAGGTGTGTTTAAATAAGCAAGATGATTGAGGATACATTTGAAAATTTCTTTGGGCAACATCTCGAGGAAAACAGCTGCTCCTTTTACCACCATTACTTAAATTATTATTTCTGTGGACAGAGACTGAACGATAGTCTATTTTTCGAACATATGGAAATTTTACGATTTCCCATGAGGCAACAGTTATGATATAGAGCAAAACAAAGCGAGTAAATCCGGACTTCATTCCTAGTTCCAAGAAGGTATTAGTCCGCACAGTGAAGGCGGATGTTGAATGAATAATTGGGGTCAAACCGTTGTTTGTGTATCGATAAAGTACCCTTCCTCAAATAGTGGTATGTAAATTCAATGGACTAAGGTGCTGACGCACCCTTAGTCCAAAAAGAGCAGATACTTAAAAAATCACTTTTTTTCCTGTTTCCATAACAATTTGATGGTTTGAGCGTGGTTCACCATATAAATTCTTAAACGGCTTGCTAAAGAGTTTTAAGTCACCAGATTTCATCTGTAAATAAGCATGAAAAGGCATACACACCTTTCTGAGCAGCACACTTAAAACGGATTTCAAAATTGGTTGACTGGCAAGCAAAACCATTACAGCTCACGCCATCAGTATTGCAAGTTACACCTACTGGAAGATTGTCACACTTTTCTCCCACTATACAACATTCTGCATCTAATGGCGTGGTTCCAGCACAAATGTTTAATCCATATTCCTTGAGAAAATAGAAAATAAATGAAAAAGGTAATATCATTCATGCATAGAGCCCCAGATAAAATCCACATTTCCTTTACTAATTTCTCTTTGTGCTTCTCTTAACCCTTCACCAAATGCCAAATTTTCAACCGTCCCAAATTGAAAGAGTTTGCAGGCGACATTTCAAAATGTGATGAAATTGAAAATTAATCTTCAGATAGGGCAGAAAACATTGTGGGAAAAGGAAAAATTGCTCGTTCCGAGCAAATTCTCCTTTTACAATGTTTTTCAGAATGATCTGCAACAAAGTGGTTAAATTTCGTTATTGTTTGGAAATGGGTTAATCTATATATTGTGGGTATTCATAAGAATCCTCACAAAGGACAGGCACAAAGAAAGCTTTGATATCTATGTCTAACTCTTGAAAACATTGTTCTTTATGAGCAATTCCTCCTTTTCCTTCAATGTTTTCTGCCCTATCAGAAGATTACTTTTCAATTTCATCACATTTTGAGATGTCATCTGGAAACTCTTTCAATTTTGGAAACTCAAAAATTTGGCATTTTCGTAAGTCTGCAATCATATTATTTGTAATGAGTTCCCTAATAAATAAATCTATTGAAAAGTGAAAAAATATCTCAAGCATGTTAAAAACAATAAAAAAGCATTTTTAATGTTCAAAACTTTATAAACCCTTTCCCAAAAAAATAATTATATTTGACGACTTTGTTGCAGACGACTTTAGAAAACATTCTTTCCAACATTCATAGACAACAACCAAAAATGGCTTCTTTGTTCATTCAAGCCTAAATATATATTGCTATAATATTTCACTCAATAAATAATGATGTTTGAAATAATAGTGTTCGGCTTAACCTTTTCCCAAACAATACTGACATTTGACCACTTTGTTGCAGATGAACATTGCGGGAAAAGGAGAAAGTCCTCGTAATGTTTTCTACCCTATCAAAAGATTCTTTTCCAATTTCATCACATTTTGAAATGTCATCTGCAAACCCTTTCAATTTTGGACAGTCGAAACTTGTTGTTTGGGAAAGGGTTTAAGGGGCAATTACAGTACTTGAAGGAAATTGAGCGTGGGTTGGAAAGGGTATTGTGTTGATTGGTGGTAAAACACATTTACCAAGAATATCAATAGATGCACTGGCACTGCTCACAATGCTATAACTTATTCATTGTGGAGAATTGTGATAATCTTGAATCAACTTAAGTTGTCAACAGAAAATTGCGTCAATCCTGGCTGATTGGCCCCAAGAATGCTGAGTTATTTTCTAAATATAGATTTTTGTGTTGTCTATTTTCCAAAACCTTCAATATCTACTTAACATTAATAAGGAAAAATATGTAGACTAGCAGACAGGTTACAACACAGGCCAGCGGCCAACTTATTTGGCGGCTGGCCTGGTTCTAACCTGTTTGCATAAACATGAAGTGGGTTCCAGCACATTAAAACCTTTATTATCAACTACAGGTTTCATGTAATGAACATTAACTTGGAATACATACGGAATTCATAGTACTGCGGCTTTCCCTATCCCTGTTGTTACTGTTTGTGGTACCTGGCTGATTCAAGTCATATTTCGTTGTGTAGAAATCATCTGTAATGACGACACATACATTTACAATATCATCTTGTTATCTAGAGAACATTTTTCTTTACCAGCAACTGTTTAACCCTTTGCCAAACAATAACGACATTTGACTAATTTGTTGCAGGCGACTTAAGAAACCATTGTGGGAAAAGGAGAAATTGCTCGTAACGAGCAATTTCTCCTTTTCCCACAAGGTTTTCTGCTCTATTTCAAGAATATTTTTCAATTACATCACATTTTGAAATGTCGCCTGCAAACTATAATTTGGGACAGTCCAAAATTTGTTGCTTGGGAAAGGGTTAACACACGCTATGAGAAACTGTGATGTAGAAAAAAAAATTGTTCAATAATGAGTCAAGCAATTCATTCTGCTCTCACCCATCCAAATATTGGTAAATATGTCTTCAATATTTTATTTGATTGATGAAGCTTTAACTTATTCATTTTTCATCAATCATTTAAACTATTCATAGACCTAATGTGAGAAAATGTGGAACTGTTTTTTCAATTAAAGTTCTATTGCTTGATAGCTGGATATTTCTGCAAAGCTTGAAACAATTTCGTCAAGGGTAAAATTTGTAGAGTGCAACCTTGATTGTTTAATATTGCTGAAAACATTTGAGAGTGACTAATTTCAAAAGCAAATAGCCTTTGGAATCATAATATGATGACTAGCTTTAAACTTGTATATTTTATCTTATTGTCTGTAAACCCATTACCAAACAATAAAGACATTTAACCACTTTGTTGCAGACGACCCTGGAAAACATTGTTTGAAAAGGAGAAATCACTCGTCGCGAACGATTTCTCCTTTTTCCACAATGTTTTCTCCACTATCAGAAGATTTTTTTCCAATTTCTTCACATTTTGATATGTCATCTGCAAACTCTTTGAATTTGGGACAGTCGAAAATTTGGCGTTTGGTAAAGTGTTAATATAAATTTTGATAAATCACATAAAAAATTTGAATAGATAAACACCCACCATCTGGTCTCATTATCATTTTTGTGTAGGTATTGAATGGGCTGGTGCTGAAAGTGGTGAAGTTCACAGCTTGATTAGCCTGCAGCAAACAGCACGTGTTAGTGGATGGCTGAAACGCAAAATGCGCACAAGAAAAGGAATTTGTGCACTGATCCCGGCATGTCTGTACATCCACCACTGGGTCTGTAAGGCACACATTTGGACCTGTTACCGCTTGTGGGGCCCTGTTCAACATCACACTGTAATGGGTGTATATTCCTGAAACAACAACAAACATACAAAAAGATCTGAAATTTCATAAGAATGAAATCTTACTCACATACTGAATTTACAGTAGAAACAGTTGTAACAAGAAAGAGTTTCAATGGTTCAGCTTAATGTTGCACTTGCTATAGTCTTGCGGTGAACCCCCGGTTTATTAATTGATAAGATCAATCACACTGAGTTTGGCTACCATTTTTAGTTAAAAAGCAAACTTATAATTGATTCACTTGCTTTATTAGTTTTGCAATGCAAATACTGTTATGTTTGTATCCTCGTGTTTTGTGAATAGTGAGAATTGTGACCAACTGCAGATGACAACAAGAGCTTTCCATAAGACAGTGCGCTTGACTATTCAATAATGTCAGAGATAAGTAAAGTTCAGTGAAATAGTATTTTTTTCTTAAATATGAGGATGCAAAAAAAAACTTAAACCAAGATTTTCTAAGAACAGAAACTGGTATAATTTGCTCAAATTCAAAAGAAGAGTTATTGCACTTGGTCAGTCACTTAACATTAGGACCCTTAATCCATGTGTAAAGTTTCTAGCAAAATAAACTTTATGTACAAAAAGACTGAAATATACTCAAAATGTGTTTAGGGAATTTGTCAGTGACCTTAGATTATGATCCAAAAGACATATGTGAAGTTTCAATCTGATCACTGAAGTAATTGTTGAGATAGAAACCTTCATGTAAACACTTAACCAAGATTTTCCAAGTACAAAAGGGCGAATGTTTTGCTTTAAGTCAAAACAAGAGTTATGGAACTTAGTCACATACCTTACATAATGACTCTGAATACAGATGCTAATATTCAAATAATTCCATACAATAGTTGTAGGGATCTATACAAACTTCCATATAAAAATTTTAAACAATATTTTCTTAGTACAAAAGGCTGCATAATTTACTCAAATTCAGACAAGAGTTATGGAACCTAGTCAGGGACCTTAAATAGTGACCCTGAACACAAATGTCATGTGTGAGGTATCAACCCATTCCATACAGTGGTTTATGAGATACAAACTTGCATGTAAACACTAAACCAAGATTTTTTTAAGTACAAAAGGTCGCATATTTTGGTTATACTCAAAACAAGCGTTGTGGAACTTGGTTAGTAACCTTGCTTAATATCACTGAACACATGTGTGGAGTATCAACCCATTCCATACAGTAGTAACTGAGATACAAACTTGCACGTAAGAACTTAACCAAGATGAGACGCCGATACCCAGGTGGGTAGTATAGCTCTTCATATTATTCAAATAGTCAAGCTAAAAATAACATCAAATAAAGAAAAGGTTTTTGGAAGACATGACTGTGACAAACGGATGAATGGCTCATAGCATTATTAATGTCTCCTACAGAAGATGCTGCAAAATGAAAAACATGTTTCATGAAATAAGAAGTAAATAAAAATCTTTGCATCCGGATGTACACTTGATTCCATTACCTAACATTATAACCATATTTGACCAGTTTGTTGCAGACGACTCTGAAAGCATTGTGGGAAAAGGAGAAATTGCCTGTGACGAGCAATTCCTCCTTTTCCCACAATGCTTTTTTGCTCTATCAGAAGACTATTTTTCAATTTCCTCAAATTTTGAAAAGTCGTCTACAAACTCCTCTAATTTGGGAAAGTCGAAAGTTTCGAGTTTGGCAAAGGTTAAAATGAAGCAACCTACCATAAGCATATCCAGGCGAGCAAACACAGTGGTGAGTCTCTTCCTTGTGGTTATCCACGCACATGCTGTTTATTCCACAGTTGACATTCTGGCAGCGGTTTGGTCGAATTTGGCAGTATGTTCCGGTGTACCCATTCACACAGTTACATTGAAATCCGTTCACGAGGTCTCTGCATGCTCCACCATTAATACAGGGTGTAGAAGCACAGTCATCTGTGAATACAATCCAACTTGAGTTAAGCAACCACCCTTTTAAGCAGCCAATCTGCCTTAAACAACCACTACAGAATGTCCCATTGATGGATTAATAGTGTACCGGTACATCAATTTGTGTTAAGCAGCCAACCTGTCTTAAACAGCCATTTTTCTCAGGCTGGCCTCTTAACACAAGTTTGAATGTAGATGCACAAACTGAAATCCATTATCTATTACTGGTTCAAATCGATAGAAATAGCAGAAAACAATTTAAGTGCGAAGAAAAAAAATGATATTAGGTTGAAACCATGATCACAAAAAGGAGAAATTCCTTATCTTTATCAAATTATCAAATTTTCTTCTTCATTGATCACAATTGTTTTTGTTTTTTATAAAATCTTTAGCAGGATATGCAGTATTTGAACTACCTTAAACATTCACTTCAAGAGCACCTTACATTAAAGCTTGCTTCAATTAAAAAATATACTTCAAAGCCCTTTACCAAAACCACTGATAGAAAAAGGACAAGTTGTTCAAATGCATTACTCTCAAGTCAAAAACACTAGCATCTCTAAAAGTTTATCATTATTTCGCATGCACATAATTTGTGACAACCATGTTTTTGTTGTTAACTTAAGAATTAAGATGCCTAGAGTGAAATCATTCTTGCCTTGACAACAGTTCACAAGTGCATGCACTTTGAATCTTATTGTAGGGTAAGCAAAAAGAGCCCAGTTCAACATAAAAATCTGTAATGCTTCAATAAGGTTAGGAAGCAAAATCACCAACAAAAATAACAAAGGAATTGTGATGATATTAGGACACCTCTGCCATACTTTTCAAACAATTACAATGCAGAAGGTTGTAGAAATTTTGCCTAAGTATTGTGTTAAGGTAGAATACCAATAGTCCACAATTTTGAAACTATTCTTTTGTCAAATTACTCTAGTCGTTCTAGGTATACATGTGTTGGGGCAGGAGCTTTGCCGTGTAAAGAGAATAGTTCTGGAACAGCTGATGTATACAGAGAACAACCAAAGTTATCCGACAGAAGAAATAGTTTCAAAATGGCGGAGTATGGGTATTCCATCTTAAGAAAAAGCACTGTATTTGTGAAAGTTAAGTGTTAATTTAAACCAACAATGTGAGGTAGGTTTGACTGGTATCAATTTCAATACAGTATTTATGAGAAAAAATCTTACTAGGATTGATGCTACAGTCTTCTCCTTCATATCCAGGTCGACATGTGCATTTTCTTCGTATATTTTTACCAAAACTGACGTCTTCGCAACCATTTGGCAATGTACCAATAGAATCACAGGGGTTTGTGTTACAGATAGTTGTATTTGTCAGACACCTAAAAAAGAGAAAACTAAGGTCAAGATGACGGAATTGGCCAGCGGATTTTGTTTGTATTTCAAAACACTTATTAGATTTTTGTTTTATTTCAAACTCATCAACCTCTTCTTTATTACTATTGTAACTGAATATTTTCTTCAAGAGTTTCATATAACAAATAATCTACTTAAGTGTCAGAGAGAATGTTTCAAGCATAATGGTCAAAAGGAATGTAAACAGACGGCATTGTACTGTCATAATTGGCTATTTGTAAGTTTAAGACAAAAAAGTTACCTAAGGCACAAAAAAAGAGTAAAAGCTATTCTTGAATTTAACCCATTACCAAAAAATAACGACATTTGACCAGTTTGTTGCAGACTACTCTTGAAAACATTGTGGGTAAAGGAGAAATTGCTCATGACAAGCAATTTCTCCTTTTCCCACAATATTTTCTGCCCTATCAGAAGATTTTTCTTCAAATTCTTTACATTTTTAAATGTCATCTGCAAACTCTTTCAATTTGGGACAGTCGGAAATTTGGTGTTTGGTAAAGGGTCTAATGAAAACACAATTTTGTCTTGTGATGCAGATTTGATGCATCATTGGAAGCGTCTCAGAAAGACAATTCCAATGATATGTAACTCTGCAATATTGCTTAGCCAAATATTGAAATAAGAGGGAATGTTGTTCTGAACTTATGTAAATACCTAGCTTAGAATATTTAGTAAAACTGCAGCCAGGTCTTTATTTCATGGTACAAATCCCTAAACCACCACAGTTTCCTTACCCTAAGGTTAACCCTTTCCCAAACACCAAATATCCAACCCTCCAAAATTGAAAGAAATTGCAGACGACATTTCAAATTGTGATTAAATTGGAAAGTAATCTTCTGATAGGTCAGAAAACATTGTGGGAAAAGGAGAAATTGCTCATTATGATTAATTTCTCCTTTTCCCACAATAATTTAAAGAGTTGTCTGCAACAAACTGGTCAAATGTCGTTATCGTTTGGTAAAGGGATAAACAATTTTACCTACCTTTCACCTGAAAATCCATCCTTACACAAACACTGTACAAAACCTGGTCGATTGATACAGTAGGAGTTATCACTGCAGAAAGAGCCATCACAAGTTTTGATGATATTCTCACAATTCAATCCAGTAGCAAGTCCTGCAAAAAAACAGCAAAAACAAATTAAATTTGTTCACATTCCAACAAATCGGACATATATATTCTCATCATACTTTACAAGAACCAAATGAATTCAAACATCATTGTTGTCAAAGTAGGAATGATCTTCAAAAGCACTTTTTATTTACTAATCCCAAATTTTTCTGTCCTATTTGGTTTCCCAAGTATATATACCTTCCTCTGAATAAGTCTCTCACATACAATCAATCATCTTATTGCATCTGAAGTAAGCCATTTAAGAAATTTTATGAATTCAAGCTAAGAAACAGCTTAACATGCCATTTCATCTTTCATTAAAAAAGTTGCTGTTTAATATGTCAAAATCTTTTTTCATTTGTTGCATACATGATATTGTCTGCTGATGTTTTCCATCTTGAGCTCTTAAAATGCATATGGGTTTATGGGGGTTACATACAACAAAACTAATGTAAACATGCAGTGTTAGTACTGTAAAGATGGCATTTGCTGTTGCTTTTAATTGGGATAAGTTGAAAAATCTAATCTAATCTTTATTGACAATTGTTATTGATCTAAATTGAATGGAGCAGCAGAGGGTGAAAATGATGTAAATTTCTTTTGTGAAATTTGGTAGACAGCCAAGAGACAAAAGGATAAATTGCTCGTTATGGAATAGATGCAGCAAATTGCATTATGTTTGATAGGTGTGATTTGCACTAACCTGTGTACTATTGCGTAAAGGATTGTCGGTAAATCAATTTTTAAATAGAGAAGTTGTTGTTCTTGTGACGTGACATCACAAGCTACCACTCAAACCAACAGGTGCACATTTGTACAGATATTGTTCTTCTACGAAAAACTAGTGTAAACTTTTCTATTTGCTAGCTGTATACTGTAGAAATTGCACGTCACAATGAATTCCTTGGGTAATACTTATAAAACTATTTCTTTGTGTATGTTTCTACTGTGATAGGGTGCGTAGGTACACAAAAGCCATATGGAGCTGTGATGCATCGTGGTACAGGGGTCGGTCGTTATTGATGAGAAATTTGAGGTATCCATGGTGTAAGGAATTGAAATAAAGTTTCTTACCCTGACAATCACAAGTATGCCCAGATGGAGTAGATGAACATACCCCTCTGTTATAACATGGATTTGAGTTACAATAATTTACCGTTCCTTCACATGACCTTCCGAATGTACCTAAAATAAAGCCAATGTCAAATCGTTAGTTACTCAATGTGATCAATTAATTTTTGACAGTTCAATTGGAGCAATGAAAGTCACATAATAGAATCATTTGTAGGAGTTTTGAAGAGATTTTTAAAAAGGCATTGGTCCCATTTTAAAATTGTTTACTTTGTTTGTTTTCTTGCTTTGGACCCCCTGCAAGATGGCTTTCAATTTACAGTGTTGTCACCATAAGAGAATGCAGCATTAGGGATAAATTGTATAATATTCTTTGCTTGCACATCTAATCCATATAGAAATGTCTGACTAGTCACATTTCAAGCGAACATATAGAAATTAGGCATAAAGTGGTGGAGAAGGCAAAGTTATTTAAAAAAAAATGAATATTTTCGAGAAATTGTACATTTATGTATTGAATACAAATACATTAACTGCCTGTTAGCCATGACATATAAGGATATATCATCACATGTAATTCTCCCTTTCCAGTGATGATATAATCTAATATCTCAAAGCAATCAAACAAATCAATTGCATGGTAACAAAATAAATATTTCCTGTACACTGTACCTTGTGGGCATTGGCAAACTGCTCTATTCTGGATGTTGATACAAGTACCCCCGTTTCCACAGTTACAAAGGGTTGCTGCAAGTGAAGAAATAAGCAGAAAACTTTATATATCATTCCCCATGATTTGAAGGTACTTGTTCACAGATGTTTAAAGTCAACTTCCTAAAAACTGCACAACAGATGTACTGTTATACGATACACACTGAAGAATAGCCATTGGAAGCAAAATCGTTTATTGTATAGTGTGTATAGAGTGAATTAACATGTATCTTAATACAAATGCATGATACCACTTTTTAGATATACCACATATTAACTGTACAAACTTAGGTAAATTGATGCTTCCTGAATTAATTATGCTTACAATAGCTGGCTACTTTAAATTGTATACCATTCAACAATGACAAACTGTATTGTTTTAATGGCATTTTATAATGACTGCTCTTCTGTGAATAAGACCCTTTAACTAAATCCAATAATCAAAATGATCAAAGATATCTTTGAAAACCACCATTTTTTCACTATAGAAATGATAACTTTTATGAAGATTTTAGAAATTGAATCAGCATTCACAAATGTTTCCAACCTAGAATTTCATTCACAAATCCACTATTAAGTCTGAAACTCATACAAAACTATAAAGTAAATTTAAGCCATACTTTTTCAAATCATATATATGATGGGAGGCTTTTTGCATTTAACCCTTTACCAAACACCATATTTTCTACTGTCCCAAATTGAAAGAGTTTGCAGACGACATTTCAAAATGTGATGAAATTGAAAAATCATTTTCTGATATGGTAGAAATCATTGTGGGAAAAGCAGAAATTGCTCATCACAAGCAATTTCTTCCTTTCCCACAATGTTTTCCAGAGTCGTCTCTAACAACGTGGTAAAATTTTTGTTTGGTAACAGGTTAAAATATCAGCATAGGTTTATTTCTAGTTTACTTACTGGTAGTAACACACTGTGCTAAAGAAGTCTGCCCATTTGTTGTGGTATAGGTGTCAGCCGGGCACCTGTTACAGGAGGTCGACCCCGTATTTTCTTGGTAGTAATTCCGCGGGCAAGCACGACAACGAGAGTTAAGTAAGTCGAATCCACTTGAAGAAAATTGACCTGCTGGGCAAGGAGCTACAAACAACAGTAAATAGAATTTAGAAATATCCCATATCAATATGGGTCACGACTTACAACTTGCTATATGTTGGCATAAGAAGTACCGGTAATTGCTAAAAAATAAAAGTCTATTTTGTAATTTGAACAAGTTAAAAAATCCTTTATCAGAAATTACTCTGACCAAAGACCAACTTCAAGCGATTCACTTCAGTATTCAAACAAATAATTACAGCGTGCCTTGATATCCAAAAGAAATGATTAGCCCCTTTTCCCACAAAATTGCAGCATGGTGTGGCAGCATGGTGTGGCAGCATTGTCTATCAGCAACTTCTCTTCTGTGTAACCTGCAATGTCTTCTCATCTTGGCCCAACCAATGAAAATTGAATGCACTTTCTGCTAATTGATCACAGGCCTATGCAACTCTCTTGCCTAAACCCTTTCCCAAACAACTCATTTTCGACTGTCACAAATTGAAAGAGTTTGCAGACGACATTTCAAAATGTGATGAAATTGAACAATATTCTTCAGAAAGAGCAGAAAACCTTGTGGGAAAAGGAAAGATTGCTCGTTATGAGCAATTTCTCCTTTTCCCACAATGTTTTCTAAAGTCATCTGCAACAAAGTCTTTAAAGGTTGTTATTGTTTGGGAAAGTGTTAAGTGCCCTTGCTAAAAAATTCATAAATTTATAACATCTGCTGACAAAGACTTTTGAGACTATAGTTTCAAAAACAGATATTGCTCCTGCTGGGCAATCCATCCTTCTGACATGTTTAATATTGCTGACTAGTTTTCATTTCTGCTGTAAAAGTTGGTTTCAATATAGACCTGTCACAAATTCCCAAAGACTGATATGGGTAAATGCTGAGAATACAGAATGCAGTGCCCAGCCACAGGTCAGAAAACCCTCTTTACCCTTTACCAAACACCAAATTTCCGGCTGTCCCAAATTGAAAGAGATTGCAGACGACATTTCAAAATATGATGAAAATGAAAAATAATCTTTCAAAAGGATAGAAAACATTGTTGGAAAGTAAATTTGCTCGTAAAGAGCAATTTCTCCTTTTTCAAGTGTTTGCCAGAGTTGTTTGGAACAAGCTGGTCAAATGGCATTATTGTTTGGTAATGGGTTGATTCAAGATTACATTTATGGCTTCATATCAAATATCTAATATGTAAATAATATGTAAAGGACTAACTATAATCTTGCATTTAACCCTCCACATGTTTTCCACGCCTCATTTGTCTCTCTGTACATACATACCTCTACATTCCGCCACAGATGCTGCAGCGTTGCTTACTGTGATCCCACCGTTTGGGCAGACCTCACATGTGCGTGAATCTTTCCAGTAGCTCCCAACATTGCAGGGTTGGCATGGGGACCGTCCAGTGTTTGACCGGAAGCCAGGTGTGCAGGTATCTGTTGAATGAAAGGTTTGATCAGCAAACCACATAAGAAGGCATATTCAAGTCTAGTGCATGCAGAATGATAAACAGTCTGATGGGGTTTACCTCAACCTATGAATATGGAATTATTGAATAACCTCAACAAGATGACAATTATGAGTTTCATCAATTTAGAATTTCAAGAAGAATTACAAAAGCATTTACAGAAATATCTCTTAACCCTTTCCCAAACAACAAATCTTCGACTGTCCCAAATTGATAGAGTTTGCAGACAACATTTCAAAATGTGATGAAATTGGAAAATATTCTTCATAAAAAGCAAAAACCCTTGTGGGAAAAGGAGGAATTGCTCTTTACGAGCAATTTCTCCTTTTACCACAATGTTTTCTTAAGTTGTCTACAACAAAGTTTTCAAATGTCCTTATTGTTTGGGAAAGGGTTAAGTGGTTGTTGATCTCTGAACATTCAAATAGATCTTAAAGCTAAGCATAGTGGAACCAATTTGACGTAGCAAAACCAATTTTGCGTTTGTTTAATGGAATAGATTCTACCAAATTCAAACCAAATATTTATAAGAAAATGTATTTTCTATCGCTATTTTTTGTCGTCCATAGCTTTCAGAGTGGATGAGTCACTAGTTCTCATGTTAAACAAAACTTTAATCTATAACCAATCAATAATGATGTTTGACCAGTTTGCTGCAGACAACTCAGGAAAACATTGTGGGAAAAGGAGAAATTGCTCGTTAAGAGCAATTTCTCCTTTTCACCCAATGCTTTCTGCCCTATCAGAAAATTATTTTTCAATTTCATCATAATTTGAAATGTTGTCTGCAAACTCTTTCAATTTGGAACGGTCAAAACTTAACATTTGGTAAGGTGTTCAAGGATCCGTACAACACCAGTTAATCTTCCCAACAGGGTTCTGCATGTCCTTTACCCTGGTTTCTGATACACTATATGCTAGAGATTCCTGAGATCTTACCACGGCACTGATTGACTGAAGTAGCTGCCATGATGTATGTGGACTTTCCTGCCACACAGGTTTTACAAGTGGATTGGTTCTCGAAATCCTGGTATGTTCCCAACCCACAGTTGATGCAATCTCCAGTTGTTGAATTTCTGTAAGTCCCTCTTGGACAGTTAACTGAAAAAATATATGATCAAAGCCAGGAATCAGGATATCTCAAAAATCCCGATCGGTCGGAGTTTCAGTCGAAAACCATCCCTTTGATACATGTTTACTCGCCTCTACCCACCCCCAAGAAAAATATCAATATGCATCCTACCATAGATTATGCTTTATGTGACAATATCAAACTAAACCTTTTATTTAAGATGAAACTAAGAATAAACTTTCTTTTGTTTCTGTGTTCTTTCTTTCAATAGTTATTTAAGAAATGTTCGATTGAAATGAAAGGTAAACATGCTTTGAGGTCTGTTTGTTTTTTAAATTCCCAAATGTGCTCAAGATAATCTGTTTTTTGCAAAACAAGGATGTGGCATGAACTTCTCAATCAAGTTTGCCTGTTTGTTTACAATTAAACCCCCAATTTATACATGCCTCGAGCATTGTTTTACACGGGAATACAATTAACAGATTAATTATGTGATCCTGGGGACATTGTTAGGTGTGTAAAATGTCATATCCATCCCATATCAAGACAGATTTCTCATCAAATCTTAACTTGCAATCAGTTCAGGACAACAACAATAGGTCTTAAACAAACCAAACTGGCAATTTCTTGATCCCTGATCAAAGCTTTGTAAAGTTCCTTCCTATTTTTTTATTTCAATTTCCACATTATTCAAATTATTAAATCTATTCACCAATCAACCTTTTCATATTTAAGAAAGGAGAGCAATAATAAAAGAAAGCTATTAGAGCAAAGGACTTCCCAGAGGTGCAGAAAAAAACGAAACATCTATTGTTCATAAACAGAAAGTAAGATATCAAAGTAAGTATTGATAGAATATATATATATTTTGTTTTGTATCTATATGGGCTTTAAAACACTTCAACAACATTTCAGTTATAGTGTGATGCTTGAGTCTTTTTGATGAAGGAAGATACCCATACTCAACTGCTCATAAGGGCTGATCAAGACGGGTAGAACCATCAGCATTTCATAAGTCAGTCGGGAGACTGCCTCTCCAAATGCATTTTCCAGGATGGAAACCCATGCAGAGAAGGGCCATGTGATTTTAAGTTCTGTACGCTAACCACTAGGCTCAGGAGATCTCTTATACTTCTATCCAAAAAACATCATTTAGTTGTCTTATCTAATCATTGTCATCCATTGTCGGTTTCATTTTACTCAAGCCTCAAAACTGATTATAGATGAATAACCCATTACCAAACAATAATGGCATTTGACCAGTTTGTTGCAGACGACTCTGGAAAACATTGTGGGAAAAGGAGAAATTGCTTGTAAAGAGCAATTTCTCCTTTTCCCACAATGTTTTTTGCCATATCAGAAGATTATTTTTCAATTTCATCGCATTTTGAAAATGTCGTCTGCAAACTCTTTCAATTTGGGACAGTCAAAAATTTGGCATTTGGTAAAGGGATACGCTAATGCCATCTTCTGCAGCTTTGCTACAGGCAACAATGAGAAGCAATTCAAACCTCTTAATGAAGTCCCTGGCACACAGAGAGACTGTGAGATTGCTCCGACACCTTCAGTTGTAAGGCCATTTGGACAACTCTGGCAGAAGGTGCTATTGAAGGAAAATGTGCCCTTTGGACAGGCGCGGCAAGGAGATTTTCCACTGTTAGAAAACAGGCCAGCTCCACACAGTCCTGAAGATGAACATCAATATCTTTAGAGTTAAACATGATTTCAATCAAATTTCTGTCCTATTGCAGCAAATAAGAGAGAATCTGTAGATATGAAATTACTAAAAATGAATTGTCTATGTTTTTATTTCAAACTACAGTCTAACTTGTGTTAAGCAGCCACCCTTTAAAGCAGCCAACCTGCCTTTAACAGCCACTACAGAAAGTCCCATTGTTAGATTTATAGTGTAAATCAATTTGTGTTAAGCAGCCAACCTGTCTTAAACAGCCAATTTACTTTGTCCCATAGGCTGACCTCTTAACACAAGTTTGACTGTATACTGTAATATGTTTTACATTGATTGTGACACGGAAGCTTCAGGCTAATTAAATTAAATCTTTATGACTGCTTCCTGGAAACTTGAAACAGACTCGTACTGGTTTTCTGCTTAGTCCCTGCATTTTTTACCTTACCACTAACATGGATTAAACCCTGGACCTTCAGTAATAGTGGCAGAAGCTCTACCACTGCACCACTGTAGCCCGCAAAACCGACTTAAAGTACTAAAAGTCATTAGAAGTGGTCAAATTGGCCGATATCGGGATCTTTAAAACAACCATTGGTTAACATCTTACCTTTACATGCTGTTGCAGAAACTGCCCCCTCAACATAAGTGCTGGATGATTGCTGACAATTGACACATGCACCCACATTGCCAGTTTTGAAGGTTCCAAGAGCACATAATGTACAGCCATTACTTCCATCACTCTGTACACCAGGCCCACATTGCTCTGTAAATGCACAAAAGGTATTCATACCCTTTCTTTCCTTCCATTCTTAACCCTTTACCAAACGCAAAATTTTCGGCTGACCCAAATTGAAAGTGCTGGCAGACAACATTTTAAAATGTAATGAAATTAAAAAAATAAAATTCTGATAAGGCAGAAAACATTGTGGAAAAAGGAAAAATTGTTCTCGTTACGAGCAATTTCGCCTTTTCCAAAATTGTTTTCCAGAGCCTTCTTCAGCAAAGTGGTTAAATGTTGATATTGTTTGGTAAAGGGTTAAGCCCTGTAGCAGCCTGCTGCCTACTCCAGCAACTGGGAACCAGCCAGCAGTTGACAAATAAAAAACAGGAACAAGTCATTTATAACATAACATAAATTTATTTTGAAATTGGACTTGAGCATGGCAATGCTCATCGTCCATTACAATAAATATATAAACAATTACATTTATTAACATAATTATGTACATACAATTGAACAATAATTGTACATGTGCGTGTGTCAATCAATAATTATATTGCGGAAGCAGGTAAAACACATGCATTGTTGAATATAAAGAAAAACTGAAATGACTCACATTTTATTTGGTAACAGATTAATTTTGAAGATTAAGAGTATTTTTCCTTTTCATTTGATGCCTTGATGCAATATACTGAAAGATTATGCAGTACTCTTTTGTTTGTTGAATTAAGGAGTTGTATTAACTTAAACATACTTGGTCTCACGGAATTGGGATGTGACTAATGGGTGATAATAAAGCTTTGATGATACCTGATATAACTACAGTAATAGCTTGGCAATTAGCAGCATCACTGGCACCATAGAACGTGGTGGTAGTTCCAGTAGGACATCTCTGGCAGTAAGTGCTGTTCAGGGCATAGAATCCAAGATCGCAGCTATAGCAAGGCTCAAACCCATTGGAGGAAACTCTACCAGGGCTGCTGCAGGGTGCTGAAATAGACATTGTTGTTCATTGTTGAATATTGTTGTTCATTGATGTTCATTGTTGTTCATTGTTGTACATTTAAATAAACAAATAGAGGATACTCTATTCTACATCTCTACAATGATAATTCAACAAGTGAATTATTCAAATCTCCCAGCAGATGTTCTATGAAATATCCAATCTATAACACTTTGTTATCATTTTTCAGAGTTCAATATCTTTTTTGGTAGTATTCCAAAGAACGAAAATATTTGACCTATCCTTAGGTTATTGTGAGATATCAATAATCACTGATTCAAAACAAGAATAAGAACATTTGTGTTGTGAACATCTATTCCTTTTAAACGCATGAATACATTCTAGATATGTGGGAAAACGTAGAGAGAAAATTGAAAATGAACAGTCCAAATTATCAAATACATGAATCTGAAGTATTATTAATGGTATGATCATACATGATTTCATGATCAATGAAAAGTGATATATACAATGGTTGCAAAATTAAGTAAATCTTTCCTGTTTCATTTCAAGGCAAAGAAGTGTTTTCTATGATACTTTCATGAACATATATCTACTGTTTCATAAGATTGTTTAGAATACAAAATTAAAGCAGTTAATCTGCCTGTTTATAAAGTATTTATAGAATATAATTTTTACCTAACAATAACATAACAATACTCTTTCCAAAACAGTTAAGACATTTGACCACTTTGTTGCAGACGACTTTAGAAAACATTGTTGGAAAAGGAAAAATTGCTTGTGACGAGCATTTTTTCCTTTTCCCACAATGTTTTCTGCCCTATCAGAAGATTATTTTCCAATTTCATCACATTTTGAAATGTCGTCTGCAAACTCTTTCAATTTGGGCTTGTCGAAAATTTGTTGTCTAGGAAAGGGTTAACAGATATCTTTCCAACCATTTTCCCATATATATTTGATGCTGACTCAAATGGTAAATAAGAGAAGATAACAAAATAAGCATGGACAACTCACTTACTTTATGGTATTGAATAAAAACCATTATAAATAATTTGCTAATATGGAGCCATGAAGCCTTATATCAAAATGGTTCTCCCAACCGATAAGCCAAAGTGAGATATCATGAAGTAAGGGTTTAATCCTTAATTGTATACTCCCTTACTTTCTGGCAATGTAAGATTTGTAGTTTCCTTAAAAAATGACTTACAAACACATAGTAAGGCAATAGAAGATTTGTAGTTATATAATAACTTACTACACTGTAGTTAACTTAAAGGCAATAAAAAATTTGTATTTATATAATAACTTACTACACTGTAGTACTTAAAGGCAATAAAAGATTTGTAGTTATATAATAACTTTCTACACTGTAGTTAACTTAAAGGCAATAAAAGATCTGTAGTTATATAATAACTTTCTACACTGTAGTTAACTTAAAGGCAATAAAAGATTTGTAGTTATATAATAACTTTCTACACTGTAGTTAACTTAAAGGCAATAAAAGATCTGTAGTTATATAATAACTTTCTACACTGTAGTTAACTTAAAGGCAATAAAAGATTTGTATTTACATAATAACTTTCTACATTGTAGTTCACTAAAAGACAATAAGAGATCTGTAGTTATATGAAAACTTACTACATTGTAGTTTACTAAAAGGCAATTAAAGATTTTTAATTATATAATAATTTACTACAGTGTATTTCACCAAAAGGCAATAAAAGATTTGTAGTTATAAAATAACTTACTACAAAGTAGTTCACTAAAAGGCAATTAAAGATTTGTAATTATATAATTACTTACTACACTGTAGTTCACTTAAAGGCAATAAAACATGTGTGTTTGAGTTGTTAAATATTGACTTACTTGTACATTGGCTTTCCGATGTTGCCCCGGGATACCAGGTGGTTCCAGAGTTTGGACATGATTGACACTGATTAAATGAAGTGCCTTGCCTAAAGGTACCAATAGGGCAGGGAGTACAGACCAGGCCATCAGACTGCGTACCAGCCGGACAAAGCACTGAAATATAAATCACCATTTCCACATACATGATTTTGTGGTTCAGCTTACATTGGAAGGGATTGCAGCCATTATACATGAAGGATTAGATCTTCATTTTATTCATGAGATTGGTTCCAAAACTTTCAATCAGAAAGAGTAATAGGGATATATTTCATTGAAATATAAGCTTTATAGTAGGCTAGTATTATACAAGATTTTTTTTGTAATGTTGTTACAATCATTTGCGTAGAGGGCCAGTCACAGTCTTGTGAATTTTAAGTTTGTCTTTCATCAATGTTTAGGTCAGACTAAGAGGGCATTCTGTAGAAAGAAAGAAGCTTATGAAGCAGGTTTTATGTATAATAAGATAAGATGATGACCATAGGAGCAGTTGGTGCAAAATGAGAATGGTTAAAACTGGTACCAAACTGAATTCAATTTACCCGAACAAACACAAACTTTGCATAACTATCAACCCTTAGAATGCTGGGTAATTTTCTAAATATAGACTTGTTTCATCTGTTTTCCAAAATTTTAAACACCCGCATAATTTTGATGAGGAGAGATACTCAGAGTAGCAAACAGGTTAGATCACAAGCCAGCCACCAGTTTAATTGGCGGTTGGCATGGACCTAAACCATTTGAATAAACATGAAGTTGGTTCCAGCACTATAAGGAATAAGTTTGCAATAGAAGAGTATAACTTACCACATTTTGTGCTGTCTTGAAGGGACTGATAGTAAGGTTGGATGCAATAGAGATCACTTCGAATCTGTAAGGCAGTGCCCCTCCATTCTACTTCTGGACACAACCCAGTTTGGTCAGCTGCAATGTTCTGCCCCAGTTGATAACCATTGCCCAATCCTAAACTATCTTCTAAAAGTCTTTGGAACACGTCTGCACACCTAGTATAGGCTGTGATATTTGCATCCGTAAGTGTGTATGTGTAGTCAATGGTGATCTTAAAATGAGACAAAAATAACATGTGGCTTATATTACTTAATCCATTATCGAACAATAACGACATTTTATCACTCTGTTACAGATTACTCTGGAAAACATTGAGGGAAAGGAAGAAATTGCCCGTATCAAGCAATTTCTCCTTTTCCCAAAATGTTTTCTACCCTATCAGAAGAATATTTTCCAATTTCATCACATTTTGAAATGTCGTCTGCAAATTCTTACAATTCGGGACAGTTGAAAATTTAGCGTTTGGTCAAGGGTTAACTCATTCCCTCCAATGGTATATTGTGACTGGTCCATATGGAAAGTTACAAAAATCACAAACGAAAAAAGTGCGGGTTGGAATGGAACTCTGCATAAACATTGAATAAGCAACATTGAAAAAGGAGATATGCTTATTCCTTATTCCCGTTGATAGCAATTTCTTGTTTTCCTGCAATGTTTTCCAGAGTCGTCTGCAACAAACTGGTCAAATGACGTCATTGTTTGGTAATGGGATCATTCCTTTATCACCGTATGATTCAGGAGACTTTAGTGTCAAACCAAGACATGTTTAACAATTCAATTTGACTCAGTTTGACTCAACTACACAAGAAGTCATGACAAAATGCTCAAAGTGAGTAATTTCTCTTTTTGACATAATGATGTCTACTGGGTATAAAAAGATGCAGAATTTGTACTATAATTAACATATTTTTTTGCTCACTATTAGACACAGAACTACGTTTTCACAGAAGGCATCTGTAAAATACAAGATATTATTACAACTCTTAATGTGGAACAAGTACACTGTATGTATAGTGAAGCCTCGTTTATCCAGACCCTGAATATTCGGACGTCTGACAATCCGAACAAAATTGTAAGGGAACGGAGTTATTGTGCAGTAATTTGCCTAACCAATTACCAAACAATAACCACATTTGATCAGTTTGTTGCAGACGACTCTTTAAAACGTGGTTAAAGGAGAAATTGCTCTTAACGAGCAATTTCTCCTTTTCCCACAATGTTTTCAGCCATATCAGAAGATTATTTTGGAATTTAATCACGTTTTGAAAATGTAATGTTGTATGAAAACTCTTTCAATTTGGGACAGTCGAAAATTTGTCGTTTGGTAAAGGGTTATAAGTTTGCATGTGCATACAGACCGTTTATGTCTTAATGTGTATAAGACAAGGCTCTGCTTCATTAGTCCTGATGATTCGGAAATTTTGTTTAGAACAAATGTGTTCGCATTAACAAGACAAGTTCACTGTATATATACTTACCACAGGAGTAGATCCAGAGATCGTCCTGCTGCCATTATATGAGAGAAATCGCACAGTAACAAGGTACGAATCCACAGCATTACAAAGCTCACGCATTTTTCCCGCCATCTGGCTAACGGTTGTCGAGACCCCAACTGTACTTGACTGTGTATTCTGGTTGATATAATGTTGGACGCAGTCTGAAGAAATACTGGTGACCCCGGTGGATGTGGGGATATACTCATATCTCAATATTCCGATGAACTCCTTTGGCCTACTAAGGGATCCTGGAAAAGAAATTGAGAATCAGCCAATTAAACCAAGAAGGTCTTAATTTTATACTATCAATTTTAGTCTTTAATTATCAAATGTGGCTGTATTATTAAAGGTACAAACATAAAAACACCAACTTTGGTGTGGTGTTTTGAACAAAAACCTTTGGATATATGAGAAGAAATTCTAATTTTGTGAAAAATCATCACCTGCAAGTCTATGAATCACAGGGAGGATGTAATATAAAACAATGATATCAACATGTTTATCAATCAATAACACCTCTGCTCCGTAATATCTTGCTTTGACACATCTGATAAAAAAGTCTTTAGAAACAGAGGTCATAAAATCATTAACAAGCAAAATCAAATTTTCCATATTTCCTAGCTTGACCAAAAGGGAAAGCGTTCAGATATTAGGAAAGACTATTGTTCAGTATTTGTGAGTAAATTCATTGTAAAAAGCAGTCAGATAGGAGCTCAAGGGCAATTTCTCCTTTTTCCGACAATGTTTTCTAGAGTCGTCTGCGACAAACTGGTCAAATATTGTTATTGTTTGGTAATGCCTTAATGAACAACCCTGTTTTACTTTTCACGCTTTTAATTTTTTTATGATCACAAATTTCCCTTTATCCTACTCTCACAGCCTTATTTAGAGATTATAGGTTTATTTTGGTAAAAATGGGGCAACCAGGAAGATGTAAAAAAACCCATAGAAAACAAACATATAAAAACACATAGAAATCATTATCAAAAAGGAAAAATTTGCTCATCATATGTACACCCTCCTTCTGCACAATATCTAAAAATAGCACTGCGTGAAAAATCATCATTCTGTAATCAGGAAATGATGCCAGTGTTGAAAATGCAGTCTTCACCTGTGTTTTACTAACGATGGTTCGGTTAAAGTTAAAAGTATAATACCTAACTACATATATCTATAATAGCTACAAAAAGCATAATAAAATTCATATATATCTAAAACTATGTTCTTATAATATGAAATTTAAAAAAATCTAAAGCAGTTAACCCTTTACCATATGCCAAATTTTCGACTGTCCAAAATTGAAAGTTTTTGCAGACGACATTTCAAAATGTGATGAAATTGAAAAAAAATCTTCTGAAGAAAATGTGGGAAAAGGAGAAATTAAGAGCAATTTTCCCCTTTTCCCATACTGTTTTCCAGAGTCATCTGCAACAAACTGGTCAAAAGTCATTATTGTTTGGTAATGGGTTAACTTTTACTAAACATACATGTATAAAATTCTAAAGACAGAAAAAAAAGATGAATGCAATTGTGGAATCACTGAAAATTGCTAAGATAATAGCCTAGTATCAATCAGAAATGTCAAGAAGCAAGCTCTTGTGGCTCCGTCAGACCTCTTTGAATGACCATTATAAGATAGCCCTCAATTACCTAGAAATTAACATAATAAATTTGCATAACTCATTGGGGCATCTTTCATTTCTTTGATTCCGGAATCAAAGATGTTGTTTCAACCAATCTTTAATCCAATTTTTATTTCATCATTTCTTATGGATGATCATAATTAAACAGTCATGACAAAATCAATTGTCAGTATTGCCCAGCTTGTCCAAAAGCCTGAAGGCATGAGTGACTTTATAATGAAAGTTGCCAAATAACCTTTATATGGTCAAGCACAGAAAACAATCAGGCATTTACGGACAAGTAAGGTACATCAAAATCAGATTTCACCAACCATCTCAACCAACAATTAGTCCTTTACCAAACATCAAATTTTCGACGGTCCCAAATTGAAGGAGTTTGCAGACCACATTTCAAAATGTGATGACATTGAAAAATAAACACATAATAGGGCAGTAAACATTGTAGGAAAAGGTGAAATTGCTCGTTAAGAGCAATTTCTCCTTTTCCTACAATGTTATCTAAACTATTGTTTGGTAATGAGTCAAAATATATAGATGATGATGCTGATGCTTATGATGATAGCAATGATGTTTAATCTATTTTTTTTTTGTAATTTTTCATGTTAAATATACCTTTGTCCAAAATGTGCTTTAAATAAGCAGGTTACAATGTTGGCACACATGTTCTGGCAATATTCTTTTTTTTGAAAACGATTTTGTCCATCATAATTCTTTGACACATAAATTTCGCTTAGTGTCATTTTCTTTTTACAAGTGGTAGTTACAACTTACAGCTAAAGAACACAGAACATGCTCTATCCATTTGGCACACAGCAAAAGAGTGACTTTCGACCGCGATTTTAGAAATGATAATAAACTTCATCAACAAGTAAAACGCATATAAAGTATAAAGGTAGAGTATGCATCAAACGCTGTTGTCACATATATGTTACAAACCCTTATAGTGCTGGAACTGACTTCATGCAAGTGCAAATAGATTAAATCCAGGCCAGCCTCCAAGTAAATTAGTGGTTGGCCTGTGATCTAACCTGTTTGCTACTCTGAGTATCTTTCCTTATCAAAATTAAGCAGATACATAAGGTTTTGGAAAGCTGACAACACAAAAATCTATTTTTAGAAATTTACCTAGTATTCTAAGGGTTAATGTCACTGTGACAAAGATGCAATTGGAAAAGAACATATTGTGTGTCCAAAATAAACATTTCATTGTATATTAGATAACAAGTTTAGCTCTAAAATTTAACTGTTAGTATGCCTTAAATATAACTGGCAAAACTTTAAAGCTAAGAATTGATGTCAATAAATTTTGAAAATCTAACTGTTTTATTACACATACCAAAGAGGCTATCTGAAAAAAGAACACAATGTGATGTTTAACATTCAAACTGCTTTGATTTACCAATGCCACCATGACGTCACTTCACTTTCTTTTTCAAAAGTAGATCTTAAATGTGAAACCTAAAAAGTCATTTAATTTGATTACGGAAACAACTATAAATGTCACATATAATTTCGCTATTTTGTATGAGTTACCAATAAAAAAATGATTTAAAAGGATGTCCAACACTTCCATATACATTGAACTTCTCAACGTGCACGCTTGGAAAAGGTGTTACATGCTGGGGGGGCGATTTACTCGATAAATTGTAACCCTACACTTATGTCCGATGTGTGTTTCACAGCTCACGGAAATACCCAAGAAGTTCAGATTCAATAGGCCCTATAACTGTGTTTCAGACCTCATTACTTGTTATGTTATTTTGTAAAAGTCAAACGTAACATTTCTTTCAGTCTTAAAAAAGTGTTTTTGTTAAGCATAATATTCTTTGAGTCACAATTATGATTAGATCAACCTGACGTCACCTGTATGGGTTTACCATTTGGTTCATGGTGAACTTAAAGAGTTTACCAAAACAAAAGCAGAAGTAGTCAACAGTTCTTGAGTATGAACAGCAACATGCCAAGTCTTAACCCAGACTCTTGTAACGAATCGAGCAAACGAACCTCTGAAAGATACAAACACATCCGATCAGTGAAAAACACTGTCGTTCACTGAGCGGTTGTGTTGTCTATATATATACCAGCATGTTTTCTCAAAATATGCATTAGGTTCCTAATTTGCATAATTGTTCAACGAACATTACATAACTCCCTCTTCCGAGAAGACTTTTACCAAGTCTTGGCCCTTGGGAAACACGTGGGGAAGGCAACTCCAATAGAAGGAGAAGTCTTAATCCTACTGCTGCCATCAATGTAACAAACAAACCAAATGAACCTCTCAAAGACACAAACACATTCAATCAGTGAAAAACACTGTCGTTCACAGAGCGGTTGTGTTGTCTATATATGTACCAGCATGTTCTCTCAAAAAATGCATTAGGTTTCTAATTTGCATAAACGCTCAAGGAACGTTACACTCCTTTATGTTAATTTGTGACTGTTACAAATTGAAAGTAGCAGCAGATAACAAAATGTATTGGTATAATGTAAAATATTTACTTTCTGATAGTGGGAAGAAACCATTGTTACAAAAATATAAATTGCTTTCTTAGGACAATTCATCCTTTCGTAACTTTGGTCTCTTTCCCCAGCAAATGTCTCAAACTATTTTGAAAGTCAAATTAAAATTTGGTTGAAACAATAAATGGACTTGTTGTAATGTTGTAAGAAATAGAATTATAAGTAAGCACCTATTAAAATCAACTATAATTCAGGAACCATCAACATACCTAAATACATACCTCTTTATGCAGTAGACCTCAAAACCATTTTAACACATTTTGATTCTAAAACATTTTAATTCACTGTATGCAAACTCTAAAACTTAAATACTAGCTAACTTTGTTTCCAATGGCGATACTTCAGTGTGTACCATACAAGAGTACAGCTATTGTACAGCTTTAAAAAAGAAATTGAAGTAATGACTTCAAAATATCATAACATTCTGTGAACAAGCAGCTTTAACCCTTTACCAAACGCCAAATTTTTGACTGTCCCAAACTGAAAGAGTTCGCAGACGACCTTTCAAAATGTGATGAAATTGAAAAATAATCTTCTGATAGGGCAGAAAACATTGATGGAAAAGGAGAAATTGCTCGTCATGAGCAATTTCTTTTTTTTCCTACAATGTTTTCTAGAGTCAGTGGTGGTAAAATGTTGTTAACATTTGGTAATGGGTTAAAGATAGATAAATAAATACTTAT
Organism: Cerastoderma edule; assembly: GCA_947846245.1. Lineage (NCBI taxonomy): Eukaryota > Metazoa > Mollusca > Bivalvia > Cardiida > Cardiidae > Cerastoderma > Cerastoderma edule. Next base: position 40,315,373 of record OX401406.1, read on the forward strand.
CAACTTAAACTTATTCAAGTTTCTCGTCATAACATAAACATATACAACATATATATACTTTCACATAATCATGGCATTTCTAAAGTAAGTCACAACATTGTTTAAACAAATCAGGGAGGATAATCCAAACGATGTAATCACACATCATTATACAATGTCATCATTTTGAATTGATCTCACAGAAAAGGCTTCATGTACATTTTACCAAGATTTTTGACTATGTTCTTATTTCTTTATTGCATAAAGCTTATGAAATGAAAAACATTGCGAAACCAATATATATTTCTTGCGTAATTCTGTATAAAGTAGGCAAACAATGACAAAATTGAACTCAGCTTAAAGAAATGTATTACGAGGTAAGAGGATAATCATTTTTTTCTCACTTACCAGACACACAAGCAGGAACGTATGTGTCAAACGGGGACCCAGGATTACATGTTGATGAGATCTCCGTATTGGTTGTTGACGTGAAGGAGAAGCCTGTGTCGCACGTAGCAACGCATGTCCAGCCATTATTCGCATTTTGGGAACAACTCTTTCTGCCATTCACGGGTCTTGGGAATGATAGATCAGAACAGGTGGCAGCTGTAAACAGTAATTTCATTCTGTTAAAAGCATACCAGCACTCAGAAAAACTGCAAAACTGGGAAAAAAGAGTGATAGATTATGATAGAATAGAAACATAGGGAAACATCTCAGGATCACGTAAATATCTGGAGAACATCTCAAATTTGATGTAAAAATGGAAAGGAAAAAATGCGCGTTATGAGCAATTTCTCCTTTTCCCACAATTTTTTCAAGAGTTTTCTGCAAGAATGTGTTTAAATGTCGTCATTGTTTGGTGATGGGTTAAGAAACCACTTTGACCAAATAAGAAATGGCTTGTTACAACCAAACTCTCCTGTTATTAGGATAGTTTCTTTCTAAAACCATTCAGAAAATGTTATAATCTATACCTCATAATTATCGTCCTACTGTTAGTTTAAACTTATTTATTCTACATCGATTGTGTCGGAATTAAGGAAGCTTGAAGCTTCTTCTACTGTTGATTTCAACTTGGACCACCAACTAGTTCAAACATTGGGGTACGGGTAAAACTATGGATATGTAATACTATACAAAACAAAAAAGACAGAAATAAAAGACATACCATTGACAAGAATACTGAAGGAACATGAGCGTGAAAGTCCTCTTTTATCGACAGCAGTCATATCATGGTTGATAGAGGATTGATGAACAAAAGAGCTATCAATCAATTTTGTGGGTGGGTTGTAAACGATTCTGTCCAATCCGCCTATATCGGATGCAGTACCGATGAACTGTACTGGACTATTGATATCACCAAAAGTTATGTTGAGTGTCTGTGAGGAACTTGTCAGAGTAATGATCCTTGATTCTGGACACTGAACAACAGGGGGAGTGCGATCTGAAAGGTTTAAAATATCCATTATACTGGTACTTTCTTCCTTTACTGAGTGATATGCTGTTTATCAGACACAGGGTACTGTTTTACTAAACAACTTAAGGAAAATATCTGCTTAACCCTTTCCCAAACAACACATTTTGGACTGTCCCAGATTGAAATGGTTTGCAGACGACATTTCAAAATGTGATGAAATTGAAAAATAATCTTCTAATAGGGAGGAAAATATTGTGGGAAAAGAAGAAATTGCTCGTTCAGAGCAATTTCTCCTTTGCCCACAATGTTTTCTAAAGTCTTCTCCAATAAAGTGGTTAAATGTCGTCATTGTTTGGTAATGGATTAAATCATAATTGATACACATGGATAGATTCTTCAATAAAGAAAGTACAATATTGCAATGTGACACGTCGTTGGAAGTGTTTCGGAGAGACGACGATTCTAATGATGTGTTACTTTGCAACATTGCTTTGCCCAATATTAAAATAAGCGAAATTGTTGTTTTAGACTTACGCAAATGTTAAGTGTAAACTGTTTGGTAAAACGGTACCCTGGTCTCAAAGTCAGAGAAAGAAAAAGCATTCATAAGTCCTTGGTTACTCTTCATGTATTTGAAAAAGATTGAAATCATTTTGAAAAAACCCCAAGATATTTGCTCCTGATGAGCAATCTCTTGATTGGTCATGACACTTTTACATGTCCTTTGCTTAAAAAGGCATCTGTTTACATGCATCCACATTAGAAGGTAAAAGAAATCATTGCTAATGTGAGCAATTTCATCTTTTATCAGGGGTTAAACAGCTCATAAAGCTTGCTAAGGGTCTTCCCCAGGAATTTTTTCAAGCGCTGGGGGTTTGATGAGTGGCAATGGGTGGGACAAAGGAGAGGGTATCCCCTTCCCATGCTGATTTTTTTCTATTTGTGCATCCTTAAATAGTGAATATTTAGGCATATTTTATTAATTAAAGGACAAATAAAAACTGTTTTTGAACCTATCAGATGAAATAAACAATTTTACAAGCAAGGTGACTGGCTGTGGGACGAATCAAAAGCGCTGTGGGCAAATGTTAAGCACATTGGGATTAATTCAGGGGCAGGGGAAGGGCTTATTTCGAAATTCAGGCACTGGAGTACCACAGCGCTTTAAAGGCCTGGGGAAGACCTTGCAAAGGTGTCCTGTAGTGAGGGTTATCATTACCAAATTGCTGCCATAAGTGGGGATTGCATTCAGTGTAATACTAAGGCTTTGAAACATATTCCTCTATACTTTAGCTTCTGTTTGTTTACTGCTATATTTGATTGCTTATATGGGGTTCCGTATCGTGTTGTCACATCTTCACTATGCCCAGGTTATAAAAATACAGGGAGATCTCAATTTCTGAATAAATCGATAATGGCTTAAACAAGCATCAAGGTGGGCATAAATGATTTTCCAAATAGATCCCTTGTCATTTGCAATATGATGTATTTTGAAAAGTTGAGTATTTGTACTGGTAAAACTAGGCAAAAATGCTACATACATAATATAGAAATGATATATGAAATAATACAGCTCATAACTGAATCTTGAAAAATAGATTTTTCACATCTAATTTGTCTCCCCTATGTGAGAATGAATGTTTCTATAGCCTGTCACATAGAAATATAATAAAATGTGTGGGCTTATCAAGGGCATAGCCTCTCCCTGCCTGTTCTCCCAAGGGAGTAGCTTGACTGATATGAATGTGTAGGCATGTCATTCTAGGGGGGTCAGGGTAATGTCACATGTTTTGGAGACATTAAGAACAAAAGAACTGAAGACTTAACCCTTTACCAAACGCTAAATTTTCGCCAGTCCCAAATTGAAAGAGTTTGTAGATGACATTTCAAAATGTGATGAAATTGAAAATAATCTCCTGATAGGCCAGAAAACAATGTTGGAAAAGGAGAAATTGCTTGTTAAGAGCAATTTCCCCTTTTCCCACAATTTTTTCCAGAGTTGTGTGCAACAAACTGGTTGAATGTTGTTATTGTTTGGTAATGGGTTAAATCTGAAAGACTGCTAGATCTGGCATGATGCTTTAGCTGTTCATTCTTTCATGTTTATACTTATATCAAAAGCATTTCAAGATTTCACATATATAATAAGATAAAAGTACTAACCTTCCACACAACTTGGGTATATTTCGGCCCAAGGCTGGTCATCATTGCATGAAACAGTTTTCTGGGTTCCAATTCCTCGTAACACATAGCCATCATTACATTCAACTGTACAATCATAGCCCAAGTTTGGGAAAACGTTTCTTCTGTTACACACATTTGCCTTTCCATTGACTGGCCTAGGTAATGCCAGAGGTGAGCATGGTTTGGCTGTAAAGATTTGGAACAATATATAGATACTATTCCCAATGAAAGTTAATTCTTGTGATAATGAACAGGGTGTGGAGATTGTATTTGTTTCAAGCATTAGAAGATGAAAACTTTATTTATCAACATCTTTACTTCAAGAAATTGGTTTCTTAAGATTTCTCATGTAATCTCAAGAATTTATGAAGATTTAACTTAAATGCACAATGGTTTCTTGAACTTTCGCTTTTAGTCTCAATGATTTCTTAAAATTTCTTCATACATCACTACCATTTCTTCATACATCACTACAATTTCTTCATACATCACTACCATTTCTTCATACATCACTACCATTTCTTCATACATCACTACCATTTCTTCATACATCACTACCATTTCTTCATACATCACTACCATTTCTTCATACATCACTACCATTTCTTCAGATTACTTCTTAAGTTACAATGTTTTCTTAAGTTTTCTCCTTAAGTCATCCTGTTAAGTCAACAGTTACTTACACATGACAGTTTTTTAGGATCAACAGTTACTTACACAAAACAGTGTATTAGGATCCACAGTTACTTACGAATGACAGTGTATTAGAATCAACAGTAACTTACACATGACAGTGTATTAGAATCAACAGTAATTTACGCACGACAGTGTATTAGAATCAACAGTTACTTATGCATGACAGTGTAGTAGAATCAACAGTTACTTATACATAACAGTGTATTAGACTCCACAGTTACTTACGAATGACAGTGTATTAGAATCCACAGTTACTTATGCATGACAGTGTACTAGAATCAACAGTTACTTACGCATGACAGTGAAGTAGAATCAACAGTTACTTATACATAACAGTGTATTAGAATCCACAGTTACTTACAAATGACAGTGTATTAGAATCCACAGTAACTTACACATGACAGTGTATTAGAATCCACAGTTACTTATACATAACAGTGTATTAGAATCCACAGATACTTACGAATGACAGTGTATTAGAATTCACAGTTACTTATGCATGACAGTGTACTAGAATTAACAGTTACTTACGCATGACAGTGAAGTAGAATAAACAGTTACTTATACATAACAGTGTATTAGAATCCACAATTACTTACGAATGACAGTGTATTAGAATCCACAGTTACTTACGCATGACAGTGTATTAGAATCAACAGTTACTTACACATAACATTGTATTAGAATCCACAGTAACTTACGAATGACAGTGTACTAGAATCAACAGTAACTTACACATGACAGTGTACTAGAATCAGCAGTAACTTACGCATGACAGTGTTGTAGAATCAACAGTTACTTACGAATGACAGTGTCCTAGAATCAACAGTAACTTACACATGACAGTGTACTAGAATCAACAGTAACTTACGCATGACAGTGTAGTAGAATCAACAGTTACTTACACATGAAAGTATATTAGAATCCAAAGTTACTTACGAATGACAGTGTACTAGAATCAACAGTAACTTACACATGACAGTGTATTAGAATCAACAGTTACTTATGAATGACAGTGTATTAGAATCCACAGTTACTTATGCATGACAGTGTACTAGAATCAACAGTTACTTACGCATGACAGTGAAGTAGAATCAACAGTTACTTATACATAACAGTGTATTAGAATCCACAGTTACTTACGAATGACAGTGTATTAGAATCCACAGTTACTTACGCATGACAGTGTAGTAGAATCAACAGTTACTTACACATAACAGTGTATTAGAATCCACAGTTACTTACGAATGACAGTGTACTAGAATCAACAGTAACTTACACATGACAGTGTACTAGAATCAGCAGTAACTTACGCATGACAGTGTAGTAGAATTAACAGTTACTTACGAATGACAGTGTACTAGAATCAACAGTAACTTACACATGACAGTGTACTAGAATCAACAGTAACTTACGCATGACAGTGTATTAGAATCAACAGTTACTTACACATGAAAGTATATTAGAATCCAAAGCTACTTACGAATGACAGTGTACTAGTATCAACAGTAACTTACAAATGACAGTGTATTAGAATCAACAGTTACTTATGAATGACAGTGTACTAGAATCAACAATTACTTATGCATGACAGTGTACTAGAATCAACAGTTACTTACACATGACAGTGTATTAGAATCAACAGTTACTTTCACATAATAGTGTATTAGAACCAACAGTTACTTACGAATGACAGTGTATTGGAACTAACAGTTAGTTACTTACGCATGACAGTGTAGTAGAATCAACAGTTACTTACGCATGACAGTGTACTAGAATCAACAGTCACTTATACATGACAGTGTACTAGAATCAACAGTCACTTACACATGACAGGGTATTAGAATCCACAGTCACTTATGCATGACAGTGTATTAGAATCAACAGTTACTTACGCATGACAGTGTACTAGAATCAAGTCACTTATGCATGACAGTGTATTAGAATCAACAGTTACTTATGCATGACAGTGTATTAGAACCATCAGTTATTTACACATGACAGTGTACTAGAATCAACAGCTACTTACACAGACAGTGTACTAGAATCAACAGTTACTTACACATGAAATTGTACTAGAATCAACAGTTACTTAAGAATGACAGTGTATTGGAACTAACAGTTACTTACACATGGCAGTGTACTAGAATCAACAGTTACTTACACATAACAGTGTACTAGAACTAACAGTTACTTTCGCATGACAGTGTACTAGAATCACCAGTTACTTACACATGACAGTGTATAAGAACCAACAGTTACTTACGCATGACAGTGTATTGGAACTGACAGTTACTTTCGCATGACAGTGTACTAGAATAAACAGTTTCTTACACATAACAGTGTATTAGTACCAACAGTTAATTACAAATGCCAGTGTATTAGAATCAACAGTTACTTATGCATGAAAGTGTATTGGAACTAAGAGTTACTTACACATGACAGTGTACTAGAACCAACAGTAACTTACACATGACAGTGTATATGAGAATCAACAGTTACTTATACATAACAGTGTATTAGTACCAACAGTTAATTACAAATGCCAGTGTATTAGAATCAACAGTTACTTACACATGACGGTGTACTAGAATCAACAGTAACTTACACATGATAGTGTATGAGAATCAACAGTTACTTACGCATGACATTCTCTCAGAATCAACAGTTACATACGCAAGGCAGTGTATTAGAATCAACAGTTACTTACGCATGACAGTGTATTGGAACTTGCAGGATGCTGAGTTATCTGCCATGTCCGTTACAGTTAAGGTGATATCCGTAGTCAGATAGAGATCTGCAGCCGTGAAGGTCTTATTGTCAATGCTAAAGCTGTGAGACTTAATTGTATTCAAATCAAACTCGCTGTAGCTGGGATCCTGAATGAGACTTGTAAAGTCAACGAAATTGTCATCTGTCTCAGAAGTAAGCATTACATTGAAGGATGCTGGACAGGTGATGACAGGTTTAGTTCTATCTGTTGATGAAAAGAGATAATTTAAAAATAATAAAATCTTACTCGTCAGCCTTGTGATGGAGGCAGCACTGAAATGATGTATGACATAATTTGGAGTCTTGAACTAAATGAATCTATGAGAAAAGAATGTTGAGAATAGTATGCACTCATAGAGCTTACCATTTCGTTCAACAAATCAACAACAAAGTCTGCCATTCTTGACTTAATCCTTTTCCAAATTCAAAAAGTTTGCAGACTACATTTCAAAATATGATGTAATTGAAAAATTATCTTCTGATAGGGCAAAAAACATTGAGGGAAAAGGAGAAACTGCTCGTTAAGAGCATTTTACCCATTACCAAACAATAATGACATTTTACCAGTTTGTTGCAGATACTCTGAAAACATGGTGGGAAAAGTAGAAATTTCTCCTTTTCCTACCATGTTTTCTGCCCTATCAAAAAATTATTTTTCAAATTCTTCACATTTTGAAATGTCATCTGCAACACTTTCAATTTGTGACAGTCAAAAATTTGGCATAAGGTAAAGGTTTAAACAAGCACTCTTCAACAAGTTATCTCAGCTAATGTTTTCTTAATACATGAAACAAGTCCAATGGGAGTTTTTGAATGACTGTTGCCTGTATTAAGCTGTAAGTTGTCTTCTACACCATGATTCCGTTTCTGTTTACAATGGTTGATTGAAATAAAAATTGACTGTATTTACCTAAAACACATGCAGGAATGGGCATATCATTCCAGACGCCATTAGTACAGGTAACGGTGGTTGTTCTGCTCGGGATCGTTTGGAAGGTATATTGATCAGCACAGGTAATCAAGCATGACAAACTGTTTGTATTTCTGGTGCACTCTTTCGTCGCATTCAAAGGAGTCGGGTAGCCAAGTTCAACACAAGATGAAGGCCTCGCTAAAAAGAGGAAAATAAAGCAAAGGTTTAACTAAATAAGAATTCTCTTTTGTGGCATCGTCTGAGAAAAATGGCAAAATTGAGTTATTATCATTTCTATAGACACTAAATGGTCTGTGGAATGAGATCCAATTCAGATTTTTTCCCAAAATTGATTTTTAGAGGAATTATAGCTATTTGCATAGCAAGAACAAGAAACACACATTTTCTTATATTTCTTTTTAAGATAAATAGAATTTATAAAATTCATACATAATTTTTCAAATTGTATCAGTATGTGCAAATAGTAGGTGCTAATGAATTTCAATGGAAAAAAGCTATCTACCATATTTGAGTGAACTTTGATCAATAAGTAGAGCAATTGGTAAAATTATGTCGTCATCTTTTATAGTGTTTCTCTCTATGACATCATTTGAAGACTTTGGGCCAAAAGTCTCAGTCACTGGTACATAATCATGTGTATGTGTGTGTGTGTTAATGGTCCTTTGTTCAACATGTTTACTATGTGTTACTCAGAGATATCCTGGATCAATGTCATCAATGGTCCTGCCAAGACTATGGAAAGTCCTGCATAATGGAGGGTCTTGATTGAACAATCAATCTACAACCAAAATTCACAACATAATCATTATTAAAGTTACTCACGTGCCACGAAAACCTGTCCGCGGCAGGTATCTGCATTGTTGCTTAAATCTCTCACTTCGGCTTGGTAGGTAAAAGTGTTATAAAGGTCTGCCACTGTAAAGGTGGTCTTAGGCAGATTGTTTAGGTAGTTAAATGATTGGACAGCAATGTTGTCGGTAGTGGTGAATTGATTCCTCTGCAGAGTAAAGTTCACTTGACTCGTCTGGGTATCCAGGTAAATAGACTCAAGCTGTGGACAGGTAATTGATGGCGGGGTCTCATCTGTAAGCATCAAAGAATGTTCTTAACACATTACCAAATAATAACGATGTTTAACTAGTTTGTTGCAATTCTCCAGCAATTTCTTCTTTTCCCACAATGTTTTCTACCCATCAGAAGATTGTTTTTGCAATTTCATCACATTTTGACATATTTGGCATTTGGTAAAGAGTTAAACTATCAATTCAGATTACACTAGTACAATCTAAACTCTGTCCCATAATCTGAAAGTCAATTAGAAAACAATGTACTTCAAAATAGAACAACCTGGGTAAGAAATTCTGTGCCAGGGCTCATCATGTAATCATAGAGAGATTTAGATCAATTTAGAAACCATTATCTCAAAAATAAGAAATTGGTTGTAACAGGCTTAGCAAGTCTCAATCCTAAAATTTTCTTGATAAACTGACTGACAAAATAACTGAATAAAGTGATATAGAACCCTTTGATTCTTCATTTAAATGTATAAAATAAGTCTGAAGGAAGATGACAATTATTAACAGAGGATGACAAGTTTTACATTAACCCATTCTCAAACAATAACTACATTAGACCAGTTTGTTGCAGAAGACTCTGAAAAACAATGTGGGAAAAGGAGAAATTGCTCTAAGTGAGCAATTTCTCCTTTTCTTTTCCCACAATGATTTCTGCCCTATCAGAAGATTATTTTTCAATTTCATTTAGAAATGTCGTCTGCGAACCCTTTCAATTTGGGACAATAAAGAATTTGTTGTTTGGTAAAGGGTTAAGCATATTTACCAGCAATGAGAACGTTAATGGCACAAGTTGCTGAATTCCTTCTGTAGTCAAAAGCAGTATAAGTGACTGTGAGTTGTTGATCAGGATACAAGGTAGAGTTGGCATTAGTTGGGGAGATTGTGAACTCCTCTATCCCAGTGTTATCCCTCACTGTGATCGACGGCAATCTGGGTGCCAAGTGCTCATACTTGTTCAGGGTAATCGTAGTTCCACATGAACCTGTAAACGTTGGTTGTTCCGTATCTGCAAGCAAAAAAAGATTAAATCTGAAATTTAGCTTATTCTCATGTGCCAAGTTTACCTTATCTATTTTTGGTAACAAAGGATATATAATGTGCTAAATTTAGTATTTCGGTTTATTCCTAGGCTTCTTGGCACAGAGTGGGTACATACCGAACGGATCCGTAATCAATTTTGTGTTTGCATAAAATGACATACATGTATGTGGTAGATAACTTATGCCTTACCTGACTGAAACAAATCTAAAAAAAAGTAATAAAAAGGAGAATTTTTTCTATGGTGAGCAATTGCTTCATTTGCTACTATATATCTTTGTTCAATTGAATACTTCCCTGAATTAGTAGTTTCTAAAAACTGCTTGTAAAAGAGAGCTAAAAGAAGAAATAATTGGCACAAAACATTCCCCTCTCTTCACCTCAGATGAAAATATTTACTCAGTTGAAATACAGATAGAGATTTTTCTGACTAAATTGGAATTTACAGCTACTTTTTTAAATTGGGATTTACAGCTACACTTTTTTAAGTTTCATCCTGGCAAATGTTAACTGATTCATGAATCAGAGGTAGTCCACCAGTACAATTCAGGGACATAGTGGATTGCCAATCGTAACTACTTGGGTATTTGTGTGACCTGAGAAATACAACTCGTACATAAGTGTAGGGTTACAAATTTTGCCATATGGGTCCCAGCCAATAACCCATTTCCTGTAAGTATCCACGCTGAGTAGTTCTATGAATGTGGACTTACTGAACACAATGTTTAATCATTATCTTTGTTCCGAATCTCATACCGAATAGTGAAAGAACATTTAAATGGGTATCTAGGTATTGCATTGACACTTTCATTGGAAAACGAGGGTACAACGAAAGAAGTCTACAAGAAGCAACATGGCTTCCATATCATGTCAGAGATGATTTCGATGGATAAGCCCAAGGATGAACTGCTGAGATGGACTGCTGTGACCTAACAGTTCCCACATTTGGGACATTGGGACTGGTCCCAATTGAAAGCAACAGCAGATGACAATAAGCATTAAGAAATATAAATCCTTTAACCCATTTCCAAACAGTAACAATATTTAATCACTTTGTTGCAGACGACTCTGGAAAAAATTGTCGGAAAAGGAGAAATTGCTCATGATGATATTTTTCCTTTTCGAACAATGTTTTCTGCCCCATTAGAAAGATTGTTTTCCCAATTTCAGCACACTGTGAAATATCATTTGTAAACCCTTTTAATTTGGGACAGTCAAAAATTTGGTGTTACGTTAAGGGTTTAAGATAACAGGTTTGAACCACCGAGTCAAAAGGATGAATGTTCTTTACGAGCAATTTGTTGCTATGATACAGCATTTTTTGTATATGGTTTAATGCCTTGTAAACAGTCTTTCAGGTGTATCACTGCTTTGTCAAATACAAAGCTAGGGAGCCATAGTTCCATAGCATGAAGCAACAGATGTGATAAATGGAAGTACAGTCAAACTTGTGATATGCAACCATCCTGTGAAGCAGCCAACCTGTCTTAATAATTAAACCAATTTTCTCAGTTCAATAGGGTGGCCTCTTAACACAAATTTGACTGTATTATTGAGTAAAGGGCAAGATGAAACTAATTTAAAAAATAAAGATGTCTTACCAACACAGCCATCAACAATTTGGGTAGTGGCAGACCACGATGACCCTTGGCAGGTAAGAGAGGTAACGGATGAAAGCGTGTACCCTTGTCTTAAGCATCTAAACGACACAACGGATCCACTGGCAAACGATGTAGCTTCTATATCCCCACCAGCCGGATAGCCAGGGTCCACACAAGACTGACCTGGTGAATAATTATTTATGGAATGAAGAAAAGCTTTCTTATTTCATATTGGTAAGAAAACGAAAAAAAAAATTATCGGTTTGAAAACAGGAAGCAGTTTCATATAAAAATGTAATACGGCTTGGGGGGTTTCATATCCCTATCAAAATATTTTGTTCGTTTTCAAAGCTTATATCATCAAAAGAGGAGAACAATGATCAACTCCTTTCATTTGTTAAATCTTCTATCATCAAAAAAGTAATGAAATTTAAAACAAATCAATGATAACCATTTTCAGTTTTTCTCAACCATGAACATTTCCATATTGAGCAACAATATTAAAACTTAAAACAAATATAAATGATAAGGTCCCTGAAACACAGTTACATTTCAAGAATTTAGTACAACATTATATCAAGTCCTCCATTTATATGAACAACTTACTAGAGTCATGCACTGAACTCATTACCCTTTACCAAACGATAGATTTTCGACTGTCCCAAATTGAAAGAGTTTGCAGACGACATTTCAAAATGTGGTGAAATTGAAAAACAATCTTCTGATAGGGCAGAAAGCATTGTGGGACAAGGAGAAATTGCTCATAAAGAGCAATTTCTCCTTTTCCCACAAAGTTCTTCCATAGTTGTCTGCAACAAACTAATCAAATGTTATTATTGTTTTGTAATGGGTGAACGTGTTCAATGTTAAAATAGAGACCTACCTAAGCACTGAAGACTACCATATTGCCAGCGCCCATCAGCAGAGCATGTCACTATGTTTGTAGATCCGTCTGGTCCTTCCCCTGAGATAGCGGTGCCGCTGGGACACAATGCAGAAAACTGTGATGGAAATATCGTATTCACTCCAGAATTGGAAAACTGATTTTCGACTTGGCCACAACTTATTACTGAAGGAAAATAAGAAGGTTGGGATTGGTTCATTTCTATTGGTTAATTTTCATCACAAGTTTCTTCATCGCTATAATGATTGTCTATTATAAAAATTCGAATCTGATTGGCTTGATAACCATTCAGTCATTTTGGGGACAGGTTCAAATAGCAAGCACTAGCAGAAAGTATTGAATAGAAAAGCAATACAGTTAGTCTCATATTTGGTTACCATTCCAAAACAATGTAAGATTAGGAAACATTGTTAGTAGGGATGGGAACGAATATTCGAATATTCGAATATTCGAATAGCGGGTCGAATATTCGAATAGCAAAATAGTATTCGAATATTCGATTTTAATGAACCCATATTACTGTATGTTTACCATAAATTTTATTCAAAAATAATGTTGTTTTATTTTCATTTTCTTCCTCTTAACCGATCCCAAATATCGAAGAACGTGCCTAGCTCCCAGGTGGAGTTACGATGTTTTTACAACGTATGTCACACAGTAAAACACCTGTGACAAATTATCACATCTTTTGACAGTTTGCAAAACGATTAATTCCTAAGTGTGAAAATAGTCGATTTTAAGCCGCTAAATCTGACACCTTAATGATCTGCACTTGCTCCATATTATCCAAAACAAGTCAATCACGCTAATTGACAATTGTCAGTGTCAACCAATCACGTAACTTGTTTGTCGTGAAATTAAACAATTACTCTTTCAAAAACCAATCGTAATCATGATTGCATATGCACGAAGACCAATCAAATAATGTGTTAGAAAGTATATTTTTCTTCAGAATAATTTGTTAAACTTATCTTCATTCTAATTTCTACATCTATTCGATAATGTCTCCATCACGTGTCTGGAATTACTTTACTCGTTCTGCCGACAAGTCGAAGGCGACCTGTATACAGATATCGGCTAGTATTCGGACATGCAGACATTCGGACATCAAAACGAATTCTAAAATCGAATATTCGAATATATTCGAATAGTTCTAGTCGAATATTCGAATAGTGATTTCACTATTCGTTCCCATCCCTAATTGTTAGACATGACACAAGTTAAACAAAAAACCCTACTGGAGATACCTATATAAACCTATTATGTAAAGCTGTTGATTTTCTTGTGCACCTTTTCTGAGGATTGTAAAAAGGTAAAGGTTTTGTTTATGAAAGTGTCATCCCTTTTGAAAGGGCAAGCCATTTTGGCTTATGAGACACTTTTTCACGGATTACACCAAGTACCTCCCAACTTCTATCACTATGCCAGGTGCCACAATTATAAGTGGTTGCTTAACTCTTTCCCAAACAACAAATTTTCGACCGTCCCAAATTGAAAGGGTTTGCAGACATTTCAAAATGTGATGAAATTGGAAAATAATCTTCTGATAGGGCAGAAAACAGTGTGGGAAAAAAAGAAATTGCATATCACAAGCAATTTCTTCTTTTCCCACAATGTTTCACAGAGTCTTCTGCAACAATGTGGCCAAATGTTGTTATTGTTTGGTAATGGGTTATAACAAGGTTATCTCCTCTCACCTCCACAATCATATGATGATCCCTGTAGCTCATATGTATCTGACTGTGGGTTGTAGGTACAATGCCTGAAGTTACTAAATGTCTGTCCAGCTCTAGAACAATTCAAGTAGACTTGTTTCCCATAATCATATGGTCCACTGTTGAAAACTGCAGGATTCTGGGGTGTGCCAATTGACTCAGTTTGGCAGGTTGCAGCTGAAATAAAAAGTTTTGATAATTTACTGTGATAGGAAAATTCAATACTTTACTGTGATAGGAAGTTTTGATTCTTTGCTGTGTTAGGAAGTTAAAATACTTTGCTGTAATAGGAATTTTTAATACTTTGCTGTGATATGAAGCTTTGATACTTTGTTGGGATAAGAAGTTCAAATACTTTGATGTGATAGGAAGTTTTGATAAGTTACTCTGATAGGAAGTTAAAACACTTAGCTGTGATAGGAAGTATAGATATTTTGCTGTGATAGGAAGTTTTGATGCTTTGTTGATTTAATTTTTTGCTGTGAATAGGAATATTTATACTTTGCTGAAATAGGAAGTTTTGATAATTTACTGTGATAGGAAAACTTAAGGACGTATTCTACAGTTTAATAAAAAAATAATGCTTTAATAGAATTTTCTAAATTTTTGTTATGTTATTTGAAATTCTATTGTGAATTCAAAAATGAAAAGAAAAATGCAGGTCGACGAGTTAGATTTTTTGTAAAATGACAGTTTCCATGGCGTTTGGAGCAAAAATGTCATTATGACCATACCATCTTCGAAGGTAATAAAATAATTTCTGGAAGGTTTATTAACACAAAAAACATGATTTCATACATTCAATTCTTTATAATTCAATGGTATTTTAAGTTATAACAATCTGAACAATTTGTGTAATTCAAATCAGTTTTTCAAATTTTTGTATTTGACATAAAACAATAATAATTGATATGCATATTGCAAAAAAATGAAGATATTTCAAAATTCCTTTCATAAAATTTGTTTGTTTTTCAGTGTGTGAAGTAAAATTTATTCTTGAAATACAAAGTGGAAAAAAACCCGATATGTTGACATAATGGTTTTTCTGTAAAATGACAGTTTCCATTGTAAGCGTATTTGAAAACATTTATAAAAACGACTAAAATAACTTTAAACTTGGAAAATAGAAGCTGGGGGCTTAGTATGCATGATAGATATATAATTATGATAATAAACTTTCATAGTTTTATGGATAATATGATCATTCTTTGAAAAAAATTGCATACAGTAAATTTCATCCGAATCAAAACATTTGTCCGACTACTATGCAAGTTCCTCTTCGGTAGCAGATTATTATCTCCCTTGGATGCGCAGATGAAGTGCGCAGAAAAATCTACCTAGAACGTCCTTAATACTTAGCTGTGATAGGAAGTTTTGACTGTGATAGGAAAATTGAATACTTTGATGTGATAGGAGTTTTGACTGTGATAGGAAAATTGAATACTTTGATGTGATAGGAAGTTTTAATATTTTGCTAAAATAAACTTTGCTGTGATAGGAATTTAAGTGCTTTGATTTGATAAGAAAAAAAGATATTAATTGGCTGTGATAAAAATGATTTTGCTATAATATTTAGTTTTAAACCTTCTTTCGATAGGAGCTTGGGTACTTTCTGTTTTGAGTTGAATTGAGCTTTTACTTTATCCAATATTTTGTAATTCTTCAATGTGAGAAAAGGATGAATTGGTCTTGAACCTTTACCAAATGCGAAATTTTTGACAGTCCAAAATTAAAAGAGATTGCAGACAACATTTCAAAATGTGATGAAATTGAAAAATGATCTTCTGATAGGACAACATTGTGGGAAAAGGAGAAATTGCTAGTTTAGATCTATTTCTTCTTTTCCCATGATATTAGCCTGAGTCGTCTGCAACAAACTGGTCAAATGTCGTCATTGTTTGGTAAAGGGTTAATATATGGTCCCTGCATAGTGCCATTGTGAACTTGGCAAAAACATAATTCCCTTTATATGGTGCCAACACACAGAAGCGATTACATTAATCCCCTTATTATGATCCCTCTGAAACTAACCTTGAGCACTTGCGAAAATCTGGGTACCGTTTTACTTAACATTTTATGCTAAGAACTTGCATAAGTTCAAAACAACATTCCCTCTTATTTCTAAATTAAGATAAGCAATATTGCATAGTAACACACCATTGGAATTGTCTCTCTGAGACACTTCTCTCTGAGACACTTCAAATTATGTGTCACATTGCAATGTCTTACTTTTATCTAGGATAATATCAATGTATATCAGTTTTTACTTCCACAAATATTCTCCTTAACCCTCTACCAAATGCCAAATTTTCAACTGTCCAAAATTGAAAGAGTTTGCAGACGAAATTTGAAAATGTGATGAGATTGAAAAATAATTTTCTGAGTAGGCTAAAAACATTGTGGGAAAAGGAAAATTGCTCGTAACCAGCAATTTCTCCTTTTTCAACAATGTTTTCCAGGGTCGTCTGCAATAAAGTGGTTAAATGTCCTTAATATTTGTTAAAGGGTTAAGATGTGTAGTAAAACAGACCCCTGGTCCCCTGTATATATAGAGACGTTGAGTACTTACCGACACACTGAGGTGGGGTACCACTCCATGTACCATCCTGCCTGCATTCAAGAAGGGTTGTCCGTGGTATATATCCCACATTACACTGGTATTCCACATAGTCTCCAACACGATGATGATCACGTTTGTCCAGCAGCATAGCGTTTGATACGTCATCCCGTGGTGCTGGACATTCAATCACTGTAATGGCAGAGAATGTGCTGGTGAATATGTACCATGCAACTGCCATAACCTTATCCTATAATCCTGAGCATATCTCATTTTCTATTTTCATATTAAAGCAGAATAATGTGTTTTATCTCTTTATCAAATGAGAAAGGTTTAATCATCCAGTTGAAAGTGTATAAATGTAACTAAGGTGAGAAAAACATGTTTACACATTTATATCTCATAGGCGTAGGAGCGTTTTCAATATTGGGGGGGGCCAACTTCAGATGAGGACCGGTAAATGTACCGGTAAGAATAAATGTTCCAAAACTTTTGTCATGACTTTTCATGCATCTACAAACTCAATACCATTTGATGAATTAAAAGAAAGCGTATGAAAATGTGTATCTTAATACAAAAAAAAAGTATAGAGTATACTCTTCCCCCATCTGGATATTGGGGGGCAGGCCCCTGCACCCACCCCCGGCTCCTACGCCTATGTATCTACCTTCCATATCGAGACCCCTACTACATAAAGACACCTTGCTTATTTTTTCATTACTCAATATCATTTCAGTTATGCTCTGATGCCAAACTCTTAATGATGGAGGAAGACCCCATTCTCAATTACCCTTTATTAAGGGCTGGTCAAGGTGGGTAGAACCATTGACATTCTGTAAGTCAGTCAATAAAATCCAGGGTACCGTTTTACTAAACAACTTACGGAAAATGTTTGCGTAAGTCATAATTGATAAACATGGATAGTATCTTCAATGAATGTACAATATTGCAATGTGACACGTCATTGGAAGCGTCTCGGAGAGACGATTCCAATGATGTGTTACTTTGCAATATTGCTTGGCCAAATATTGAAATAAAAGGACTTGTTGTTTTAGACTTACGCAAATCTTAAGCGTAAACTGTTTAGTAAAACGGGCCCCTGGTCCCTCACCGGGATTGGAACCAACGCAGAGAGGGGCCATATGATTTCTTGCTGGGTACCCTAACCCCTATGCCATAGAGGCCTCTTGACACCCATTTAAACTCAAATAGAAACAGGTGTATTACCTGGTATGATAGTCTAAGAGATTATTGCTGAAAAAGACTAAATAACTCTTATTGGGTCTTATTTCTCCTATGCCCTAGTGTAAAAATGTGACCAAATAAAATTTGTAGATTGTAAAACAAAGCATTTTTATTTATCCTCCAGTTTCCTTTATAAATACAAGTTGTACAGCACTGCCTGCAGAAGACATGAAAAAACTTCAAAAAGAAGATAAATAAAAAAGAAGAAGAAAGTGCTTGAATCATTTCTTCACTGTCACAATGGTTTCTACCTAATAGTGCAAAAAGCCTTCTTTGATTTCTGTTACTTCATACATGCTGTCTGCTTTTCCTTTCAATTTGGGCATTTCTGATAATGTGCAAAATTCTACTTACAAACGCATGAATGATTGTATCTGAGGGTATCTGTGGGCAGGTAGCCGGTCTCACTTGGAGGAACTTCATACCCAGATACCATGTTATTATTAAACAGGACATATCCAGGCTGATTACAGCTACATATGTATGATCCCACAGTATCCTGGCAAGCCTGATCACATGGGTTGTCTTGATTGCATTCATTCACATCTGAAATATATGTATATGAAAATATGCTTTAACCCTCTCCCAAACAACAAATTTTTGACTGTCCAAAATTGAAAGAGTTTGCAGGCGACATTTCAAAATGTGATGAAATTGGAAAAAAATCTTCTGATAGAGCAGAAAACCTTGTGGGAAAAAAAAAAATTGCTCGAGACGATTGCTCCTTTTCCCTCAATGTTTTTTAAAGTCGTCTGCAACAAAGTGGTTAAATGTCATTATTGTTTGAGAAAGGGTTAAAAGCAACATTCTTCAATGTCTTTATCATATCTTGAATATTCATGGTTTCAGTCAAACGAACTAAACCCTTATAGTGCAGGAACCGACTTCATGCTTATGCAAACAGGTTAGATCCAGGCCAGCTGCCAAGAAAACTGGTGGCTTGCCTGTGATCTAACCTGTTTGCTACTCTGAGTGTCTTTCCTCATCAATATAAAACATGTATTTAAGGTTTGGGAAAGCAGACGACACAAAAGTCTATTTTTAGAAAATTACCCAGCATTCTAAGGGTAAATTTTAAGCTCCTTGGAACCAAGGTTTGTCTCATTTGTGAACTCCCTTGAAGTATATGGGGCCATACCAAAAAGGTTACAAACCCATTTGGTGCAATACAGTTCATTGTGTTTGACAGGTGGACTTTGCACTAACCTATACACTATTGCTTGAAAACTTGTGGGAAAAACAATCTTTAAATAAAGATGTTGCTATTGTGACTTGATGCCACAAGCTAGCACACAAACCGACAGGTGCATGTTTGTACAAATATTGTTCTTCTACATAACCACCTGTTCATTTTTCTATGTGCTAGCTGGATATTGATTCAAATGAAAAATTAAGCTGTTTTGTAGTTATTACACTTCAGAATCAATAACTGGGGTTATACTTAAAAATCGATTTCTTTGTATATGTTTCTACTGTGATTCTGTACGTAGTTACACAAAAATCCACATTGCACTGTGATGCGTCATAGTACAGGGGTCTGTGGCTACTGATGACTTAGACCCCTTAACAAAATGCACTTGAGTGTAGTAGTAGTTTCATAAAAGCAGTTTTGTATACAGAGGCTCATAGTCCCACATAACATTACAATGACAATATTGTCTGACTGCAGTTATCAACAGTTGTTCTCCATTGTCCAAAGCAGTGTTGTTGACCAACCAATAGAGGTTAATCAACTCCTTTTGACATGAAAAATATGTCACATGAATGGGTTGTTATCAGGTTGAAAAAACAAGTTCCGAGAAAATTTTACCACTTTTTTGCAGACAACATTTTGGAAAAAGTAGAAATTGCTCATATTGAGTAATTTTTCCTTTTCCCACAATGTTTCTGCTCTATCAGAAGATCATTTTTCAATTTCATCACATTTTGAAATGTCGTCTGCAAACACTTTCAATTTTAGACAGTCGAAAATTAGGCATTAAAGGATTAGAATCAGGAAAAGCTATAAAAATTAACATTTTGAGAAAAGATGCCAATAATTGATAACATACCTATTCTTATTCTTACAATATTATATTGTTATTACTGCAAGGGACATTTCTTAAAGCATTTGAATCAGGAAAAGTTATAAAAATGTACATTTTGAGAAAAGATGCCAATAATTGATAACATACCTATTCTTATTCTTACAATATTATATTGTTATTACTGTAAGGGACATTTCTTAAAGCATTTGAATCAGGAAAAGCTATAAAAATGTACATTTTGAGAAAAGATGCCAATAATTGATAACATACTTGCACAAGACAAGCCATCTCCAACATAACCTTCTCTACATGTGCAGGAAAAGGAGCCCATAGTGTTGATGCAGTCAGCGTTGTTCTGACACTGGGTGAGGCACTCATCCAAATCTGAAATAACCTTGAAAATTATTCCCATATTCGATAACTCTTTCCCTCTGTTGGTGTTTGGGTGTGTGTGTGTGTCATATTTGCTGTCATAGACAGACCTCGCAAATTACAAAAACATCAATTAAAATCAGCTTGGTTTCATGAGTTTTCTTTTCCCTTTCAACTGAAGGATACCCAGCTTTTGACCAACAAATCGAAAAGAATGATGAACTCCTTTCCATGTCTTCTTCTTCATTTGTGGGAATGGTAAGAAGAAATTGGTAAAAAAGGGGTATTATGTAAAGTCAATATGACAAGAAAATAAATGCATTCCCCAATAACAGGAATATTGAGGGTTCAGAGCAACATTATAGTAAGTGCTTCATAATTGTGAACCTCTTACTACAGACTTGAATTAAAAAGAAACATAAGTGTCTGGGTCAAAGTGAATGGAAACAACAGGGCTACAAAGAGAAGCATTTAAAATACATTGTCTCTATTTGACAGCTACCATTGCAACTAAAAGATAAATTACTTCTTTAGGACAAATCTTTCCATCTGTCATAGTGGTCTCTTCCCACTGCTGCAAAAGACGTTATTGAGTTATAAAGAACAAGAAGTATAAAAGACTCTCACTTTTTATGAAGTATAAAAAATATTATTATATTTGTGATAAAGGTACAAACCATTGTGGCAAAAGGAAAAGTTTACATGTGACAATTTTTCATTTTTGTGATGTTTTTTAACAACTTCTGCAGCATTCACTGTAAAGACAGGTGTCCCTTAGTATGGAACGCCGTTTGCACAATAATTCCCTTCAACCATGGGTTTAACAGTTAAACATAGGATTGCAGACAACTTAAGAAAACATTATTGGAAAAGGAGAAATTGCTCGTAATGAGCAATTTTTCCTTTTCCCACAAGGTTTTCCGCTTTTTCTTAAGAATTTTGTTCAATTTCATCACATTTTGAAATGTCATCTGCAAACTCTTTCAATTTGGGACAGTCTAAAATGTGTTGTTTGGGAAAGGGTTAAGGGAAATATTGTGCAAATGGCATTCCATACCTTAGTTAGGAATTGATTGAACTTACCAACACAAACTGGAAGTTGTGTCACTGTGCGGTTGGCAAGGCATG
This sequence comes from Cerastoderma edule, assembly GCA_947846245.1. Classification (NCBI taxonomy): domain Eukaryota; kingdom Metazoa; phylum Mollusca; class Bivalvia; order Cardiida; family Cardiidae; genus Cerastoderma; species Cerastoderma edule. Next base: position 40,337,021 of record OX401406.1, read on the forward strand.
TTACTAATTGGAGGCTAGCTGTTTCTAGCCGATAGCCAGTGTTACATCTGACTTCCACCGCAGTTTCATAGTCAACGAAATCACCAGCATTGATAGAGACGTAGGACCCCCTCATTATGGGTGGAAGTTTACATGTTGTCCCTGAAAATTGGTAACAAGAATAATCTCTGATAACTGGCAATAGGAATTAACTCTGATGATTGGCAATATGAATTATCTCTGATAATTTGCAATATGAATAATCTCTGATAATTGGCAATATGAATAAACTGCGATAATTTGAAATAGGAATAAACTGCGATAATTTGAAATAGGAATTAACTCTGATAATTGGCAAAATGAATTAACTGTGATAATTGGTAATAGTAATTAACTCTGATAATTTGGAAATAACTCTGATAATTGGCAATAGGAATTAACTTTCATAATTGGTGATACAATCAATTCTGATCATTGGTGATAAGTGTAGATTTCAAAATTTGCATCAGGGATTAACTCTGATCATTTGCATAAGAACGGTTTAATTAACGTTAGTTGCCGTTCTTTTTTGCTCCTGATAATATTTTCTGCGCATGCGCACTGGAATGGGAAAACCTATAAAGCCTTTTTTTGATTGTTTAACGGCAATTGATGCCACTGTTTGGTGGTATATAAGTTTATTTTACATATCATGTCATATTTATTGACTTTGATTGGCCACTTGTGCTTTAAATCAGAAAATTAGAATAAAAAAAGTCCGACATTGTTTGGATGGTTTGAAACTTCAACGTACTTTGCCCCAACAGAAAATAAAAAGCAATCTTCACGTCGAATTATTTTGAATATGGGTAAACATTTTCACCACATGGAAATTTGAGACAGGTGCAATTTAAAGTCAACATCAAACTCTTAAAATAGCAAATCAAAGATGAATATGATCTTGATGAATATGATAATGCTAGAAACCAATTTGACCAAAGGACAAATTGCTCATAAGAAGCAATTTATTCCTCTTGGACAGTAGTTTCCAAAGTCTTATAAGTAGATACAGTCATGGTAGGCACTATTGAATAAAGGTTTAACCCATTACTAACAATAACGACATTTGACAGGTCTGTTGCAGATAACTCTGGAAAAGATTGTGAGGAAAGGAGAAATTGATATCAACAAGCAATATCTCCTTTTCCCACAATGTTTTCTGCCCTATTAGAATATTGTTTTTCAATTTCATCACATTTTGAAATGTCGTCTGCAAACTCATTCGAAAATTTGGCGTTTGGCCAAGGGTTAAATGAAAAATAAAACAGTTGAAAAAAAAAATATATAAAGAAGAGTGCAAACTTACTTCTACAGGAGACGGTTCTGCTGCTGTATGTTCCATCATTTTGGCAGAATTTGATTGGATCTCCAACAATCTCATAACCCGGGTTACATGTATATTCGACAATAGAACCAATCGTGGAGCCATCCCCGTTGGTGATTGTACCTTGACCATTGACAATGTTTAAACCTAAAGTCTGACAAGTGGCAGCTGAAAGGAGAGTTTTTGCAGAGTTAAGTACAAATCAAGTACGCAATTGTACGTTCAGTTAACCCATTACCAGACAATAACGACATTTTACCATTTTGTTACAGACAAACACGAGAAACATTGTGGAAAGGAAGAAATTGCTTGTGACCAGCAATTTGTCCTTTTCCCATTATTAAACAACGATCTGAACTTAGAGTTAGAGGTGGTATACCATGGTAACATGGGTCTTTGGGAACGTTTACTACGCATTTCTATACAAGTACCCATCATTTCTTTCAAGCAAAATTTGGTTGAGCTAGGAGGAAAACAAACAACAAAAAACATTTATATATTAAATCTTGCTCAATTTTACTTGCATTCTTTTCATTGAAGGTAAAGTTTGAATCTACACTTAAAAGGATCATCTCACAGATTGAGATTTAAATCTTTCAAAATAAAACGTCTACTATGAATAAAATGACCCCACAGTTCTATTAAGTAACAGAAAAATTGGTGTCAATGCACTTCTCATCTCCTTTCATAACCATGTAGTGGAAGTATAACATATTATTGTTCAATTATTTACCATACCCTTTAAAAGATCTATATTGTTTATAATTATTGTTTAGTTTGGTCCTGCGAAATAATTTAAAAGGGTATGGGTGTCTTGGAACCAGGTCTCAAAACAGGTTGATACTCTAATATGATTCCAGCAAGGCGGGTCTGAGAGCTACTCATCACTATTCATAAACCAAATTATTCAATCAAAGTACCGAAGGTCTAATTTCACAATTCAAACACAGGTTTTCAGCATCTTTAAATAGTAGATATTGAAAATGCTCATTTATTTTTTGATGCAATGATGAGGATTGTTTAAATCATCTTTTAAATACTTGCTACTCACACAACACCTTCTGTAATTTAGTCCACAAAAGACAAAAGCTATCATGAAAACCTGTGAAAGAACAGCCCAATAAGGCAAAAGGCTTACCTCTGCATGTTGGTGAAACACCCCACTGTGCATTTGAGTTACATGTGATGTTCTGTGAACCTTGAATCGTCAAGCCTGGGAAGCACTGGTAATTGGCCACACTGTTAAACACAGAGCCCGTAGATGATCGGATGTAGCCATTTTGTATTGGAGGAACGTCACCGCAATAGACCGCTGTATGACAACAAAGGTTTATATTAACCCATTACCAAACTATAACGACATTTGACCAGTTTATTGCAGACGATTCTGAAAAACTTTCATAACATTTTGAAATGTCGTATGCGAACTCTTTAATTTTTTAGCTTTAACTTGAACTCTTAGCAACATTCTGTATTGGTAAATAGGAAAAACTTCATATAACTTCTTAGAGCTTCAAGAAAATCTTTTCATGATTTATCATATTTTCCTTTTGTCACAATGTTTCCAATTTATCCATTATTTCAATGGCCACCTACTGATCCTTTTATTTAGATTAGTTTAAACTTATTTGTTTTACATCGATTGTGAAACAAGTTCTTACAACTTAGATTAATCACTCTCGATTCTGCTTCCTGGATACATAACCACTAATCACACCGAATGTGGATTAATGAAAGTTCGCAAGGTAGATCCCGCTTCTCACTGGATTCGAACCCATGACCCTCATATCCAGAAGCCGACAATCTACTCCTGGACCACTGTCCTACACAGCTGATCCTTTTCACTATAGAAAGGTATTCGGTTGGTCAAGTATCGAGCATGACAACACTTACGTGTGCATCTTGGTATCTGTTTATAGTTTAGCCATTCTCCTTTGTATCCACACTCAATGCTAACTGACGTAGTACCACTAGGAATTTGCTCTTGTTGGAAAGCGTAACCTGTGGCACATGTCAAGGTGGAGGCCGCCTTGTAGTAGTAAAAATCATCATTCTGAGGGGTTCTAATGGTGAATTCATCATAGTTTGGATTTACGCAACCTGTAAAAACAATATCTTTCTTAACCCTTTCCCAAACAACAATTTTCGACCAACCCAAATTGAAAGTTTGCAGAAGACATTTCAAAATGTGATGAAATTTGAAAATAATCTTCTGACAGGGCAAAAAACATTATGGGAAAGGAAAAATTGCTCGTTAAGAGCATTTCTCCTATGCCCAAAATGTTTTCTAAAGTTGTCTGCAACAAAGTGGTCAAATGTCGTTATTGTTTGGGAAAGGGATAAAGTGATTTTTATGGTGGTTAAGATATGTGACAGTGTGAGGCTTTCCAGATGATATGAGGGGTAAAAGGTATTTCATGTAACAAAATATACTTTATTTCAACACATATATTTCCTTAAATGATCCAAATGGATGTCTTCTATGAATATTAACAAACATTGTATACTGATAATTGCAAAGGTTTTCAAGGAAGACCCACAATTTTCAAAAATTGTTGAATGACAATTTCTGATTCATTTAGATTCAGTACATAAAAAACATGTATCACTTTTCATACTGCAACACCATGATATGATGCTCTTTTCAGAGTTGGACTGTTATTGAAACCATACATTGGGGGTATTGGATAAATTCCAGTTCTTTGCTTATATAGGGTTTTAAGCCATTTCAACAATTTCCCAGCTACTGCCTGTCTGGATTACTAGGAACTAGGCAAGGGCTGTGAATTATCTAACCAAAGGACACAAACTTCCACAAAACCAAAATAACCAGACAGACTCAAACAAGAAACCACCAATTTCTTGACCACTATACCATGCAGGAGTTCTAGGAGACATGAAACCTCTTAAGAATGATACAAATCTTACACAAACATGTAGACCAAGAGGCTTTGAACCCACTCAAGAATGGTTCAAATCTTACACATACCTATAGACCAAGAGGCTTTGAATCCTCTCAAGAATGGTACATATCTTACACATACCTATAGACCAAGAGGCTTTGAATCCTCTCAAGAATGGTACATATTTTACACATACCTATAGACCAATAGGCTTTGAACCCACTCAAGAATGGTTCAAATCTTACACATACATATAGACCAAGAGGCTTTGAATCCTCTCAAGAATGGTACATATCTTACACATACCTGAAGACTAAGAGGCTTTGAAACCTCTCAAGAATGGTACAAATCTTACACATACCTGTAGACCAAGAGGCTTTGAATCCTCTCAAGAATGGTACATATCTTACACATACCTGAAGACTAAGAGGCTTTGAATCCTCTCAAGAATGGTACAAATCTTACACATACCTGTAGACCAAGAGGCTTTGAAACCTCTCAAGAATGGTACATATCTTACACATACCTGAAGACTAAGAGGCTTTGAAACCTCTCAAGAATGGTACAAATCTTACACATACCTATAGACCAAGAGGCTTTGAAACCTCTCAAGAATGGTACATATCTTACACATACCTATAGACCAATAGGCTTTGAAACCTCTCAAGAATGGTACAAATCTTACACATACCTGTAGACCAAGAGGCTTTGAATCCTCTCGCAGATCGAATGGGGGACGACTTGAATGTCACTATCAGCATGCCTGATTCTACTTTGAATGTATTTCCTGCCAATTCTGAAGTATTGAAGCCACGGGTTGCCGGACTAACAAGGTTTCCATCTTCTAACATCTGTGTGTTTGGAGAAAGAATACATCATTTAAATCAGCAAATAATTAGGAGGTTAAGAAAGAGTGACCATTAAGGTTTTTTACATTTCACACTTCAATCATGATTCAGAAATTTGTGCAATTAAGGTGCTCTTAAGAGACTTCCTGGCTGGATATTATGAGAAGAAATAAGAAAAAATCTGTTATCAGGCAACTTTTTTGAATATATGAATTAAATATATAAACTGGTGTTAAAGGTTAAAAAAACATTTGACCCTTCATGCTCATACAAATAGGTTAGATATTTAAGGTTTGGGCAAGCAGACGACACAAAAATCTAATTAAAAAAAATACCCAGCATTCCATGGATTTAGTTCTGTTTTTTTAAGACAAACAGGATAAGTTCTATGGTTGTTGTAAACATATAATTTCGTAACACAACATCTAAAAAGACCATTAATTCAAAAGCTGTAGGAAAATTTGAACAAATATTTGAAGAACAGACAGAAAAATGGTGTATATATCCATCTCATAAAGATATACAACAGAATACAATCTTTACTTACTTTAGTCATTCACTAAACATTCAAATATACTTAGATAGGTGCAATGACTGGAACTATCTCTTTCCCAAAGATAGATGAATAAAAAATTATCTTTGCAGCCATTGTCTATAAGCATTGAAACAAAAGGGACATTGGCTGATTACAACCAAATTTTCTGTTCGCCTCAATGTTTATTAATTTATGATTGGTTTTCTTCAGAGGTATTGATTTGCCATTTTCATTATCCGTTTTTTAATTTGAACCTGCAACAAACGAAACAAACCAGAAATAGAGTAAAAGACCTAAGCTTGTATGATGAAAGAAACAAAAACAAATTTCCACAACAAAAATAATACACCCTCACCCCCACAGAAACATAGAAATAACCAAACCTCCACAAAGTCGCCATTGTTGATGATGCCAAAGTCCTGATCTCTCAGCTGAAGATCTTGATTGAAATACACAGTGATTGGCTCCCCTGGCTGAATACTCCAAATGCATTTAACAAAGTTTGGGTAGTTGATCATAGCTGGATAACCCGGTGTGAAGAACATTCCCCATTTGTTGGTGGTAGAATAGGAACAGCCTAAAACAATGTTATTCATATATTATTCATATCCTTAAACTCTTTACCAATCAGATGAAAAATTACTCTGATAAAATTCAAGGATTCTCCTCTTTTAGATAGATAAGTATCGTTAGAAAAAGATATTGCTCCATAAAGCAATCACAGGCTTCTCAAAAAAGACTCTCAATTGAAAAATTTAAATGACCTTTGTAGAAACACAATATAACAGAGTGCATTCTCTGAAATGTGTCATTTATCCCATCTATCATGATTATGGACCATACAATGCTATTTGTTTAAAACAATATACATCCTGTTACTTAAAGTAATAAGGGTTTTTTGAATAATGCAGATTAAAAAAAAAGGGAAAATGTTCCTAATTTATTACAATACATTTAGAGAGCTTTATGTTTAACCCATTATCAAACAATAAAGACATTTGACTAGTTTGCTGCAGACGACTCTGAAAAACATTGTGGGAAAAGAAGCAATTGCTTTTAAAGAGCTGCTTTTAAAGAGCAATTTCCCCTTCTCCCACAATGTTTTCTGCCCTATTCCCCTATTTCATCTCATTTAAAAAGGTCGTCGGCAAACTCTTTCAATTTGGTACAGTCGAAAAAGTTGGCATTTGGTAAAGGGTTAAGTGAAAGAAAACAAAATGAGGAAGGTTGTTGTCATAAAGCCCATTTCCAATATGGAAATTTATTAACTTGTCTAAATAGCAGACAACACAAACGCAATGGTTACTTTCCCTCACAATTTTGGATAGAATAGTTGTGATTAGAGGATGCACTGCTCATTTCACAGTTGTGACATATGAGATCTACAGAAAGTTCATAATATGAGATAGAATTGAGCAATGGGGGTTAAACAATAATTTGAGGAATTTATCGTGGAAAACAATTAGGCAATGAAAAAGAAATCAAATCAAGAAAGAAGAATAAAAGGCAGCATAAGTGGTTTAAAGCATTTCTCTCATTTTGGACATTGCTGGGTTTGTCATAATTAGAACTTTTCATTTTCTATATGACATTTGATAGAGACTTTTGTTACATAAAGCAGTCTCTCTCCTTTCCTTTCAAAGTGTTTTCATTAATTCAATCCCTAAATACTGATGCCAAATGATCAAAGATTTTGTATGTGCCTTGGTAAAAGAATGTGAAAGAAAAAGAATTCTAAAGGCAAAAAAGCTTCATGTATATTTTTCTATTATATTGATGGTATAATCACAAGCTTTTGACATCTTCAATTTGAAATTATTTGCAGTTGATGATAAAAAACCAAATTCTCCTTTTTACTCAATATTTTCACATTCCATCTATCAGAAATATATCATTGGTTCTAGGACAAAGGGCGATATCATACCTTGGTTATAACTAAATGCAAATCGAACATTCATATCCATTGACTTCATTCTTCGGAAAAGTATTGACATTTTAGTGCCCGTTGAAAATACAACATCGTAATTATCACAACCAATATTGCATAGTCTCGCCAAGACTGGACTGTAGGGGTTTTCACCATCGTATACTTCAACATAATCATCATCGTGAATCATCATTTCCTTAATCTGAAATTTGAATCAATTAATAAATGAGAAAAACAACTCTTGTTAGTTATAAGCTTGCATTATTAGAATATAACATGATTTCATTAATATCAAAAAGCCTCTAGCCCATAGTATATACATAATGCAACAAATAGTATTCTTTTACACCCGGTATCTAGTGTTTTAATCTGGCTCAATTTCTGGCATGGAAAATCAAGTTATTTCAAGTATTTGATAAACGCAAAACTCTCTTATCATTTAGAAAACAAAATTATATCTAAAACTATGGCTAGTAATAAGCAGAAGTGAGGGAAAGTCATTAACCTATTATCAAACAATAACGACATATAACCAGTTAGTTGCCGACAACTTTTGAAAACACTGTCGGAAAAGAAGAAATTGCTCTAAACAAGCAATTTCTCCTTTTCCCACAATGTTTTCTGCCTTACCAGTATATCATATCTTGAAACATGACCTGCAAACTCTTTCAATTAGGGAGTCCACCAAATTTGGCGTTTGGTAAAGGGTAAATACATTGCTTTTCTGCAATTAAGCAAACACTACACCTTTCACACACAAACAAAACACTTTACTCGTACTGCACCATTGAAATAGATAGCTCAAGTACATTACCTGTAAGGTTATAATCTTCCCAATTCGTTGGTTGACTGTTTCAAGGACCATCACATAATCATTCATCCCAACAAACGAGGAGGTGTTGCCCAATTGCTGCACTATGCTGTACTCTCGTGTGGTTGGGTAAGCTATCAGTGTCTCACGGGCACCTTGAGTGGGACGAGCTGGAACAGTTTAATTATAACTTATTTATTTTATATCGCTTGAGAAACAAGTAACTAAAACTTGCACCAAATTCTCTCTACTGATGGAATTCAAACTTGTGGCCCTTGTTCCCCAAGGTAGATGCTATACCCCTTAACCCATTTGACCAGTTTGCTGCAGACAATTCTGCAAAATATTATGGCAAAATGAGAAACTGTTTAAAACAAGCAATTTCTTCTTTTCCGACAATGATTTCTGCCCTATCAGAAGATTATTTCTCAATTTCGTCACGTTTTTGAAAATTGTTTGAAATTTTGAAAAAGTTGTCTCTCGTAATCAAATCCCTGTTTTATTACATAAATTAGATAGTTCCAAAAATGACCCATTGTTAAAGATGTTGAAAACAAATCTGATATGTTTCCTGAGATGGGCTTGAGTGTATCATTCAAGTAAGGTTTTATCATCCCTTTAGCTAGAAAGATGCTATAAATAATACTCTTTTACCCTTAGAATGCTGGGTAATTTTCTAAACATATTTTTCTATGTTGTCTGTCTTTCAAAACCTTAAATATCTGCTTAATTTTTAGAAGGAAAGATACTCAGAGTAGCAAACAGGTTAGATCATAGACCAGCTGCCAATTTACTTGGCAGCTGGCCTGGATCTAACCTGTTTGCATAAGCATGAAATTGGTTCAAGCACTATAAGAGTTATCAAATTCAATTTTTAGTCATAAGTATATCAACTCAAACTCATATGTGTAATACACAAATTATTTATATTACCTGTTAGTATATATAAAGTCTACCTACCACTTCCATATTGACCAGTAAAACCGCTTCCTGTGCCAATGGAATCTGACGAAAACTTGATATAGATGACATTGTCGCTGCTCTGGAATCGTTGGACGCCTGGAATGGTTCCTGAAATTCGAGCTATTCGTGTGGCCTTGGTCTCAATAATGCTTCCGGTAAAAATTGTCACAAAGTCGGCATCTTTCTCAGTCTGGAAGTTCTGGAGCTGTTAATGGAAAACAAAAATATGGTCTCCATTTTACAAGTGATGTAACTAAAAGTTTGTTAGGCTTTGTGTAATAGAGACTTATGAATTAGCATCTTCAGCTGTAGCTTAGTTAGATGCTGGGTACCGTTTTACTACACAACATAAGGAAAATACTCTTGTAAAAATTAATAAACATGGATGATACCTTAACTAGAAGTACAATATTGCCATGTGACACTTGACTTCATTCTAAGCATGCCACAGCTCTAGATGATACAAATATTGTGTTACAATATTGCTTAACCAAATATTGGTATACAAGGGACTGTTGTCTTGAATTTGGACACATTTTTTGCATAAAATGTTTACTGACTTACCTCCACATAAGCATTATATCCCAGCGGTACAGTGATGGCCCATGTGCATGTCTGCCCATTTCCGTAGTTCGACAAGGAATTCAGGGTTCCCCTTTCACCTTCATATCGATACCTGCACCTGGAGGCTGTACACAAACAAATCAAATAACAATAAGGTGATTATTGCTGGTCATGACAGGTCCAAAACCATTTAACCTTTTTACTACCTATAGCGCCAAATAAATTCGGCCCACTTGAAGTATCTTATACACCATATCTGATGTTAATATATGGCGTAATATGGCTGTATGTATTGAAGCACTAGGTACATGTTAGAGAATAGAAGGTTGGTATACAGTGTACTGTGAAACTTGATATAAATGTCAGTTATGTAATTTTAATTAAATCTTTTATCAAGTTTCATAAATTCTGTCTTTTCCCCACTTCTTCCACAATCTCCCTTGGTATAAGAGGGAATAACAAGGTCTGGTATTGAAAAGGTTAAACTATCAAAATAGTTTGTCTGTGTATCTGGATTTTCATGCATTACTACAGTAAGTCAAACATTTTCTTCTTCTTCATCTTCCAGTTAAGTAGTTGACTCAATAGAGAGTGTTATACTACGGCAAGTTTGTGATGTACTTGCTAGAATTCTTGCCCTAAATCCAAGAAGTAGTAAACTATCAAGGTGTGCTATTTGCTGAATGTGCCGTTAAACATGATATGTATATTACTCTCAGCCTTCGGAGCTTTTATTGGCTTTTGAGGCTTTGGATTTTAGGATTTTCATTGGGTTTGGATCAGCTACCACAGTTTTGTTGATGTAAACAACACCACAATAAGGGTGTAAAAACAAAATGTCAAAAGAAAAAATGCACATCCCAAAATACATAAAAAGTGGTCCTTAAAGAATTAAGGTTCTGAACTGTTTTACCACAAGATTAGTAAAATGCACATACATATATACTTAAAAAGAAGAATCAGAGGGACAAATGGGTATGTCATTAGTTTGCAACCATCCACAATTGAATAAAGATTCATACTGTGTAGTAAAATATTTTTTGTTACTTACAGATGATGTAACAGTTTTAATTCATTTCTTTACCTGTAGCATAGAGGTTATTCCTTTTATTGGCATCTTAAACAGGTTTATCTTAGTCCAAACTTTCTTAAACACAAATGCATTAACAGAATGATTTGTTTAATTTCATGCTACACACGTTGACTTGTTATTTATTTTGGAATATGGAAAAAGACTCCAATTTTTATTACTTCTTTAATTGCAATTAGCAATCTAAATCAAATTAAAAGCGACATTACCTATACAACGTCTCTCAAGCTCTGACTAATCTGTTTTATAACACTTACAAAAGAAGATTCAAGAAACTAATATTACAAAAGAATAAAATGCTCCACATATCAAGCAAATTTATCCCATACTAAGAAGTCACAATGGTGCCTGCCGACTGAGATAAAAGATTCATTGGTTTCCAAATAAACAGAGTTGCTGTCTGCCGTAGTTTCCAATATGAGCTATTCAGAAAGCCCTATTTGAAGGCATGAGTAATTGAAAAGCTGAGAACTAACTGAAATTTGTACTTACGACAGGTCAGCTCATCTGAACCATCAGAACAATCCGCAATCCCATTGCACTTGTCACTCTCACGCACATAACCACCACTCAAACAGAGAAAACTCCCTGCAAAATAACATATGAAACGATTTCAAAACATACACAAGCAATGAATGATAATCCAGGAGTATTTATAGAAAAACATAGTTTTGGGCTGATAATGATTTGCAAAAGGAACTCCTTAGACCATCACTGTTAAAGATTCAATAATCAAATTAAGTCATTCAAACGGAACTACTATCAATTTATGGAGTTATGAATGACCACCAATTTTTAAAAAGAGGATGGAATTCTTCATATAGTATTATAGTTATTGTAAAATCCTTTTAGAGTAATTTCTCCTTTTCCCACAATGTTGTCTAAAGTTGTCTACAACAAAGTGGTCAAATGTCGTTATTGTTTGGGAAAGGGTTAAAACAGCTCCATCAACTCAGAACAACCAAAGTGGGAGACAGTGCTCAAGGGGTAGAGTGTCTGCCTTGGGACACAAGTGTCATCGGTTTGAACTCCCCGAGCAGTAGGATCCATCTTTTATTAATCCGCAATCAGTGTGAGTATTGAATATCTATCCAGGAAGCAGAAAATAGAGGGAGTAATCTAAGTTGTAAGAACTTGTTTCACAATCAATGTAACATGAATTAGTTTATCAAGACAACCATATATCTAGGGTTCAATGCAATACTATAGTAAGTTCTTCATGTTTATGACTTACTATGGTCTATCCATAGATATACATTTCAAAGTTTTAGTAAAAACAAAACTTTTACCTGCTGGTCCTGCATGTTTCTCACAGACAAACGCATGCTTCACATTACAGTTGTCATAGCTCCAAGCGAACGGTCTGTCATAGATATAGTTAAATCTACCCTGGGTGTTGTTCTGGGAAAACACACAATCACCACGGCGATCATCCGGCTGATCATCCATCCAAAAGCCCTCGTTTACTGTAGCAGTATTCCCTGTTTCCCATCGCAGTTCATTACAGGAGCAAGTGTCCTCAAAACTCTGAGAGAGGCCTGTATAACAAAAAATTGATAAATAAGACTTCCTCAATGCTAACACCACATAACAAGGGTTCAATGCAATACAATAGTAAGTGGTTCATGTTTGTGAAGCACCTACTATAGTCTTGCATTGACGAATACTGTTTACAACTTAAGCTGAGAGCTTCGCATGATCAGCAATGAATTTTTCATTGCTGCTTATCAAGTCTCATAGTTAACTGATTTCCAAACAATAATGACATTTAATGTATTTGTTGCAGACGACTCAGGAAAATATTGTAGGAAAGGAAGACATTGCTCATAACAAGCAATCTCTCCTTTTCCCACAATGTTTTCTACCCTGTCAGAAGATTATTTTCCAGTTTCATCACATTTTGAAATATCGTCTGCAAACTCTTTCAATTTGGGACAGTCGAAAAGTCGGTGTTTGGTTAATGGTTAAGACAAGCAACAGTGGTCTGAATAAAAAGATACGAAAATGAAACAGGTGAATGTGTTGATATCAAAATAAATCATGTTACATGACAGACAATACATTCATGAAAAAAAAGGGTTTGATAATTCCCTTTATTTTCAACATCTTTCATTAACCTATGAAGCTTTGAATAAGAAAAATAAAGTCAGATACGGTACAACTTACACTGTTTGTTCATTTTAACTTATTTATTCATTTTACATCGAAAGTGACGGAATATGGAACCTTATCAAATGCACTCTTGATGACAGCTTCTTGGAAACTTAACCAGTACTCATGCATATTTGTGGGCTAATCCCAGCAATGTTTACCATGCCCCTTACGGGGATCCGACCCTGGACCCTCTGTACAAGAGGCTGCCCACTCTGAGTGTTGAGATGGGTAACAGTAGAGAGTTACAAGCCATCTTTTCTTTGGAATCCATGGAGGTGTAAAAGTAAACATTGAGGACTTCATACATAAAGTCCCCAATTTGAATCCTGATGGAATGTTATTATTTTTCTGTGGAGTATCCTTGAGTAGAGCATGATTTCTTTGCCTTATTCTAGTAGATTATCGTGGAAGCATAACAAGGTTTCATTGCAAGACTATAGCAAGTCTTTCATGCTTATAAAGAACTTACTACAATCTCACATTAAACATTAATGAGTGACTTTTTGTCAATTTTAGAATCATTGAAAATGACCTAAAAATCAAATAAAACAAAAGAATGTATTTACCTATCCAGTAGCTGGTGTCATATCTCCCGGTTCTCAGTCTGACCAGCTCACCAAGTTTATCATTATCATACTGGTCTTTGATTGTCACTAGCCGGGAACTATACCTATCAAAACAAACATTCGAGTAGTGTTAAAACATATATTCTCTTTGCTTGGAAACAAATATTCCCTTAGCATGGAAACAAACATTCCCTTAGCATGGAAACAAACATTTCCTTAGCATGGAAACGATTGTTCCCTTAGCTTGGAAATGATTATTCCCTTATGGCCCAGTCACATAGCCCGGAAAATGGGATTCCCATGAGCCAGCGATGCGATTTTCACTGAACCCCGGCCAGACACCGGCCGGAAATCTGTGGCATATGTTACTTAAAACCACATCGGTGGCAGCTCCGTGAAATTTTAACTTCGGAGCTAAATTAATAGCTCGGCACCCAAGTCAGTGTTACATCAGATGAGCATCGGTTGGTCATTGTTCAAGGACCGTTAACAACCCGGCCTGGCGGTGGCACGTTGTCCTGTTACCTGCTCGGGTACTGGCCATATTCTTTCCGATGTCTGGCCGACCTACGGCCGGTAGTTGCTACCACATCGACAGAAAAAAACTCCCATTTTGAGACAGACTCCATACAGTTACTGGCCGGTGTTCGGTCGGTCGCCTGAAGATGTCCGGACAGAGTCCGTTCACGTCACCGAGCTCTGCTTCCAACGAGGAGAGCTCATTGGCACCAAAAAAATCTACCAAGCTCTACCGATGTTGAACATCAGCCTGGCTATGTGACTGGGCCATTAGAATGGAAACCAATATTTCTTCAGCATAGCAACACACATTCCCTTTACATGAAAATTCCCTTTACATGAAAACAAATATTCCTTGAATGTGGAAATAAACATTCCTTTAGCTTGGAAATAAACATTCCCTAAGGGTGGAAGAAAACATTCCCTTAATGTGGAAACAAATAATACCTTAATGTGGAAACAAACATTCCCTTAGCATGGAAACAAACATTCCCTTAATGTGGAAACAAACATTCCCTTAGCATGGAAACAAACATTCCCTTAATGTGGAAACAAATATTCCCTTAGCATGGAAACAAACAATCCCTTAATGTGGATACAAATATTCCCTTAGCATGGAAATAAACATTCTGTTAATGTAGAAACATTCCCTTAGCTTGGAAATAAACATTCCCTAAGGATGGAAGAAAACATTCCCTTAATGTGGAAACAAATAATACCTTAATGTGGAAACAAACATTCCCTTAGCATGGAAACAAACATTCCCTTAATGTAGAAACAAACATTCCCTTAGAATGGAAACAAACATTCCCTTAATGTGGAAGCAAACATTCCCTTAGCTTGGAAATAAACATTCCCTAAGGATGGAAGAAAACATTCCCTTAATGTGGAAACAAATATTACCTTAATGTGGAAACAAATATTCCCTCAATGTGGATAGAAACAATCCCTCAGCTTGGAAATAAACATTCCCTTAGCTTCGAAATAAACATGGTGGATTCAAATTCCAACATTTTTTCAGCAGATGTGAAAACAAGATTATGAAAGACATTGTTGATATAACCAATGTCCCCTTTACACAGCAATCTTTTTTACCCACCAAAAGAAACAGTCCCCCACCAATTTTTCATTAGTGGTCTGCACTCTATTAAACGCTTTGCACACCCTTTCAATTTTTAACCAATTAATCTACCAAACTCCAAATTTTCGACTGTCCAAATTTGAAAAAAAATGCAGACAACATTTCAAATTGTGATGAAAATAAAAAATTATCTTCTGAAAGGGCAGAACACATTGTGGGAAAAGGAAAAATTGCTTGTTACGAGCACGTTCTCCTTTTCCCACAATGCTTTCTAAAGTCGTCTGCAACAAAGTGGAAGAATGACGTTATTGTTTGGGAAAGCATTAACACAAGCACTCAATGCATCTCGAGTTCTTACCTTGTGCAGACTTCCCTGGCGCTATACCACGACAGGTCGCTAGTACCGTAAACCTTCACACATTTGTCGCCGCTTAAGAGGTCATAGCCCGTATCACACACAAGGTTTGGAGTTTGCTGAAAAGAGAAATAGATCATTCTTTCTAGACAAGTCTACTTCATGCTATCACAGATTAAACAGTGTAATGAAAGATTTGCCTTTTCGCGTCTGTTATGGACAATAACTTAACATTTAAATAAACTTTCACCCAAATAAGTACTCTCAACATTGACTACGTACTGTCGATGTCAAGTTTTACAAAATGTGTTCGTCTCCTCCATAGTATCAGGAAAATGGCGGGTAAGGAGAAACTCGAACAAGGTAAGAAAAGACCTAATATTAGGTCTTTGAGGTAAGTAACTGAAATTTACTTTATCAAAATAACGATAACCCGGAAGGGAGATAACTGTGAGGAGTTTGAAGACTGTTGACATAGGCATAGGAGCACCCCCTCCTAAAATGAAAGAAACGAAATTTAACAGCCGAATAAATATAAATGTGTATTTTGTGCTTTATCTTATACCAATTCACCTTTTGTTAAAAACAATAACCAACATCGTTTTGAAGTCACCATCGCAAATGGCAATCTGAACACATCAGGTTTATCAGATGAAAACTCAGCTCACAAAAATACCCGGGAAGTATTGATTGACGAAAACAGTGGTCTAAAACGTCATCTAAGAGTCTGACTCAATATCGTCTTACTGTGACAGCCTGGTCGCTAGCAATGTATGTATAGATCAATACATTTGATTTCCGCGTGAGATCGAGACCTAGGGTATCCTTTTTTTTTATTATTATTATTAAAGATACACATTTTCATACGCTTCCTTTTAGTTATTTTAATATTATTGAATTTGTAAATGCATGAATAGTTGTTGAAAACGCTCCTACGCCTATGAAAGATTACAGATCGCTTTCGCGAAAGTAAAAGACGTCTATTTTCTTTTCTTTTTTTTTTCTTCCGCTCAGTTTAAGATATCAAAATGACTTTGATTATATGTTTTCGTTGGATGTGCAGAAATATCTGTCTAAACAACTAACATAAAATGTCAAGACCACCAGGGACCAAGGTCGTTTGAGATACCTACATTATTCTCAATGCGTAACATACAATGTATATTGATGATATGAATATGTCAAACGACATTGGTCCCTATGGTCAAGACCCTCGATGATAAATTGTAAGTTAACCCTTTCCCAAACACCAAATTTTCGACTGTTCAAAATTCAAAGAGTTAGCAGACACCATTTCAAAATGCGATGAAATTGAAAAATACTCATCAGATATGGTAGAAAACATTGTGGGAAAATGAGAAATGGCTCGTTATGAGCAATTTCTCCTTTTCCCACAATTTTTTCCAGAGTCGTCTGCAACAACGTGGTTAAATGTCGTTATTGTTTGGTAAAGGGTTAGCCAAGTAAGACCGTTATCAGTGAGTTCAGTGAACATGCACTGTGTCTCTACACTTTGGCACTTCTTAAATGCTAATTATATGGCGGTAATATTTATTTTTTGACAAACCTAACAAACCAGATAGGGCGACAGTGGTGAAGAGGTAGAGCGCCGGCCTCTTTTACCAAGGTTGCTGGGTTCAAATCCCCGTTGGGGAGGTGAAATTCTCGGCACTAAACCACAAATCGGCGCGAGCACTGGTCTAGCATCCAGGAAGCAGTCATCGAGAGTGACCTTGAAGAAGCTTTAAGCTTCCTTCACAATCGATTTAAAACAAATA